>CM045741.1:41025015-41067515 GCA_024760905.1 Plotosus lineatus
ATGAACATCGGAACCTATATCAGCTGACTCTGGGACTGAGATGGGGTATACCCAAAACAGTTGGCTTGGACCATTACAGGGACAACACACACACACACACACACACACACACACACACACACACACACACACACACACACACACACACACACAAAAAAAAAAAAAAATAATAATAATGATACACTCACACTGAGTACAAAATTGGAACAGCCACTTGATCTAATGGGCATGTCTTTGGACTGTAGGAGGAAACCAAAGTATGCAGAGGAAACCCACCCAAGCACAGGGAAGACATGCAAACTCCACACAGAAACACCATTGACAAGCCTGGGACACAAGCGCTCGACCTTCTCGCTGTGAGGCAGGTATGCTAACCACTATACTTATGTACCACCCTATTTCAGACACCATCTGTACTATTCAGAAGACACATTTCTTCCATAAAAACTACAAACCAATACAAACCATAACTTATAACATCGGGAAGTGGTAAGGTGCTGAATTCCTGATCACAAGGTTGAGGGTTCAAGCCCCACTATCTCTGCGTTGTCACTGCTGTGCCCCTAGTTAGCTACAGGGGGCGGACAAAATAATGGAAACACCTAACATTTTGGCATCATAATCTTTGAACATAATTTAAAAAAATCAAAACTTGGTATATGTATTGATTCATACAACTTGGGAATTATTGCCAAAGGAATTTTAAGCCATTCTTCAGTTCGAATCCCCTCCAACTCTTTTAGAGACGATGGCGAACTTGTGCTTTGCTGAGGACGTTTGTCCCTCTCTTTCAAAGCCACTTATTACTTTTGAGACAGCAGCTCTTGAAACACCGAACATTTGGGCAGTTTTTGTTACACTAGCGCCGACCATACGAGCATCAACAATTTGGCCTCTTTTAAAATCTGAGAGCTCTGCCATTATGGGGTATGATTCACGTTTTCAATATCTGTTTAATGTTTTCAATATCTGAAAAAGGAAAAAAAAAACATTTATTTTACATCAACATATTGAATAACAAAATTATTATGCAAAAAATAATAACATATGCCAAGTTTTGATTGTTTAAATTATGTTTAAAGATTATGATGCCAAAATTTTAGGTGTTTCCATTATTTTGTCCACCCCCTGTAACCGGCTTATTAAAGGCCATCCATGTCTCTGACTGTCTGTATTGGGAGATTCATGCAAAAAAAAAAAAAAAAAAACACTGCTGACTTTTGTCAAGAGTAGCTGCAAAGTTGTCAACGTGTCTCTGCCCTGCGATGGCCTGGCGAGGTGTCCATGGTGTATTCTGCTCTCACCCACAGTCGGCTGAGATGGGCACCAGCAACGACAAGCCCCTAATCGGGATTAAGCGGTTCAGCAAATGAATGAATAAATGAATACATTCATAACATACTCCAAAGGTCTAGGTGTGAGTCGGGGGGAGCTGAGGTGGGTGTTGCTGAATTGACCCTGAGATGAAATGCAGGGCCTGAGGTGAATACTTGTTTTAATATACACTATACTATAGGACAACACAAACAAAAAAGACACTAAAGTGGGATTTTGTATGGATTATTCATTTATTTTAAATCATCAGTACATTGTTGTAGTGGTTGGCATGTCCACCTCATAGCAAGAAGATTGTGGGTTTAAGTCCAGAGCATTGCGAGGGCATTTCTCTGTGGAGTTTGCATGTTCTTCCAGTGCTTGCATGGGTTTTCTCTGGGTACTCCGGTTTCCTCCACAGTCTAAAGACAGCCATGTTAAGCTCACTGGCTGTTTCAAAATGCTCCTAGGTGTGAGTGTGGAGGGATGTGTACCAGCCTTGTGATGGTCTGATGAGCTGTTCAGGGTGTACCCCTTTCACCATTTGTTGGCTGAGATAGGCTTAAGCCTCCCAATGATCTATATAGTATGAAGTGTTTCAGCAAATGAGTGCGAGCATGAGTAAGAATGGTTGCCCCGGAGTTGGTTGAAATAACGGAAAATACATAAGCAATAACTTCCCAAGATTCAGCTGCACAAAGTACGAAGATTTCTCGAGCATGTGGATAATGTTGAGATGTTTGATTCTATAGCAGACAGAAAGACACGCAGTAGAGTTTATATATACGAGTACAGATTAATGACCTTTACGAAATTTATTTTTTATTGTTGTTGCTTTTTGTTTGTTTGTTTACGTTTTTCATATATCCGGACTAAACCCAATACGAATGTTATTAACTTAGAAAGGATAGTTGAAATGGATGGATAATGAGCTGAAGGACACTGCAAGCGCACCGGTGACATTAATTGCCCGGCATCTGCTGTCTCCACAGCGTCCTTATTAAACACAATGAGCAGAGAGGAGAGCTTCCTGTCTTATCTGCAGTAGAATAGCTTATGTTGACAACCTGCCGATAACAGGGCCTTGGTCTTCTACTTAGCATAATTAATACACATCCTGACTGTGCACTGCCTAATATGATTTGCATTCGGGCTATTCAGATAGTCATCTCTCCGCTTCCCTCTTGCTCTCCAGCACTGTACTGCTCTGTCTCTCATTTGTAAATCCGATACTGACACACTGGTTTCCCGTGTCAGCTGTTCTCTTATGGGTCACTTTAGTTCAGGTATGTAATACTGCTGATTTTTTTAATTTTTTTTTTTTTTTTTTTTTTTGTGGGGGGTGTTTTGTTTTTATCCCTTTATCTTGTTATCTTGGATAGCAAATGATACCTCCTCCATGCCTGATGCCACAGCAGGACATAAAGGTTGAGGAGGCTTATCAAGCCTTGTAGCAACACAGTAAAGTTATTCTATATTGTGTTTCTTCAGTGTGGATTTTCCTTTTCTTGCTTTGTGCAGTCCTTGCATGGAAACTGCCTGAGGGGCTGGTGTGCAATGCTGCTTTGTGTGTGTGTGTGTGTGTGTGTGTGTGTGTGTGTGTGTGTGTGTGTGTGTGTGTGTGTGTGTGTGTGTGTGTGTGCCCATGTGCATGTGCATATCTGCTGGCAAACCCATGAGTGCATGGAAGCTTGTGTCAATAATATTAATCTGAGTTGTCTTCTTAGTAAGAGAGCTGTAAGAGTTAGAGAAACAACAGTGTAAAAAGTGAGATGTTCAGCTTGGGTGCTGTGTGTTTCCAAGCTTTTCAAACAGCATGCCATACAAAATCTGGAATAAATGAAAACCAGCATCAGCATCCTGCCTGAAAGCGATGTTCACTTTCGATCTCCTGTAGCGCGAATCAATTAAGTCTCATGATGTAAATCACAGTGATGGCTGCCATGTTTTGTTTGTTTGTTCATAGTTCCTGTTCAACTGAACACACTGTAAAAAGAAAAAAGAAAAAGAAAAAAAAAAAGAAAAAAAAAAAAAAAAGCTTGTCCATTTTGGATGCAGTCCCAGGTGCATGCTGGCTTTGCAATCAGGTTTTTTTTTATCATTTCATTATTAAAAGAGGAGTGAACAGTCATTCAATGATGTCGCTTTTATCATTTTAGAATGTTTTCCAGAAACTCTAGCATTAAAGGAAAGTGTAATTTAATAAGTCCTGCAGTTCTCTATAATAACGCAGACTTGCGTTCTCTGAAACTGTGCTGGTTCTGCCTGTGCATGACATGATTGTAAAACAACGTAATTAGCAAAACGTTCATAAGAAAGAGACATCAAGTACATTATACAGTATTTAATCATCTAAAAAAATGTGCATGACACATATTGAAATAATTTATTCCATTGATTCATTTACTGTAGCCTTTAATTCTACTAGGGTCACAGAGAGCCTTTGTCTGTCTTCCTTTCGGCTTTTTCCCTTTTACTCGGGAGTCGCCACAGCGAATCATCTGATTCAGACGTTTGATTTGGCAGAGGTTTTTACGTCGGATGCCCTTCCTGTCACAGCCCTTTTTAGCAAGGGACAGAAACATGCTACGACTTTGCAGCTACTCTTTACGAAAGTCAGCAATGGTTCTTTTACATGCCTCTCACCATAGACAGTGAGAGACATGGCCCGCCTTTGATAACCCAGTTAGCTGCACTGGGGGGGACAGTGACAACCTTGTGGAGAGTGGGACTCGAACCCCCAACCTTTGGATCAGCGATCCAGCGCCCTATACCACTAAACCACCACTGCCCCACAGAGAGCCTTTAACCTATCATAGTCAACTATGGGTTATGTGGGATATGCCCTGGAAAGCTGATCAAGCCATCGCAGGGCCAACTCTGATGTAACCATTCACACTCACACCAAGGGGCATTTTGGAAAACTTCCTAATGTGCATGTCTTTGGATGGTGGGAGCAAACCTACATAAGCAGGGGAAGAACATGCAGACTCCACACAGAAACACCCTCACTGAGTCCGGCACTAGAATCCATCTATTTATTTATTTATATCTAAAGTAGTTTGAAAAGCTTTTCCCCTTTTTGATTTGTTAAATTTTTACACTTTTGTCACCCCTTAATGTCTCACATCATTCATTCATTCATTCATTCTTTCATTCTTTCATTTTCCGAAGTGTTTAATACTAATCAGGGTTGTGGGGAGGCTGGCACCCATCTCAGCCGACTCTGGGAGAGGACGAGTACACCCTGAACAGCTTACCAGACCATCGCAGGACCAACACTCACACAACTGTCCATACTCACACTCACACCAGGGGCGATTTGGAACAGCCAATTAAGCTGCTGTGCATGTTTTTGGACTGTGGGAGGAAACCGGAGACCCCGGAGGAAACCCACACAAAGATAAAGAGAACCTGCAAACTGATAAAGACAATGTGAGTTAACACAAAATGCAGTTTGTAAATGAACGGTTTTATTATTAAGGGAGAAAAAATTTAATCTCCATGACCCTGCGTAAAACCTGCTTGCCCCCTAAACCGAATAACTGGTTGGGCCACCCTTAGAAGCAATAACTGTAAGCGTTTGTGATAACTAGTAATGAGTCTCTCACAGCGCTGGGAAGGAGACCCCAATCTTTACATGTTTTAATTATGACACTGGGGCAGGTCAGGTGAGCTCATCAGTTTGAGCTGACTAAAAGTTCCATCCCATGATTTCTTCACCGTACTCATTCAGAAGTGAAAGTAAACAATGCTCCCTATAATTGTTTTAGTATATACTACAGGAAAAATATTTATATTATTTTTCATTTTAAAGCGTGAAGTGATAATACTATTTACTTCAAGTGACTGTGACAAACTGTCATTCAGCCGTTTTAATTTAAGCATCAGCCACATCAAATAACATAAAAAAGCTGATATCTCACAGATGCTGAGAAAATCACAACCTGTTATACTGCTGTATTGAATTCTTACAGACATTATTCACCCCATAAACCTGCTGGAATACTTAGTTAAAATAAAAAGGTAAAAATAAACAACAAAAATATTATTTTTGTTTGCATTTCTTATGTTTCATTGTAATTATGTTTCTTATGTATATTGGGGACAAAAAAAATTACACCCATTTAAAATATTAATTTTGTTGGTTTGAGCCTCAAATGGAGGCACACAGTCAACCCATAACTGGCAAGTAAAAGATATAATATAAAGAAAGGAAAAAGAGAACTACTGAGATGGCTCACCCCCTCCGAAAACTTATTTGTAAATACAAATAGTCTCCTTTGTTCTTCAACCTATTGATTTCCTGTATGATCATCTGTAATCATTCTGATAAGTTCAGAATAAAACCAGGTACAGTATTTCTAGAGTATTGCAGGGCTTTGAAGTGTAACTAAATGCAAGTACAGTGGTACCTCGACTTATGAGTGTGCCTTATGACAAATTTTTCATGATACGAGCTTTGATCCCACCAAAAATCTGCCCCATCTAACAAGCAAAATTTTGATTTCTGAGCTCTGCAGGGAAAATGTCTTTTCCAGGTTGACTAGCCTCGTATTCTTCCTCGTGTATTCCTCCACGCTCCGAGAACGCCCTGTGCAGTGGTTCTCAATTATTTTCTGTGATGCCCCCTAGAGGAAGACAAAAATTAACCCCCCACTCCGACTATAAATAATGTTTACTGTACTTCATATTATTTGGTTGCTACTTTTCACCTACACCATAGAAAACACAGTGAGAGCACTACTGCCACTTAGTGTAGAGCAGGGGTCACCAACAGGGTGCCCGCGGGCACCAGGTCGCCCACAAGGACAACATGAGTCGCCCGCGAGCCTGTTCAAGGGTCAGGAACCTATGGCTCATGAGCCAGACGTGGCTTTTTTGATGACTGCATCTGGCGCTCAGTCAAATCAGGTTGCCTTTCTTAACAGAATAAATAATACATAGTTTTGTTGTCCTTTAAAAAAATACAGAAAAAGCCATCAAATAAAATAAAAACATGAATAAATCTTACGCATTTCAATCTATACATCTATTTTCAATGCCACTTGTTGCTGTGGCGCGCAGTGGAGAGCCAATCTTTTCTGTACTCCAGTGTGTGGGCGGGGCCGATAACTTGAAAGTCTAATTTTATTGGATTATATGCAACAGCCTGCGCAAGTTGTTTTCGGGTAAAGAGATCAATTTCCCTTGTTTTGATCAGCTCATGTGCAAGAAGCCAAGCAGAGCTGGCAAGCAAAACACAAATGGACAGAATTAAAAAACTGCAACCCACAGACCAGCTGATTTGCCTTGGGACATCCTTCCTGTCACATAAACAATGCACTGTGAGTCCTGTCGTATTGACCATGCTCCACATACGCACGCAAGCAGTCCTTTTCACACCTGAAAAACATCAAGACCAATCTGCAATCACATGTAATAGATAGAAGCCGAAACGCCTGCGTGAAGCTGAACTTCAGCACGTATCAACCAGACTACCAAGCCATCAGCAACACCATGCAGCACCAGAAGTCACATTAATAGTAAGAATTATTTTTCTTATTAAGAGATAAGATAAGATAAGATACAGCTTTATTAATCTCACAATGGAGAAATTCACTGTTACAGGCTTTTGAGGTACCATCAGTGGGGGGTGCAAAAATAGATACATATACAAACATACACACATACATATATATTATATAAGTAAATAAATAAGTAGATACATAAATAGTATAAATTAATAAACAATAAAAGAAAAGAAAAGAAAAGAAAAGAAAAGAAAAGAAAAGAAAAGAAGGGAGCAACTTTGTGGACTGGCCTATATTCAAGTGTATATGTATCTGCGGGCAGAGTAGATGGGTTGATATGGTTCACAGTCAGTGGGGTAGATGTGGTTGATTAAAGTGCACGGGGTTTTTATTGCACATAACCGGTATTTTCACAGACAGTTACAAAGTGGCGTTGTACAGTCTGACAGCGGTGGGAATGAACGACCTGCGGTAGCGCTCCTTCCTGCACTGAGGATGTCTCAGTATAAATAATAATAAATATATAAATAAATATATATATATATATATATAAATAAATATATAAATAATAATAAATAACTTCGTTATAACAATGTTGTTTAAAATAAATTCAGAGTCTTATTATACTCTAAAATTGTTGGTCTCAGTATTATAAAATATATTTGGTTCTCAGAGGATTACATTTTATTTATTTATTTATTTATTTATTTATTTATCTTTGGCTCTCTTAGTCAAAAAGGTTGCTGACCCCTGACATAGATGAATATCATTAATTATTAATAATAACAGATAATTAAAGGTAAATTGAGCAAATTTGTGATGTCACAATTGTGTATCGACCTGGTAGCCCTTCGCATTAATTGGTACCCAAGAAGTAGCTCTCAGTTTCATAAAGGTTGGTGACCCCTGGTGTAAAGGATGCACAATCACACTTAAGGCTGGTCCATTGTGTTAAAAAAAGCATGTTCCCCGGGGTCATACATGCCAATTAGCCTCATTAAAACAGTTAAAAAATCAAAATGAATAAATAAATAAATAAATAAAACGTAAAAAAAGAAAATTAGTAGTGCAAGTTAATGTTAAGTGCTATTCTTAAGTTCAGATGCACTTACTGTATTGTTTATTTACTTATTGTTTAAGTAGGGTAAGTCTGATGGGTTTTTACACCCGAGCCTCGTGGCTCATCAGGCTGGTGCTTATCCCCGGTTTTCGTAGCATGAAGCGACTAGGAGTTCAACTTCCCCTGGATGGTACGCTAGTCCATTGCAGGTTACCTTCCCAGTATATTTTACTGGTACCCATTTATACTGCTGGGTGAACAGATGCACACTTGTGGTTGAGACCTTGCCCAGGGGTCTTAGCACAGTGAGGGTCTCAGTGGGATTCGAACTTACAACCTCCCAATCATGAGCGCAGCACCCTAACCACTACGCCACTAGCCCCACATTACTTATTGTTTATTCTTGTTTTATTATTATTTATTGTTAATTACAGTATTATTAATGTGACTGTACATGTGTTATTATTGTGAAATGTTGATTGTTCAGTTCAGTTCATTTTCTGTAACCAATATTTGCCAGTACTAACCTGTGTCACCAGGAAAATTGAGGAGTGCAAAGTATAAGGCTGCACAAATAACAAGTACAGAAGTTGCCAAAAATATAACATAACATCAGCACAGGCCGATTTCAGCACAGACCTTTCAGACACAAGTCAGTAATTTATGAAGACCACTTCAACCTGTCCTGCTTTTGGCGTGACCTCCAGGCAGAACTACTTGACACAAAGCCCAAGCTTTTAAGAGTAAAATTGACACTGTTCCTATGGAATTATTTTAATGAAATTGAAAAGTCAAAAAATTACAACAGATGCGATCAGTGCTTTGCTAAAGGCAACCAGTGAAAGGCCTTGAGTATGAGTGGAGTTTTTTCATCAAAATGTCGCTCATTGTTTGTTTATGTGCGCTGGATGACCCGGCCGAACGAGTTCATGGAAATTATGGGAGGGAAAACGGTTGCTACACATTGATTCAGTTCGCACGAGTAATCCATGGGATAAAATTTACCCACGATAGTGCTTTTTATGCTCATTTTAAAAATACACTTTGTATCACTTAAACGCATTCTATACACATAAATTACACTGGAAGGATAATCAATGACGTTGCTCTTTAATTGAACTTTGCTAAAAACTTTGAAAAGACAAAAGGTATTGTTCTTTGAGGAGAACCGGAGGATCGTTTACTCCTTTGATTGTCACTAATCAAACACAGGATGACATCAAGAGAGCTGCCCTTAAGTGTACTACAAGTACGAGATTCCGCCAGGCAAAGTTGAAGTTTGAGCCAGGCATCAGACTGGAAAGAACTGGAGTAATTTCATCTTCTCATGTTTGTCTACTAATTGGACGGCGGCCTAGAGAAGCCTACAAGTCACAGTCTTACACCTATTGTGAAATTTGATGGAGGATAGGTGACGATCTGGGGCTGCTTCAGCAAGACTGGAATGGAACAATTTTTGTTTGTTAATTCGCATGAATCAAGCCATGTATAAGGTAATCCTGGAACGGAACCTGCTTCCTTCTACATGGCTTGATTCATGTGAATTAACAAACAAAACATGGTTCCATGTGACTGCATTTTTGCACCAGAAGTGGCTTGAATTCTCCCGAGAGCAATGTATGAGGCCGGTGGGGAGCTTGCCATGGCACAAATTGGTGTAAAGAAAACATGACAGGGTCCTTCCACCAAACAGTGATGATTAAACTCATCAAAATGTTGAGAATTACTGATATTTGTGTTGTATGAAATAGGTTCCAGAATGTTGTGCATTACTCGGGATCTGACAACATGTTTGTTTTGTTTTGTTTTGTTTTATTTTGTTTTGTTTTTTCCCCCAGTCATAATTTTCTGCAATTAAAAGTCCGAACTGGAAACATAGTTAAGATGAATTTGGAGTGTAATTAGAGGAATATATCCATGGCTATGCTATGAGAAGTATGTTAGAGTGGTGCAGGACATTTATGAGAGATGTAAGACAGTGGTGAAGTGTGCTGTTGGTGTGACAGAAGAGTTCAAGGTGGAGGTGGGACTACATCAAGGATCAGCTCTGAGCCCTTTCTTGTTTGCTATGGTGATGGACAGGCTGACAGACGAGGTTAGACAAGAATCTCCATGGACTATGATGTTTGCAGACGACATTGTGATCTGTAGTGAGAGCAGAGAACAAGTACAAGAAAGTCTAGAGAGGAGAGGAATGAAGGCTAGCCTCAGTAAAAGAGAATACATGTGTGTAAATGAGAAGGACCCAAGAGGAACGGTGAGGTTACAGGAAGCAGAGATGAAGAAGGTGGAGGAGTTTAAGTACTTAGGCACAACAATCCAGAGCAATGGAGAGTGTGGAAAAGAGGTGAAGAAGCATGTGCAGGCAGGTTGGAATGGTTGGAGAAAAGTGTCCGGTGTGACGTGTGATAGGAGAGTATCGGCAAGAATGAAAGGAAAAGTGTACAGGACAGTGTTGAGGCCAGCGATGTTGTATGGTTTAGAAACAGTGGCCCGGGGGAAAAGAGAGGAGGCAGAGCTGGAGGTAGCAGAGATGAAAATGTTGAGGTTCTCTTTGGGAGTAACGAGGATGGATATAATCAGGAATGAGCACATCAGAGGGACAGCACATGTAAGACGTTTTGGAGACAAAGTCAGAGAGGCTAGATTGAGATGGTTTGGACATGTACAGAGGAGGGAGAGTGAGTATATTGGTCATAGGATGCTGAGGTTGGAACTACCAGGCAGGAGGCCTCGAGGAAAACCAAAGAGAAGATTCATGGATGTGGTGAAAGAGGACATGAAGGTAGTTGGAGTAAGAGAAGATGATGCAGAGGATAGGGTGAGATGGACGCAAATGATTCGCTGTGGCGACCCCTGAAGGGAACAGCCGAAAGGAAAAGAAGATCCATGGCTATCTCATCTCATCTCATCTCATCTTCTTCCGCTTAGTCCGGGGTCAGGTCGCGGGGGCAGCAACCTTAGCAAAGAGGTCCAGACATCCCTCTCCCGAGCCACTTCCTCCAACTCTCCCGGGGGGACACCGAGGCGGTCCCAGACAAGCCGAGAGACATAGTCCCGCCAGCGTGTTCTAGGTCGACCCCGGGGTCTCTTCCCGGTTGGACATGCCCGAAACACCACACCAGGGAGGCGTCCGGGGGGCATTCTAACCAGATGCCCGAGCCACCTCAACTGGCCCCTCTTAATGCGGAGGAGCAGCGGATCTACTCCGAGCTCTCCCCGGATGGCGGAGCTTCTCACCCTATCTCTAAGGGAGAACCTCGCCACCCGACGAAGAAAGCTCATTTCAGCCGCTTGTATCCGTGATCTTGTTCTTTCGGTCATTACCCAAAGCTCGTGACCATAGGTGAGGGTTGGAACGTAGATCGACTGGTAAATTGAGAGCTTCGCCTTGCGGCTCAGCTCCTTTTTCACCACGACGGACCGGGTACAGGCACCGCTTAACAGCAGAGGCTGCAGCGATCCGTCTGTCGATCTCTCGCTCCATCCTTCCCTCACTCGTAAACAAGACCCCAAGATACTTAAACTCCTCCACTTGGGGCAGGACCTCATCCCCGACCCAGAGGGTGCATTCCACCATTGTCCGACTGAGAACCATGGCCTCGGACTTGGAGGTACTGATCTTCATCCCGGCTGCTTCGCACTCAGCTGCGAATCGCTCCAATGAGAGCTGGAGGGCCCGACTTGATGAAGCCAAAAGGACAACATCATCCGCAAAAAGCAGAGACGATATCCGATGGCCACCAAACCAGAACCCCTCATCGCCTCGACTGCGCCTAGAAATTCTGTCCATAAAAATTATGAACAGAATCGGTGACAAAGGACAACCCATGGCTATGCTATGTATATATAACCACAGTGGTACTTGAAAAAGGCTCTGATGCTGCTACATTCTGCACTAGTACTTGGTTCTGTTCAGGCATCTTCTGTGAATTCTAGCATTGCATTAGTCCACTCCATAAGCAATATGAATTAGTTTTTGTAAATCATGTAAAGGCATTATAATCCTTCCCTTTATGAAATTAGCTTTAAGTGTTTCTCTGCTGTATATATAAATACATGTGATAGACTTCGAGAGTCGATACAGACTCAGAAAGCTTGCACCCATGGTCCTAATAGCACTTGTGCAAAAGCCAAACAGAAACCTCTATTGATAAATATAATGTTCTACTGAATCATTCATACACTCAAGCATCTTCTCAAGTCAGACACCTCCCTACTTTGGGAGAACTATAATTAAATAGAGATGTTTTTGTCAAGCCAGGTCTGAGAACAGGCCCAGTCAGTGCATGCCCTTGTTAGCGCTTAGCCTTCAGAAGTTTGTCAGGAGATGCATCCCTTGGAAATGTCACTACACAGGGTACAGTTGACTCCTGAGTAGAAATTGGTGCTAAATTTACAATTTGCTTTTAAAAAGGACATATTGAGACATAGAGGTCGAAACACAGTGGCTTGAAAAATTATTCACCCCTTTACAATACACCGTGTTTCCTTAACATGTGGAATCTAAATTTATTTTTTCTTTTATTGATTTTTGTGTGCTGACCCTGGGCGACACTGTAGTGCAGTGGTTAGCATGACCGTCTCACAGCAAGAAGGTGCTGGGTTCGACTCCCAGCTTGGGCATTTCTGTGTGGAGTTTGCATGTTCTCCCCGTGCTTGTGTTGGTTCCCTTCGGGTACTCCGGTTTCCTCACCAGTCCAAAAAACATGTACAGTAGGTTCATTGGCTGTTCCAAATCTCCCCTAGATGTGAGTGTGTATGGTTGTGTGATTGCTGGCCATGCGACGGCCTGGCGAGCTGTCCAGGGTGTACTCTGCCCTCGCTGGAGTCGTCTGACATGGGGACCATCCTCCTCGTGACCCTAATTAGGATTGAGTGGTTCAGAAAATGAATAAAACTAAATTGAAAAGTGTTTCTTTTTTAATTATAAAAAAAAATCCAAACAAATAAGGAGTGCTTGCATATATTTTCAAAACCTTTCTTGTAAAGTCCCTAAATAAGGTCAGATTCTGCCAATTACCTTCAAAAATGACATAAAATAGTAAATAAGCACCACTCATGAGCAATTTAGTCATGTGAGCTCATATATATATGAGATAGATAAATAGATAGATAGATACATCTTTCTGAATGTCCACACTAAACCACATATCATGAGGAATCACCAAGCAAGCCACACAGTGAAGACGAAACAGTGCTTCAAGCAGCTCAGGGACAAAGTTGAGAAGAAGTTCAAATCAGAGTCGGGTTATTCCAAACTCTCAAGCCTTTTAAATCCTACAGAGTACCACAATCTATCGTCATGTAATGGAAAGAGTGCCACGAGCCACCTGCTTAGAGGGTGCTGTTAACCAATACGCAATGACCAGGCACTTCTCAAGGAGAACAATATGACCAGATATCACTCAAGGAGATGGAAATCTCCACAGTGGCAGCTGGTGTATCTGTCCATAGGCCAATTCTAAGTTGCACACTCTCTCGAGCTGGGCTTTAAGGAAGAAAAAAAAAAAACTGCCTAAAAAATGTAAAATATGGATATAAAAGAATGTCCTCTAGTCAGGTGAGACTTAAAGTTACTATCTGTCCATCAAGAAACATGTCATGTCTGAAACAAAGCAAATATATCTTTACCCTAGGAACACCAGCCACATGGTAGAGCATGGTGGAGGAACTACAATCCTCTGGGGATGGCTTTGTTATTGGCAGGGAAACAGGTCAGGATTGAGGGAATGATGGATGGTGCCATATACAGGCAAATTCTTGACAAAGATAAATCTTGAAGCAGCAGAAGTTTTGCTTTGAATATGGGGCAAAAATCCCATGGCTTGATATGTCAAGCTCATAGAAACATAACCTTAGAGACTTGGAACTGTAATTGCTGAAAAAAGTGGCTCCATAGAGCTCACTCATATTGCTCTGAATAGTTATGTGCACTCAAATGTTATTAATATTTATGGTGTTCTATTGCTTGTGTTTTTTGGTATAACAAATATTTTGCCTTTTTAAAGCTGTTGGCATGTTTTGTAACTCAACCCCCTCAAATATCCATTTTAGTTCCAGGTTGCAGGTCACCATAACTAAACATTGACCTCATGGAGCTCAGTGAACCTTTATGGTTTGATCTTTATTCAAATTCAATATAACTGGTTTTATGCCTTTCGTTTTTGGTAAAGGTAATAAAACAAATAGGATCAATCTTCTGTAGTATATTTTAATGATAAAATTAAGATTAAATGAATAAATGAACCACCTACAGCTGGAGTAAAGCGTTTGTTCAGGTTCAGGGCAGCTGTGTAGTGCTCCTGGATCATGGTGTAGCAGTGCAGCTGATATTACTTCAGGCACTCAGGATGTTGTTCAATTTTCAGTACCATGGCGTGTCCCACTGGAGCACTGCAAAAGCTGATCCTAGAAGAGGTGCTGATGCAATATTGTCTCGTTACAGCAGAATAATGTCTGTTTGCTGCTGATTCCAAAGTACAAATGATGATAAAAATAAATAAATAAAAAGAGATTTGGAGACGAATGGCTCTTGTGGGACGCCTGGGGGATAATTTCATGAATCTTTGCAGTGTCAGATAGCATGGCTTGGTATGCATCACTGATAATTTCAATCAATGAGGAGCAAAGTAGGAGTGCACCCTGAACAGCTCAAAAGGCAATTGCGGGCCCACTGAAAATTCCATGCATTTTATTTCATTGCAAAATCCATTGTTCATGTTAATAAAGGAATTCAGACAGAATTCATATTTTGATAAGGCAGTTTTATTATGTTAAATTAATACCCCATTTCCAAAAAACTTGTGATGCTGTACAAAATATAAGTAAATAAATAAAAATTCAATGCATAGACAGTGATTTTTGGAAGTCTTCCTGATCCCATGCAGTAGCCGTAACAGAACCGTGCCTGTTTTATACATAGTGCCACCTCAGGCACAAAGATAAAGGATAGCCTTTATTAATTTTCAGCTTTGTCCCATGGCACAGAAATGTTTTGAATGTTTAATTATGTGCTGTAGATGAAGGTCAAAGTATTCAAAGTCTTCAGGGTTTTACATTCAGGAATTTTATTCTCAGATTGTTCCACAACTTGTAGATTCAGTTTTTTACTGACTGGTTGAACCTCTGCGTAGATTTTTATACGCAGTTATGTGACTCATTTCTTACCAATAACCCATACCATTACAAAATGTTCCTCCAGCTGTTCATTTTCGGACCACTTACTTTTCCATCCTTTTGTTACCTCATCATCACTTTTTGAAATAGTAAAATGTCTTACTTTCAACGTTTGATTTTTTTTCCTATGTGCTTTATATTGAAGACAGAATGGGTTTGAGGTTTGCAGATCATTACTCAGTCCCAAGACATGCGCATTAGGCTCACTGGCTGTTTCAAATTAGTATCTTCTGTGTGTTGGCACTGCGATGCATTGGCGGACTTTCCAGGGTGAACAGAGTCAGCTGAGATAGGCTCCAGCCTCCCTGCGAGCCGAAAAATGAATAAAGTACTTCAGCAAATCAAAGGAAAATAAACAATTGTAGTCAGTAGAGTTTGTTGACAAAAATAATTACTCTTTTTTATTATTATTGTGATTATAGACAAGAAACCAGATCATTCCTGGACCACATGTGCCTTCACCTCCATTCACACTTACCCTTTTTCATTCATTCATTCATTCATTTTATGAACTGCTTCATCCTAATTAAGGTCACAAAGAGGCTGGCACCTATCTCAGCCAACTTAGACAATGGTTATAGAAAATGAATGAACGGATGATGAATGAAGATGCTAACTATATATTCTTATGCCAATCTTATTTATTTATTGCACATCGTGTTTTCTATGTGCATGTTTACATAAATACCCCACCAGGGTTCTGATTGTTTACTTGTCAAACAGTGTTAACTGTGTATCTTCATTTTTAGTTTTGCATATAAAACATTTCTGTATGAGAGATTTTACAGATCTGTTCACCATAACTGCAACAAAAATAAACTGCTTTCACAAACATGTCAAGTAAGCATCTTAAAATCTCATTAATTATTTATTAATCTATTGTAAACCCTCGAGGGAGTGATAATGAGAAACACGGGGATATCTGACTACCTCATTTGAAACAGCATAAGCCAGACGAATGTTTTCTTCACGTGCTGTTCTTTCACTTTTGTGGTTCTGTCAGCTCGCCTGATTTACGCGAAGGATATGTGTTCAACGTCTACGGCATCAGTGCATGCATCACATCCCAGTATATTGCATCCATTACATCTGATACTGGTAGCTGTATTGCAATATTTAGCAACCAAGACAGACAAATAAAACTCATTAAATGAATTAAAAAATATAATATCAGCTTTGCTTATTGGTCATCCTGGCACGGTAAGTGACGAATTCAGTGAAAAAACAAAAAATGTGATGCTCCATCCATGCATTTATTCTTCTCAAACTGCTTAATCCTATTATCGTCACAGGGAGGCTAGAGTCTAATTCTGCCAACACTGGGCAAAGCTAGGGTACACTCAATAATAATAATAATAATAATAATAATAATAATAATAATAATAACAATACAGGGATCCCTCACTTTCTGTGGTTAATTGGAACCAAGATCCCCCACAGCTGCTGATTTTGGCGAAGTAGGATCGACCCCCCTGACTCACGTATACTTACATGTATATGTGTATATTATATAAATAAATAAATATTCAATGCTATAAATGCTTATAATAACAATTAAACATTCAAAAAATAATGCATAAGATGTAAATAAAATAGAAATACACACAAATACAGACGCGCACCTCACATTAAAATATAAGAAGTTTTGTTGGGAGGTTTTGGGTTGTTGTTTTTTTTGTTTGTTTGTTTGTGGTTTTTGGGGATTTTTTTGCATAATTGTTCTTGTTTTGTGGCATTTTCCTTAACTTTTCCACTATTTTTCCTTAATTTCCTTATTTTTATATTTTCCGATGAATATTTTTGAAAAACCCACAATGCACTGAAGCTGCAGAAACTGAAGCACGAAGTAAGTGAGGGATCACTGTAATAATAATAATAATAATAATAATAATAATAATAATAATAATAATTTAATTCTTATATTGCACACTTTTCATAGAATGATCAATCATGCATTACACATCTGTCAAAAATAATATAATACATGGTATCTAAATAATTATTTAAAAATATACTATGACAATTCCAATACATAATATCTAATGTTAAAATACTGATAACAATGAAATTAACAATTAATGGAAAGCTTCCTTCAAAAGCCATGTCTTCAGATGGCACTTAAAATTTTTAAAATCTGTTATAGAGCAAATCTCACGCGGCATTTCAGAGTTTTGGAGCCGTGATCTGGAATGACCCAATGAAACCCTACTTCTATAAGTTGGTGATTCAAGCAACAAACCATCCCATAAGGATCTTAAATTATGATTTCCTGGTCTTTTAATTAATAGAAGATCTGTAAATAAGTTGGTGCACATCCATGAATAGCCTGAACAACATTATTATCATCATTATCATCATTAAATCATTCAGTTCCTCAAGTCATGGACTCCATCGCGCATAGCATTCAGCACGGCCTCGTCGTCCCCTTACACAGTAGAACTAAATGCCAAATACAGCTGCGTGTCATCTGTGTAGCAGCGTACACGTGGGAGATGCTTGTTGACAATATCAAACAGCTTAGTGGTGTAAACCGTAAACTGAAGTGGCCCGAGACAATTGGCGATAAGGTCAAGGAGAACTAATAAGGTTACTTTTTGCACCTCCATATTCAACAAAATATCATTCTTGACTTTGAGCAGTGCCGACTCGGTGCTTTGATTTTGCTTATACATGAACTGGAGTGGCATATGCAGAATCATTAACTATCATGTGGTCAATGAGCTGATTGGCCGCTGCCTTCTCTGACAATTTGGAAGCATAAGGTTGCTTACCGGGTGGAAATTATTGAAAGCTTATTTTAGCCTACAGCATGCCAAATATACACAACAAGAATGAGAAAGCTAACGGACAGGCTAAGCTCTGCCATCATTATTGCTTACTGTGCCTGCTACACATCTTTTTGGAAGTACGACTTTGTTCTTAGGCTTTGAATAAAAAGGATGGTGTGAAAAATAAAAAAAAAATTTTTGCAAAAAATTGTGTCTTTGACCTATGAAGATTTATTCTACTTCTTCTCAGCTTCCTCCTCTTTTTCTTTCTCAATTTCAGCAACCAACGTCTCGATGTCACAAATATTTTCCTGACCACTTATTCTTCACTCATCTGCTAGTCCACACTTTTTAGCAGTGGTATTAGCACAGCCTACTTCCAATCGTTAGAGAATTCACCAGAATTCGAATGACAAGTTAATCATGTTCGTGATCACCACGTGTAACAGCACATCCATAATCTAAACAGCTACCGAAGTGGGGCATTGGATCCAGCGAATCTGGCAGCTTTCCTGATGAGCTCAGACACCTGCTCTTGAGACATTTCAAAATTGGCAATTGTAACCCCTGCACATGTCTCAGAATCAGCGCCCTCCTTTTCCCAGGCTTTTAAAATCTCCAAAGAACTCTGTATATCAATAAACTGATTAATTTTATTGATCTTCTGCATGAAGAAATTTTCAAAATCATTGGCGAGATCATCTGGCGCTATTTCCTTCAGGAACATCACCTCAAACAGGTCACACAACGACTTGGTTCCGTTGATTGGAACTGTTCTCAGCTATGAGATTAGTATATTACTCACAGGGTGTCCCATTCATAACAAACATTGCATGATTTCATGAATCTTTGAATGTGCGAAGATCCTCCTGGGATTTTGTCCTTCACTATTTCCTTTCTGCCTTCTGGCTTGTCCTTATAGCACACTTAATCTCACTGTTACACCACGACAAGCTCTGCCTACTGACAAGCACTTTCTCCCTCTTGGGCACCTGAGTGTCCAAAAGACATGTCAGTGTCGAATTATAACTCTATGTGAGCTCAGTTAGGTCAGTGTATTCCCTAAAGTTCTTGAAACCGGGGATAAGAACCGGCCTGATGAACCACTAGGCTCAGGTGTAAAAATCCCAACAGACAGATTCCCTAAAGTTCGGATTTTTCCACATCCTGGCGCAAAGCATCAAAATCAGCTGTCTTGAGTTGACAAAATTGAATATTCTTTGCAATGCAACAAGGCTTTGTGCTGTTAAGAGAACACAAAACAGCTGCGTGGTCTGAGAGATATCGATCGGCCACGGGAACGCTAGTGATGACCAAATCATGCTCATGCATTATAACCAAATCAAAGCATGGCCCCTCACATGAGTTGATACATTCACATGCTGCTTCAGTCCCACTGATGCTAGTAAATCCACATGGAAATTATAGTCTCCAGTTAGAATAAGAGACTCTGGAGATAAAATAATTGTCTCAAGATAAGAGGCAAACTCCTCAAAAAACACACGAGGTGTCGCCACAGCAAATCATCCGCCTCCATCTCACCCTATCCTCTGCATCTTCTTTTCTGACTCCAACGACCTTCTTCTCTCTCTGCCTACGGACACACCTCCCACCTCTCCTTCTTCGACATCTTCGACCCACAGTAGTCCAATTTCCATCAGCACCCTGTTGATTGACAGCACTGATGGAGGTCGTTGTTAACCCGGGCCTCGACCGATCCGGTATGGGGGTAATACTTCTGATTTGCATCATAAAAGTTTGGCATTGGTTTTACGTCGGATGCCCTTCCTGACACAACCCTCTGCATTTCTCCGGGCTTGGGACCGGCATGAGGGGGAGAGACACTGGTTAGTGCCCCCCCCCCCCCCCCTTCCCGCCTCATGGCTGCATTTGCAGCAATTTTTCTTTACTCTCTTGAACAATAGTCCAGTTCCAGTCTGCACGCCCATTCTGATCTTTCTGAATGAACGAATGAGATTCCGGAGAGTAAATCTCAAGTTTTGCTGCAGTATGCTTCTCTGTTAACCAGGCTTCAGTGAACGCAAATATATCCATATCTGTGGAGCTGCTGTATTCCCGTAACCAGGCAGTTTTTTACTTCACTGCTCGCACATTAGCATAACAAAGAGTTAGCATGGGTGAACAATCCTTTTGAATTGGTAACAATGGACTACGTTCAACAACAGTGCCAGTTGATAGGTCGGCGAGAGGTGTCAAAGTGAATATTTAATTCACTGACCTCAGAATGCAAATTACCAGTCTCTTTGTTTACATTTTGCTGCAAGAACCCAGAATAACATTCCATTTGAACTGATGGTTGCCTTGAGTTTGATATGAGTGAACTCTCCTTTTCAAACACCCCGCCCGACTTCCTCGGTGAGTTGGTTTCACTCGGATAATGTGAACCCAAACCAGGCTTGTCCAAACTGCAGGGCTCAGAGGTTGCAAGGTGCACATGGTGGACAAGATAAAAATTAAAGTCGCCCTTCCAAATTTAGCGCCATCTGTAGGCGATAACACTTAAGAAAAGCTTTACCGTGGTGTTTTGGACAAAAAGCGCCATTGGACGCTAAATTCAGCAAAAAAAGTAGACAGACAAAAATGCATGTGCTGCCGTAGAGCACTCGGGCAGATTGGAACAGTCAATTAGCTTAATGTGAATGTTTTTGAATTTTGGGAAGAAACCAGAGGACTAGAAGGAAACCCACACAAGCACTGATGAAACATGCAGAGAGCCTGCTGTCAGGCGGTCGGGATCACCACCACAACACCATGCTGCCAATGTGATGGTCAGAAAATAAAATCACTTGCTAACACATTACTCGCTAATCCCAGTAACACCTCACAGCAGATTACACGTATCCGTATCAATCATTACAGAGTCCTTGTTATTGCCCAGAAGGAAATGGTAACCTGTTGTAGTGTTATTTACTCACCAAATTTTGTACTGTGGGTAATTTACATGCATGTGTGTGTGTGTGTGTGTCTGTGAGCAATGACAGTCCTTTTTTTTATCACTGATGTCTAAACATTTTACGATGAAAACATCTTAGAAATTTCACCAAGTGGGCATGGTGATAGAAACACACGTCTTATATGTGAACTCTTCTGTCAAATGCGGTGGATTTTATCTGTTTTTGGATTCTCTTTTGAACTAAGTTAGCACGTTAGCCTATAATCTTTAACCTTTTACGTTTGGTAAATGAGTGGTATTCATTTAAATACAGACCACAACAAAAGCATTGCTGATATCCACATCAACATAAACAAACTACAGGCCGATCAACGGTGCAAGTAAAAAGCCCCGGCATGGACGGTTGATCTATGAGCACCATGCCTGGGATTATTGCGACTATTCTGTGAACATTCATGTCTCAAATGTCTTTTTAAACCTTTTTAGTGTACAGTAGGCCTTTGACATTCGCGGGTGTTCGGTTCCGAGCCCTCCCGTAAATCGAGATAATCCGCGAGTTCTGTACGCGGAAGTAAAACTCCGTGTATGACGTCACATGCGCGAATGAGCAGCCGGCAGTAAAATACTATGTATCTATTACATGCACTAAAATATTCTTATTAAATCATTCTACAGACAGTCTTACTCATTAATACAGTATTAATGTAGTAAAATATAGTAATGATTAAGAAAAACTTTTCAATTTTGTACTGTGATATTTAGTAATAAAATATATAAACATTATACAGCAGATACTGTTGTAAAGCACTCGTTTTAAAGTCTTTTTCAATGATTATTCCAGTACAGTACCTAAGTTAATTCTGAGAATGTTTGTGCGTGAGATTTTATGTTGTGTAGCATGTTTAACAAACGATAGCAAAAGGATAAACTTTATTACGCTTCATGTCCTTTTACATTGAACTTGGAGTGACATCTTGGAGTGACGTGTCCAAGATGGCGCTGCCTAGAGGGCAACGTCGCAGAGTTCTCAGAGTCAAATTGTTATTGTTCATTTTAATTTGTTTTATTTGTTTGTTCATGTTTTGCACTATGCTCGTCTATGATGGTCGACCCTACTACAGCTATGAGCAGCTTCAACTTTGGGCAACTAAGCACCCAACAACTATTGTGAGCTGTTATGCTATGCTATCATTAAGCCCAGGCAGAGTTCTGATTCTCCGGCGCTTGGTTAGCACTTCTGGGTAACCGTTCAGTCCCTGTGAAACAAGATGGACGAGCTTCATGCTCAGATTGCAGCACAGAGGGATCTACAGAACTGTGTACTCTCCTCGAGCCATGTTTCACAGAAACACAGTCCTGTACATTCCTCTGCGCTGCTATGCTATGCTATCATTAAGCCCAGGCGGAGTTCTCAGATTCTGCGGAGCTTGGTTAGCACTTCCGGCTAACCGTTCAGTCCCTGCGAAACAAGATGGACGAGCTTCATGCTCAGATTGCAGCTCAGAGGGATCTACAGGACTGTGTTTCTGTGAAACATGGCTCGAGGAGAGTACACCCGATAAGATGAACAAACAAAACAACAAATAAAACAAATTAAAACGAACAATAGCATGCTAGCTCCGCTAGTAGCCTGTTGGCTCTGCTAATAGCATGCTAGCTCAGCTTAGTTATACACGCCCGAAGATACTCCGATCTTATATCGCTGTAGTAGAGTCGACCATTCGTAGACGAGCATAGTGCAAAACATGAACAAACAAAATAACGAATAAAATGAACAAAGAAACAATTTAATTCTGAGAACTCTGCGACGTCGCCTTCTGGGCAGCGCCATCTTGGAGACGTCACTCCAACTTCAATGTAAAAGGACATGAAGCGTAATAAAGTTTATCCTTTTGGTATCGTTTGTTAAACATGCTACACAACATAAAATCTCACGCATAAACATGAACTTAGGAATTGCACTGGAATAATAATTGAAAATGATTTTAATAACAACAGTTCAGAGAAAACCGTTGTTTCTCAGGAGAAAGTCTTATTTCTTCAGAAGAGACATCCAGCATTTTCTATGGCTTAGCCAGAGAAGACGCACAGCGTTTGAGTGGTATCATAAAGCTTAACTGGTAATTAAACCACACACAAAAAAATAGGCTCATTGACAACTTGTGCGTGAATGAGGAAAAGGGGCAGGACATCAGCTCAACCAATCAGGAGAAAGGAGGGTAGCCATTGGCTGAATTTGAATCATGTGCCGGTTGCTCGGCAGTCAGCGAATACTCAAACCGTGGGTGCAAAACGCTGAATAGTCAAGGGCGTACTGTAAATAACTTTTAATTTCCTTGATTAAATCCCTTTGACTTTCATCATCATCATCATCATCATCATCATCATCATCATCATCGTTACTCATTTGTAGAAGTCACAAGAGTCATTGTGAGGCTGGAGCCTATCTCAGCTGACACTGGATGAAGGCGGGGTACACCCTGGACAATTCACCAGACCATTGCAGGGCCAACACACACACACACACACACACACACACACACACACACACACACACACACACACACACACTTGGGTGCAATTGTGAACAGCCAGATAGCCTGATATGCGTGTCTTTGGACTATGACGAGAAATTTAAGTACCTGGAGGAAACCGTTTCAAGCAAGGAAAGCGTGCAGACTCCACACAAAACACAGTCCTGTGCCGAGGACTCAAATCCGAGTAGGATTAAGCAATTCAGGAAATGTGGGAGTACGAGAGATGAGAGCATAGCATCAGCTGAGAACATCAGTGAATCACCTTAAAAACAGATAAGCTGGAGCCTATTTCAGATGATTCTGAGTGAAGTACACCCTGACCAGCTCACCCGAGTACTGCAGGGCCAAGACACACACAGGAGCAATTTGGAACAGTCAGTTAGCCTAATATGTATGTATGTAATATGTATAAGACATGTATGTCTTTGGTCTGCCGGAGGAAACCGGCGCACCCTAGGAAAGCTCACACAGGCATGAGCAGAACATATAAACTCCACACAGAAACACCTGAACGTCAGACTCGATCCCAGGACTTGCTTGCTGTGAGGTGGACCACTGCACCCCTGTGCGATGCCAAACACTAAATACTTCTGGGATAAGGTTCAGTTTTATTCAGAAAAACTCTCTCTCTCTCTCTCTCTCTCTCTCTCTCTCTCTCTCTCTCTCTCTCTCTCTCTCTCTCGCACTCTCTCTCTCTCTCTCGCACTCTCTCTCTCTCTCTCTCACACACACACACACACACACACACACACACACACACACTCATTCACTCACTCGTATATACACACACACACACACACACACACACACACACACACACACACACGCATACACACTTACTCATTCACTCACTCGTATACACACACACACACACACACACACACACACACACTCGTATACACACACACACACACACACACACACACACACACACACACACGCATACACACTTACTCATTCACTCACTCGTATACACACACACACACACACACACACTCACACACACACAAACATACACACTTACTCTTTCACTCCACTTTCATTATACACACACACACACACACACACACACACACACACACACACTCGTATATACACACACACACACACACACACACACACACACTCGTATACACACACACACACACACACTTACTCATTCACTCATTCGTATACACACACACACACACACACACACACACACACACACACACACTCGTGTATACACACACACACACACACACACACACACACACACTAAAAAAGTTTTGCTTCTGTTGCTGAATATTTTTATGTATTTGGATTTGATTTGGACATGGTGTACTATTCTTTCACATGATAGTTTCTTCTCGAAACGTGTTTTGAAGAAGGAGGGCAAGAAGTAACCCAGTTTGTTGATGGTGAGTTCACCTGTACTTCAGTCTGTACTGGTAACATATTACTCTTGCATCGGTGAAGTGGACCTAAAATTCTGGTAATGCACACTTTACCTTGTCACTAATACATTATTCATATCACATTCAATATTCACTCAACACATTATCACTAATTCATGCTTTAAAATATTTGTTATTCTTTGAATGACAGGGCCCTTAGTCCCATTCATTAATTTACATCAGTGGCCCCCGGAAGTGCTACATGGAAGGAAGGATAGAAGAAAGGAACCAGAGGGTGTGTTCCAGTAATCAGGGAATCACACTCCTCAAGCTCCAATTAAAAGTATGTTGTATGGTTCAGGGGGGACTTCACCTAGTTGTTCTCTGAAACAGGCTTCCTCTTACACAGCTTGATAAATACTTGTGGGTCCGGGTTAGTCCAGTCTACAGTATAATCTCGAGGACTTTGTAGATTTGGAGATGATCTATGTACTGAAGGTGTACCAGGTTCTTGGGTCTCTGTTCTGTGTGATCGGCTCTCGAGACGAGGACAGAGAGAGTTGAGTTGCAGTCATGGCCTTAAGTCAAAGTTGTTTAAAGCGGAAACTGAACTTCGGTTTGTGATTTTTATGGGCAGGATGCGGCCAAGGTTGGGGACGTGTACATTAGATGGTGGAAAGAGGTTTTTTGAGAGAATTTTGTTCTATTGTAGATGATTTTCTCTTGGTACCAATGAGCACTGACTTCCAACACGCACTCAAACACTGTTATGCGCAAAGCAACCAAAATGAAAACCTCCGGCTCCATGCAGAGTCCAGCGTGATCTCCTGAAACGAGTTCATATGCATCGTATAGACTGAAGATCAAGTATCTTCTCATCTTATTTTAATCATCTTACATTTATATTCTCATTGACGATCATGAACTCTGATCTAATTAAAAACAGAAAGCAGTAGCTAGAACCGGTTGCGTTGCATGGTTGCTGGACTTGCTCTCCATGCCAGGTTAAGGTGAGGAACAGCGATGCTAGATGTCTCTTTCATTTGCAATGACACAAGATTTTCTCTCATTACTATCCATTCTTCTATTCAATCAATTTTCTAAACCACTTAATCCTCCTCGTGTTTCAGGGAGGCTGGAGCCTATCTCAGCCAACATTGTGTGAAGGTATGGTACAACCTGAACAGCTCACCAGTCCATCAGAGGACTAACAGACACAGACATTCACACTTACACCTAGGGGCAATTTGCCACAGTCCATTAGAGTAGTGTGCATGTCTTTTGGACTGTGGGAGGAAACCAAAATACCTAGAAGAAATCAATGGGGAGAACAAGCCGGCACCAGAGTCCAGAACTCGAACCCAGGACCTTGTTGCTTTGAGGTGAGTGTATTTATCACTACACTACCATGGCATCCATCTTCCTATTTGGCCAGAACAATTCATTAGATAAGCATTTTGGGTTTTTACACTCGAGCCTATTGGCACATCAGAACCAGAGCTAATCCTAGTCTGGGGCCTAGTGGGGCCTAGTGGGAAGTGGGTTTTTTGGGTTTTTTTATACCCAAGACTAGTGGCTCATCAAGCCGGTGCTTATCTCCAGTTTCCGTAGCGTGAAGTGACCAGGAGTTCAACTCTCCCTGGATGGGACGCTAGTCCATCACAGGTTACCTTCCCAGTATATTTTTTACTGGTACCCATTTATACTGCTGGGTGAACAGAGGCACACCTCTGGGCACAACAGAGGCACAGTGGTTGAGACCTTGCCCAGGGGTCTTCGCACAGTGGGGGTCTCAGTGGGATTTGAACAAACATCCTCCTGAGCATGAGCCCAGCACTCTAACCACTACACCACCGGCTCCAAACAAATGAATGAGTAATCAGTGGGAAAAGGACACTGAGTGAACCATCTAACTCAGAGGCAGCAATTACTGAGGTGAGAGATGAAAGATACCTGACAGCGTGGAATAAAATGGGTTACAGATGGTCTATTCAGAGTTTCAAGGAACCTTATTTGTTTTACAATGGTCAGCTCAGGATATTATTTGTAGTTGAACCATCCTCATCCTCACCCATTTCATGTGCATGGGCCACATATACTGTACACTGTATGAGTCAGGGGGTTGTTCTGTCCGGATGTCTCAGACTGACATTAGAAATGTAATACAACATGCTGGAAATGGTGACATCAGTGTATGAAAGCATCGTCAGGGTTAATACTTTTGTTGTTGTTTTGTTGTGAAAAGAGATAATAGTCACAAAAGGCAGTTGGTTTTTCATTAATTGGAACTTGGGAAAAGCTGTAATTATGTTTTTTCTTGGTCCAGGATCAAGGTTGCTGAATAATAATAAAAGCAGTACCTAAATAATCATTCTGTACACAGATGCAAGTAAAACCATTAATATACTGTCTGAATACATCAAAGTCCTGCAAACCAAGTGCTGAAGTTGTAGCCTCTTTTCTTTAATATTGTATGTACCTCATGCTGATTTTTCACCGGCCTCATGGTACCAGAGATGATACTGAGTAAATATAGTGGGTATTCCTATCCGTACACTGAAGAACACATCGATATGTTAACTACCTCTTCGAACAGGCTGAATATGGATGCAGCTCCAGATTATTATCAATATTAAAATCCAAGACAGGGAAATTTTAAATGGAAAGTTTATGAACAGTCAAGGTTATGCAACGGTTGGCAAGAACAATGTAATATACAGCTAAAAATGGACAAAAAAAATAAATAAATTGGGAGCCCGATCAAGTTTTTTAAGTCTTTAAGTCGTTATCAGAGTGTATGACAGCCATTTCTTTCCAGGGTCTCTTCTTCTTCTTTTCCTTACGGCTTTTCCCTTCAGGGGTCACCACAGCGAATCATCTGCCTCCATCTCACCCTATCCTTTGCATCTTCTTCTCTTACACCAGGGGTGCTCAATCCTGCTCCTGGAGATCTACCTCCCAGAAGACATTCACTCCAACCCTAATCACGCCCACCTAACCATCCAATCATCTCATCAAGACCTGACTGGATCTTACATGTCACATGGGCCACATTAGGGTTGGAGATAAAGTCATCTGGAAGGTAGATCTCCAGGAGCAGGATTGAGCACCCCTGTCTTACACCAACGACCTTCATGTCCTCCTTCACCACATCCATGAATCGTCTCTTTGGTCTTCCTCTAGGCCTTTTGCCTGGTAGTTCCAGCCTCAGCATCCTATTACCAATATACTCACTATCCCTCCTCTGTACATGTCCAAACCATCTCAATCTAGCCTCTCTGACTTTATTTATATAATGTATTGTAAAACAGGTGTAAAAGAATGAGACTGTTTTAAGAATATTTTTGAATAGAATATTATCTGAGAATATCACCTGTCAGCGCTGTAAGATAATTACACCTGGTGGGGCATTTTGAAATTAGAAAAATATTCTTCATATATTCTTCAAAGAATATTTTAACCAGCTATTCTTACTGTGCTGGTAGATAATTGAATTTGACTCTGTGATGAACTGAGTGAGCTGTTCAGGGTTTACCCTTCCTTTGCTCAGAGTCGGCTGAGATGAGCACTAGCCTCTCCATAACTCTTGTAGCATGAAGGAGTTTGTCAAATGAAGAAATGGGAGGGGAATGGGAATTTGACTTGGTGATTCAGCAGGATAAAAGTTTGCATGAAGAAATTCATGCAGAAAAAGATTGAAAAGAAAACACGAAACACAAACAACAAAGATTTTATAAACCTAAACATGAATTATAATCTTAAGGCAAAAAGCTTACAGGGCACTTGGAGTCCATCATTGAACCAGGAGGAGCGGGAGAGACATCAAATGTAAGACAAAAGGGTGGAGCAACATTCTCCATGAGCCAAAGGAGGTGAAGATGTCCTCAACAAAAAAAAAAAAAAAAAAAAAAGTGGGGAGTCACCCATTCACTTTAGGCCGCTTCTTTCATGGCACTCATAATAGATTAAGGAAAAAAAAGAATAAAAAAAGAACAATCGCACACTAAAAACATTCACGGACTTGCCTGCGCAATAAGAACTAAGAACTATATATATATATATATATATATATATATATATATATATATATATATATATATATATATATATATATAGAGAGAGAGAGAGAGAGAGAGAGAGAGAGAGAGAGAGAGAGGGTGATTGATAGATAGATAGATCGATAGATAGATAGGTAGATAGATAGATAGATAGATAGATAGATAGATCGATAGATAGATAGATAGATAGATAGATAGATAGATAGATAGATAGATAGATAGATAGATAGATAGATAATTGAAGTAAATAGAAACCATCATGTTTTAGAGATTCATTCATAGATGTACATAAGATGTTCACCGAGGTGATGGAAATCCCTCACAGCTGTACTTTGACCCACTTGGAGTTTCTCTATAACATCATTTTCTGTACAGCAAAGATAATTATCCACGGTTCACTTGACCGTATGAAAACCTGAGTGGAGGGCTGCTGATTCCGAGCCTTCGCCGGTGAAAGGTGTGATGACTGACACAATCTATCTGTGCTAAAATACCTGTTTCCGAAAGGGTCCATTGTCCAAGTTGTTAGAGAACAATATAAATATCCCATTCTCTTACAGGTTTATAAATGGCTTTAGTGATTGCTCAGGGTGTTTCCTTCTTCTCAAAATCCACTACCAGAATACTCTCCTCTTTCGTATAACAGCAGAAGCTCAAAGCAGACATGACTGAGTGTAACTGGAACCCATCGGTTGTTACGAAGATTCCCATGCCATGGTCCTGATTGGTAGTTTTTCAAAAGTAGCATTTCCTGATTTGTAAAAAACAAAGTAATGTAAGTCGGTCCATTTTCATGCTACAGTCATGTCATCAATTTAATAAGACTCTCACGAGGGCTGTAGTTACGTCTGAAATGTGGCTCTAGTGTGGCACAAAAAGTCAGGTAATGTGCGGGGGCTGATGGGAATCATCGATATGCACTATATTCAGCATGGCATGAGAAAAGATACGCAACCAAATATTGTGCGTTATTTATTTCCTTTTCCTTTAAGATTATTTCTTTCTATGGCTGCTTATCTAGAAATTAGGCAGTGCCAAAGATGCCATGTTCTAAGTTTTAAATGGGCTGTGGCTCAAAATTATCTTTTTAGCTCAAGCAGAAATGTTTTTAATGTAACACAAAGCAAAATAATTGTCCTTCTCTTCTAATAATTTTAAAGGGACTCATTCTATTTTTTAAAAACACATTAATGCACAATGACTGCAGATACGGCAAAATTATATTGTCTGTTCCAAATTGCCCTGAGGTGCGAATGTAAATTTTGTGTGTGTGTGTGTGTGTGTGTGTGTGTGTGTGTGTGTGTGTGTGTGTGTGTGTGTGTGTGTATGTCTTCTATGGTCAGACAAGCTGTTCAGGGTGTACCCCACCTACAACCAGTGTCAACTGAAATCTGTTCCAGTCCCTGCAGCCTTAGTAGGAATAAGTGGTTTGGCAAATGGGTGAGTGAGTGAGTGAGTGAGTGAGTGAGTGAGTGAGTGAGTGAGTGAGTGAGTGAGTGAGTGAGTGAGTGACTGAGTGAGTGAGTGGGTGGGTGAGTGAGTGAGTGAGTGGGTGGGTGAGTGAGTAAGTGAGTGAGTGAGTGAGTGGGTGAGTGAGTAAGTGAGTGAGTGAGTGAGTGGTGGTGAGTGGTGGTGAGTGGGTGGGTGGTGGTGAGTGGTGAGTGGTGGTGAGTGGGTGAGTGAGTAAAGTGAGTGGTGAGTGGGTGGGTGGAGTGAGTAAGTGGTGGTGGTGGTGAGTGGTGGTGGTGGTGGTGAGTGGTGGTGAGTGAGTGGTGAGTGGGTGGGTGGGTGAGTAAGTAAGTGAGTTAGTGAGTGAGTGAGTAAGTGAGTGAGTGGTGGGTGAGTGGTGAGTGGGTGGGTGGTGAGTGATTGGTGAGTGGTGGTGGTGAGTGGGTGAGTGGTGAGTGGTGGTGAGTGGGTGGTGAGTGGTGGTGAGTGGGTGAGTGGGTGGGTGAGTGGTGGGTGAGTGGTGGTGAGTGAGTGGGTGGGTGAGTGGTGAGTGGGTGGTGGTGGTGGTGGTGAGTGGGTGAGTGAGTGGGTGGGTGAGTGGTGAGTGGTGAGTGAGTGAGTGGGTGGGTTGGTGAGTGAGTGGGTGAGTGGTGAGTGAGTGAGTGAGTGGGTGGGTGAGTGGTGGTGAGTCAGTGGGTGAGTGAGTGAGTGAGTGAGTGAGTGAGTGGTGAGTGGGTGGGTGAGTGGTGGTGGTGGTGAGTGATTGAGTGGTGAGTGGTGAGTGAGTGAGTCAGTGGGTGGTGGTGGTGAGGTGGTGGTGGTGAGTGGTGATTGAGTGGTGAGGTGGTGGTGAGTGAGTGAGTGGGTGGGTGAGTGGTGAGTGAGTGGGTGGGTGGTGAGTAAGTGGTGAGTGGTGAGTGGGTGAGTGAGTAAGTGGTGAGTGGAGTGAGGTGAGTGGGTGGGTGAGTGATTGGTGAGTGAGTGGGTGAGTGGTGGTGGTGAGTGGGTGGGTGAGTGAGTAAGTGAGTGAGTGGGTGAGTGGAGTGGGTTGGTGGTGAGTGAGTGGTGGTGAGTGAGTGAGTGGGTGGGTGAGTGGTGATTGGTGGGTGAGTCAGTGAGTGAGTGGGTGAGTGGTGAGTGGTGGGTGGTGGTGAGTGAGTGGTGGTGAGTGGTGAGTGATTGAGTGGTGGTGGTGGTGAGTGAGTCAGTGGGTGAGTGAGTGAGTGAGTAAGTGGTGGTGAGTGAGTGATTGAGTGAGTGAGTGAGTGAGTGAGTGAGTGAGTGAGTGTGTCAGTGGGTGAGTGAGTGAGTGAGTGAGTGAGTGAGTGAGTGAGTGAGTCAGTGGGTGAGTGAGTGAGTGAGTGAGTGGGTGGGTGAGTGAGTGAGTGAGTGAGTGAGTGAATTTAATTTCCATGAACAGGTATCGGATTTCATGTTGAATATATTAGCGAACAGACAGGCGGGAAGGTATTTGTAAGTCCTTTCGTGTGATGTGGATGATCCAGGTACATGAGGAGAAAGCTGGTAAATAGAATCTCTGGTATCCCTCTGTGACTGATGTGGTATTTTGCGATGCTCAGAGTATTTCGTCTTTATTACAAACAGGAAGTGATCTACTCATTGCCTGGAAGTTAGAGGCTGTTATTGCCTAATTAACCTTCTTGTGAGCCACAAATGTGATCTGTATCAGAACAGTTTGTTATCAGACCACAAATATATCTGCGGTGTGCATGTGCAGAGCTTCACTTCATTTTGTTTCATTTACTTTAATTTATCTAACACATCACACAGTTTGTAAATCAACTCATATCATCACTTTATCTTGTTAACCGTAGAAATTTCTAGACAGCGCAACGACCAGCTGCATCACTAATTCTTCCGATCATTACCAGAAAAATATTTCTAAATAACATGCTGGATTTTAAACCTCATTAGGGTCACATCCAAATAATACCCAGCAGACACAGCACCAAAACATTTTTAAACGTTTTTATTTTGTTCATTTCTGTAAACACAATAAAATAATATTCAGCTAGTTTCCACTTGCTGTATGGCTGCGGCTCAAGACTGTGCTGCATGATGCAACAAATTCTCCTTTTCCACTGTGTGTGACTTGACGTGGTTCTCGAGTTCTTCTCTGTATGGACACTATAAAGCCTCATTATTTACCCTAAAACTGGCACACAGGTAAGTCTGATGGGCTTTTACCAGCCGAGCGTAGTGGCTCACAAGAGTCAGAGGTTATCCTGGTTTCTGCAGTGAGAAGTAACTAGGAGTTCACGTCCTCCTCGATTAATTTTTGTGCATCAATGTATTGACCTTCCCAGGATTCTTACTTGTACCCATTTATACTGCTGGGCTGACAGAGGCACACCTGTGCTTAAGACCTTGGCCAGGAGTCTAAAACAAGGGAAATAATTAACAACTTCACCGAAGGCAAGGTGGATGTCACAGAATAGTCCCCGACATGGAACATCGAGGGGATAAATTAGTGACATCCATAGAGCCTGAGTCAAATAATTGTTTTAAGACTGAAAACATGGGAACCTCGCATCAAAATTAATTACATTTTTGTGAGGTGCACATCGGAGTGCGTGCATGCGCATCTGCGTCTGTATGTGTATGTATTTATATCTTATTAACAGCTTATGCATTATTTTTGAATGTATAATTGTTAATATAAGGATTTATAGAATTGAATATGCATTTATTAATATTATATACACATATTCATGTGCGTACATGTACGTCAGTCGCGGGGGGGGGGTTGATCCTACTTCTCGGAATTCGTGGTTGCAAGGGGATCACGGTCCCAATTAACCGCAGAAAGTGAGGGATCCCTGTATAGGGATATTTTGGAAAATGTTTTTCATAACCTGAATTTTTCGTTTGCTGGGACTATCGTAAGGTGAGGTACCACTGTACACACACACACACACACACACACACACACACACACACACACACACACATATATATATATATATATATATATATATATATACAGGAGTCCTCGGTTTACGACACTGATCCGTTTTTTGGAACGAGCTGTAACCCGAATTTCAGTGTAAGTCGGAACATAACATAAAATATACTGAAAAGTACTGTACGTACAGTGCTATAATAAAATGTAACAGTTAATCACATAAAAAAGTATTAAAAAAGAAAACAATTCTTTACCACAAGAATGAAATACAGTGCGGGAGGGAGAGACAGGCGTATTGTGCTGGAGAAGCTGGGGCAGGTGAGCCTGGAGTAGTAGATGCAGCTGAGGTAGAGGGTACAGGATCTTTTGCAGGCCTCTCTACCTTCTTAAAATACTGCTCCAGGTTAGACTGGACACAGAGCAACCTCTTCTCATCCAAGATCTCCTTCTAGCATTGCATCAAATCCATGATGCCTCTAGAAACCCTAGTGAATCTTTCCAAGTTGGGATCATGAGCCTCAACAGTTGCCAACGCTTGCTGCATCTCGCGCACCCGAAACTAGTTCGCATTTGTTTACATAACCGCGTAAGACGTAATGACGCGTAATATTACAGTACCGAGACTGAGCGAAGGGAAGCGACACCATCTTCCTCGGCCTACAACCACAACACAGCGTATTCTTCTGCTCGTGCGCCCAAAACTAGCTAGACGTAATGACGAATAATATTATTTTTTATATTTTTATGGGGGCGTGTTCGTAACCACGAAATGGTGTAAGTCAGGATATACATATATATATATATATATATATATATATATATATATATATATATATATATATATATATATATATATATATGTACAGTGGTACCTCACCTTACGATAGTCCCAGCAAAGGAAAAATTCAGGTTACGAAAAACATTTTCCAAAATGTTTTGTCTCTGCATACGAAACAAGTTTTCCTTATGAAACGGGCCAAAAGTGCCTTTCAAACATTCAGACAGTGCGGAGTTGGAGCGGAGTTACTCTCCATTGACTATCTCCCAACATCCCGCCCCGCTGGCCTCCCATTGGCTAGGAGGGATGACGCAGCTACCTCCCATTGGCTATCTCCCAACATCCCGCTCCGCTGGCCTCCAATTGGCTAGGAGGGATGATGCAGCTCCCTTGAGCAGTTTCATGGAGTTTTTCGAGTGTGCTCATTGCAACTTTATTTTCTGGCTCAAGCTTTTAACCTTTCATAAACATTTGTAAGGTTATAACTCTGCTAAGAAGACATGGTCAACATAAAGTAAATACCTTAAAATGTATGCTTTTAGCATTTTTAAAGGGTGTGTATAAATAAATAAATTTATTGTGGGCCTTGGAATAAATCATGCGTTTTACATGTAAAATGCAGTTCTACTTACAAAAAAATCCAGGTTACGAAAAAGGCTCTGGAACTTATTAATTTTGTAAGGTGAGGTACCACTGTATAGTATAGTATATATATATATATATATATATATATATATATAATTTTTTTTCCCCCCTGAACCGCTTAATCTTAATTAGGGTCATGGGGAGACTGGTGCCAATCTCAACTGACTTTGGGCAGGAGTAGAGTACACCCTGGACAGCTCGCCAGGAAACACACTGACGGCTATCCAGCTCTTCTTGTCGAAAGTGAGCAATGGTTCTTTTACATGAACCTCACACCACAGACAGTGAGAGACATAGGCGGCCTTTCATAACCCAGTTAGTGCACTGGGGGGACAGTGACAACCCATCGAGAGTGGGGCTTGAACCCCCAACCTTAGGATAAGTGAGCCAGCACCTTACCACCAGGCTACCACTGCCCGTTAGATATACAGTATACATACAATTTAAAAATTGTGACAGGGCCGAGCCATGTGAGCAGGTGAATCAATGCTGCATAACAGTTCTTTTTAGCAGAACTCCTGAACAAAAACCACAGTGTCACCACAGCAAACCCGTTAAGTCTGCTGCATCGGCAAGAATAATAATATTAATAATAATAATGATAATAGTAATAATACACTTATTTATCAATAACAAAACTGAAACCCATATTAAAATAGAGTTTCCTACACCACTGCTCACACTCGCACAAAATAACAAACACAGAGTAACTCAGGTAGAAAGACAACTTTTGCCAAGCAACACACTACCAAACATCAAGATGAGCACAGCACATGAACTCATCAGGCCGATACAGTAATTATAATAAAAACTATAATAAAAACACAGGTGATACAAATGAAGGAAGAAATCAGTGAGTGAAAGATGGTGAAAAGAAAAGTCAGTATTGTTTCTTTTACCTCCAGCGCTGAAGTTAATTCAGCTGTTAATGAAGCGGTGCTGCTTTGATGCAATGCCTAAATCATCATATTCAACTTGTTTAAACTTTTCCTATAAACAACACGGAAACATTTAATTTATTAATTTTCTAAGCCACTTCATCCTGAGTCGGGCTGTGGGGAGGCTGTAGACTATCAGAGCTGCCATAGCCTAATGGTAAGAGAAGTGGCTTTGGGACCGAAAGGTTGCTGGTTTGATTCCTGAACCAGCAGGAAAAATGTTTGGCAGTGGAGGAGTAAGCTCCTGATCAGCTCACGAGACCATTGCAGGGCAAAACACACACAACCATTCACACCCACATCTAAGCAAGGTTTGGAACAACCAATTTGCCTGTGCATGTTTTTGGACTGTGGGAGGAAACCGGAGTACCTGGAGGAAGTCGACGCAAAACTTCAATTACAAACTTCCCACAGAAACACCCGAGCCCAGGATTTGATCCCAGAGCCTTCTTGCTTTGAGGCCAACACGTTTCCATGTAACATATACTCATAGTAATTAAAGAGCATTTGCGTTTGCCACACCGAGTGAACCAATCAAGATCTCCGGTTGCTGATTGTTGACGGACTGATTGTACAGTAGTTCTACTTGTGCCAAACACAAATTGCTTCCAAGTTTGTCAGATGACTCAAGCCTTTGGTTTAACACTTAAAGTTAGCCTGGTTCCCCAGCCTACTTCATACTCCGTATAATCGGGCAAGAGACTCGTCTATGTTGGACTGAAGCAAAGGATCAAGGTGACGTACTTCTGCATCCGCAGTACATGTATATCTGTATGAATCAAGTGAAGTGTGGAATGGAATCCAGACATTACATTGAAGATCATGAGGTTAGCACAGGTATTCATCTTTTATTCAAAAGCACTAAAAGAGCAGTTGATAGCCGAACTGCCAGATTACAATGAGTCCACATTGCACTGACTGTGAGATGATACAGATGCCCTGAGGAGAAAGAAGCGCAGCAGAACATTGTAAAGCATCAGCTTTCAGTTTACTATGTTGTGCTATTAAAGTAAATTACCTTTATAACTGCATTATTGAAATCCTGAATTTGGTATATTGTGATCATCTAAATAGCTCATGGCAAGTCGTATTGAAGCTGTCATATCGGGTAAATAAAACGCTCAGTGAGCTGTCCATAAAGATTTCAAAACTCATAAAGTCTGTGCTTGGAATTTTGGACTGGCCTTCATGGCGAGCAGTTTTAAATAACATTTGTGAGCCATGACATCATCTCGGCATAATTTAAAAATGAAATGCAATTTCTTCATGTTTCCAAAGTCATCAAAGATTACGATGCAAACGTGGCTGATATCAAGTCACTTAAAGTACAAAATTTTTAAATTGTGGCAATAGGTGGCGCAATGTATATTTACCAACAATAAAATAAATATTCAGACAAATAATATGAAATATATATAAAAATAGGCAGAAGAAATTTTAGCTGAATTTAGTGATTGCAGAATATAACAGTGAGCAATAGATTGAGATGGTTTGGACATGTACAGAGGAGGGATAGTGAATATATTGATAGTAGGGTGCTGAGGTTCGAACTACCAGGCAGAAGGCCTACTGAAAGACCAAAGAGAAGATTTATGGATGTGGTGAAGGAGGACATGAAGACAGTTGGAGTAAGAGAAGAAGATGCAGAGTGATCAGGGTGAGATGGAGGCAGATGATTTGCTGTGGCAACCCCTGAAGGGAACAGCCAAAAAGGGAAGAAGAAGAAGAAGAGTGAAAGATTGACTGTAGCAACAAGTTCCAGGAAAACAAAATCAAGGATCACCCTGAGGTTCCAGACTTTAGTGAAACTCCTTTTCAGCCACGAGTTTGTTGGATCCTGCTCTGCCATCTTTGCACATCTAGAGTGTACAATATTTGCCCCATAAGTCTTTACAGAACTGTTCAGTAAAGCAATCTTCACATCATTTCACAAATCAAATCTTTTTCCCACTGACAACTTTCTGGCAGAGAGCAGCAGGTTTTTGTGAAGAACTTGATGGTGTTTTACCCTATCCATGTTCTCTTCTATCTTGACAAGAACCCTGGACACTACTGCAGAGAACCAGCCACACAACAGGTCGCTACCCTCACCACTATGCTTTAGTGTGCATATGTTGTTCTTTGGGTAATAAATTGTGTTGGCTTTTTGTCAGATATATAAGTAATAATACCAAGCACCCTCCACTTCTTGTTTATGGATTTACTGTGGGATAAAGGCTTTGATTTTTTTCTTCTTCTGTGTTCTGACTTGTGACTGTCTGCAATTTTACCTGTGGGGTCTTTTGGCAGTGTCTTGCCACCCATAGTTGAATGTTTGCATTAAGTTATACTTTCAAGAACTTTCAATTAATGCTCTGGGAATTCTTTGGTAGCTATTAGACTTCACCTATTGTACATCAGAAAATTGACTGAGGAGAAGCTAAAAGCAGCTTATTTTTGAATAACTATTATTTCAGTGTAAATTCCTGCACAGTGCATGGAGGTACGAGTTGGAAACAATTAGAAGGATTAAAGATTCTTCAGGGTATCCTGTGAAAGTACACATGGTTGGGGAAAGCACAACTTTAGAGAAGTCTTTGGGGGGTTTTTTTGTTTGTTTGTTTGTTTGTTTGTTTTTGTTTTTTACTGTTTTTGCTTTCTCAAGAAGTCAGGTCACTACATGCTTGTGTGTGCATAGCAAACACTCATCAAGTTATAATCACTGACATTGGCTAACGTTCATCTGCACATCTGTTGTATGGTGTTTTAACTTTTAAATTTTATTGTCAACCCTTGAAACTTTCATTTATTTATTTTCTGAACCGCTTAATCCTAATTCCGGTCAAAAGGAGGCTGGTGCCCATTTCAGCTGACTCTGGGCGAGGGTAAAGTACACCGTGTACAGCTCAGCAGGCCGCCTGCAGAAAAACGTTGGCAGAAATGCAGCTCCTCTTTATGAAAGTCAGCGATGGTTCTTTTACATGCTTATAGGCAGTGATTGATAATTCAGCTAACTGCACTGGGGGGGACGACAATGGCAACTCGCTGACCTTGGGACCAGTAATCCAACACCCTACCATCGGGCACCACTGTCCCACATTCAAACTTTATATTAGCATTTTAATCTCTCTAACAGGCTGTCCAAATGATGAATGATCTATTTTCCAGTTACATGCTTTGAGCTGAATGGTACAGTTGAGTAAGGGTTAACATGTCCCCTAACACTCACAGCAAAAGGGTCTTGAGTTTCTGCGTGCTTTGCATGTTCTCATCTTGTTTGCATGGGGGTTTCCTCAGGGTACTCCAGTTTCCTCCCATATTAAAAAGACATGGGCATCAGGTTAGGTGACTATTCCAAATTACTTGTGTGTGTGTGTGTGAGTGTGAATGTAAATATTTGTGTGTATGCTGGCCCTGTGATGGCTAACTAGATTATAACTAACAAGAGTGACAAGCTGTTCAGGGGGTACCCCCCTTTGTCCAGAGTCAGCTGAGACCTCTGAGGCACAATTTAGTTTTTATTATTATTTATGTTTGTTGTGCATCTGGGTTTCTTAACAATGCATCACTTTGAAGGGTTTGAAAAAGACCGTTTATATACACAGTATACGTTTTAGACCAAAATTAGGCCATTCATTTTCTAAGGTTGCAGGAAGCTGGTGTCCATCTCAGAGAACTCTGCAGCAAAAGATGGGCACACCCTGAGCAGCTCACCATACCAAGGCAGGGCCAACACACTCACAACCATGCGTTCTAATAGTCCCAACTAAGGACTATCTGAAACAGTCCATTTACCTGCTGTGCATGTCTTTGGGCTGTAGGATGAAACCGAGTACCCAGAAAAAAAAAAAAAAAAAAAAAAAAAACTGCACAAGCCTCAGGAGCAGGTGGAAACTCCACACAGAAACACCCCAGGCCGAGGAATCAAACTCAGGACCTTCTGGCTGTGAAGTGGAGGTGCTAACCACTGCTTCAGCATTTCGCACACCTTTAGATGAAAATCTTTTTGATAAATATAACATGCCATCCTTAAGGAAGAATATTTAATGAGTTCCTTTATTTTTTCATGAATATTATGTAGGAACTTTTCTTGCAAGCAGTACTTTATTGTTATGATGATAGATTCTAAATTGTGTGACTTACCAACATAAAATGGTTTTGTTCCTTCACTCATGAAATTCAACGTAAATTTCACTTTACTGCTTGTGATTTAAAATTTATTTAAATGTTGTTGCTGTTTGAGATTGATGTTGAAGCAAAGTTTATTTTGTTTATTTATTTTTTATATATATATATATATATATATATATATATATATATATATAAAAGTTATATTAGAGGCGACACGACGGCGTAGTGTTTAGCACGTCTGGCTAACAGCAAGAAGGCCTGGGTTCGACTCCCAGTCTGGGGGTTTGTGTGTAGAGTTTGCACATTCTCCCCGTGCTTGCGTGGGTTTCCTCCAGGTTCTCTGATTTCCTCACTATAACATGCACAGTATATATATATATATATATATATATATATATATATATATATATATATATATATATATATATATATATATAGCTTCAATAACATGCACAGAAGGCTAAATAGGATGTTCCAAATCACCCTTAAGCATGAGTATGAATGATTGTATGAGTGTTGGCCCTGGAATGGCCTGATAAGCTGTCCAGGGTGTACCTAGCCCTTGCCCAGAGTTGGTTGATACAAGTGCCAGCCTTGCTGTGACCCTGATTAGGATTAAGAATCTTAGAAAATGAATTAATAGTGAATGAATTTATATTATATGTCCAGGCAGAGTGGTGTTGTGATTAGCACGCCTGTCTCATCATAGACTGGTCCCGGGTACTATGTTTCCTCCTACAATCCAAAAAACACGTCTGTTCCAAATTGTGCCTTGGTGTGAGTGTGAATAGTTGTGTGAATGTTGAGTGATGGCCGACCAAATTCAAATAGGGTGTACCCTGCGTTCACCCGGATTCAGCTGAGATAGGCTTTAGCCTCCCCACAGCCCTAGTGGGATTAAGCAGTTCAGCAGATGAATGAATCTGCCTGCACCATACATTCTGACTAACGGACAGACTGCAGCCGAAGAGATAAGGAGGTAGAGGGAAGGGGCAGAGTACTCATTGGCTGTATTATCCTTGAGGTGGGAATGCCAGCGAGTCACATCATTCCATGTGCTTGTTCTTGCTGCCACCTCATGGCGACATTAGGTCATTAACAATGAGTCATCGTGTTGGTTTTATATTGTGGTGACGCAGTGAATATTTATCAAAAGCTTAAACTAAATGGTTGTGAAGTCAAATGAAAGGCCAAACAAGGTCATATAATTCAGTTTTATCCATAATCGTGGAAGGTATAACTTCAATTATGATCTACATTACAGAGAAACTCATGCATGTACCCTGAAACCCATATTTGGGGACCTGTAAAAAAAACTACTTTTGTTCTATTTGTTAGTAGAAAGTATGTTAGAGTGGTGCTGGACATGTATGAGAGATGTAAGACAGTGGTGAGGTGTGCTGTCAGTGTGACAGAAGAGTTCAAGATGGAGGTGGGGCTGCATCAAGGGTCAGCGCTGAGCCCCTTATTGTTTGCTATGGTGATGGACAGGCTGACAGACAAGGTGAGACAAGAATCTCCATGGACTATGATGTTTGCAGATGACATTGTGATCTGCAGTGAGAGCAGAGAACAAGTGCAGGAAAATCTAGAGAGGTGGAGGTATGCCCTGGAAAGGAGAGGAATGAAGGTTAGCCTCAGTAAGATGGCATACATGTGTGTGAATGACAAGGACCCACCAGGAACGGTGAGGTTACAGGGAGCAGAGATAAAGAAGGTGGAGGATTTTAAGGACTTCGGCACAACAATCCAGAGCAGTGGAGATTGTGGAAAAGAGGTGAAGAAGCGTGTGCAGGCAGCTTGGAATGGTTGGAGAAAAGTGTCCGGTGTGATGTGTGATAGGAAGGTATCGGCAAGAATGAAAGGAAAAGTGTACAAGACGGTGTTGAGGCCAGCGATGTTGTATGGTTTAGAGACAGTGGCCCTGGGGAAAAGACAGGAGACACAGCTGGAGATAGCGGCGATGAAAATTTTGAGGTTCTCTTTGGGAGTAAAGAGGATGGATAGGATCAGGAATGAGTCCATCAGAGGGACAGCACATGTAAGAGGTTTTGGAGACAAAGTCAGAGAGGCTAGATTGACATGGGTTGTACATGTACAGAGGAAGGATAGTGAGTATATTGGTAGTAGGATGCTACAGTGGAACTACAGTACCAGGCAGAAGGCCTAGAGGAAGACCAAAGAGAAGATGTATGGATGTGATGAAGGAGGACATGAAGATAGTTGGTGGAAGAAAAGAAGATGCAGCGGATAGGGTGAGATGGAGACAGATGATTCGCTGTGGCGACCCCAAAAGGGAAAAGCTGAAAGGAAAAGAAGAAGTTCTATTTGTTAGTAGAAACAGTTTTCAAGGGGCAGTGGTGGTCTAGTGGTATAGGGCGTTGGATCGCTGATCCAAAGGTTGGGGGTTTGAGTCCCACTCTCCACAAGGTTGTCACTGTCCCCACCAGTGCGGCTAACTGGGTTATCAAAGGCGGGCCATGTCTGTCACTGTCTATGGTGAGAGGCATGTAAAAGAACCATTGCTGACTTTCGTAAAGAGGAGCTGCAAAGTCGTCAGCGTGTTTCTGTCCCTTGCTAAAAAGGGTTGTGACAGGAAGGGCATCCGACGTAAAAACCTCTGCCAAATCAAACGTGCGAATCAGATGATTCGCTGTGGCGACTCCCGAGTAAAAGGGAAAAAGCCGAAAGGAAGACAGACAGCAGAAACAGTTTTCAATCTTAAAAAGCTGTGTTCTTTAAGAGCGGCAGGGACAGGGAAGATTCCAAAACTTGGCCCCTGTGTGCTGTGTCTCTGTGGCTTGTTCTCAACCAAATAACAGCTGGATTTTTTTTGGTTTCTGTGCAGTACTGTCCATCTCACTGGAGACTGAGAAGTTCATTAAAGTGTCATGTGGAATGGATGATCTTAACTTCATGTATAGTGGAGAATAAA
>CM045741.1:41072515-41112515 GCA_024760905.1 Plotosus lineatus
TAGAGGCTTTGAAGCTAATAAAGTAATAAAAGCTTAAACCTTGAACTTGAAAAGTAAGAAAGCTTGATCCTTTTTAAACGAGGGTACTCATGTTCAGAAAGCAAAGAATAAAACATAAGTGGGTTATAGTTTTTAATTACAGCAAGTCTCGGTGTCTCAATTTCTCAAATCACATTTGCACAAACAATTAAAAAAATATATAATAATAAAATAATTACATAATATTGTGCTCAGTTAATGTTTTTATTTAATGCTGTGAGAGGTGAATCTAAATCAGGGGTGTCAAACTCATTCGCACTGAGTGATTTACACTAAATTTAAAGGCGATTGAGGGCTGAATAAATCACTGAACATCTGTTCTGAAAATCAATCATGAAATCCATTACAAAATGATACCTTTAGAAATTTGACCTCTTTTCCTCTTGACTCGCATTTTCTGACAAAGCTTCACAGCCACAAGCAGGCAATCTTTTGTGAGTCATGGATGATGAGGGGATTTTTTTTCCTTGAAAAAGGCTGCTGCTGCCACCTAGATGATGCATGGAACGTATGATGAATTTGGTTTCATGGTAATAGTTAATGCAAAGAAAGTATGATAATCATAATCCTTGAAAATTCATATGGGCCACATACAATGAGTTGGTGGGCCGGATTTGGCCCGTGGGACTTTAGTTTGGCACCTGTGCTCTTTAGCAACAATTAACAGTCATCCGCTCACCTGCCTCTCTCTTTTATTGCTTGGGACCTGAGCACATTATCTGTTGCAATTTTGCTTGAGCAGGTTAGCAGACTGGCCACTGTTGTCCTTTTTTCCTCTTCATGATATGCCATAGTTTTGTTTTGTTTTATTTTGTTTAAATAGGAGCCAGATGTGAACTGGCAGCAGACCACTTAATCACACTATGTAGTCTGAAGGAGCTCATGATGAATGAGATCTGGCATTGCTCTGCAGAGATTTGCATGGACTTCTCAGGAAGAGATGTTGTCTTGCTGCCAACATAAGTCCCTATAAATCCCAATATATTGCTTCATAGCACTTATAATTTCACATACCTGATGCAACTCTACTCCATCACTTTCTCATTATAACCTGGATTTTGATTTTCATCTTTGTTACCCAGACCTCACCATCCACTTTTCCACAAAAAACAAGCAAAATTATTGATTCATCAGACCACAGCACAGTTCCACTGTCCTTCGAGACATTTGAGATGAGCTTGGGTCCAGGGGACTCTATGGTATGTCTGCATAGAATTGATATATGACTTCCTCCTTGCATAATACACCCAACTCTTGATTCTACGGATCCCGGTTTAACAGAAACCGTAAGCTGCGGACAAAGTCTGGAGTAGCCGAATCTGTGAGGTAGGGCTCAGCAGTCGGCAAGGGCAGATACGAGCCGCTGTTTCAACCTGTATATACATTCAAAGCATTTTCGACTATTTTCCATAATGAAATTGATTTTATTACTCAGTTCTGAACCATTCTTGGAAGCTACGGACAATCGGTAAAAACAGACCGGTGTTCCCCCTTCTTAGTCCGTTCCACTGAGGGTCGAATATACAGTTTCAGGTCGCATATACAGATACAATCATCATCATATCTTATCCCCGTAGGGTAGTGTCACAACTGGTCTCTTCCAGAGAAGATTAACTGGGACGCAGGAACGCTTGCTACTTGTCCCCAGAAACACGCTGACGGCTTTGCAGCCTACTCTTTTTACGAAGGTCAGCAATGGTTCTTTTACATGCCTCTCACCATAGACAGTGAGAGACATGGCCCGCCTTTGATAACCCAGTTAGCTGCACTGGGGGGGACAGTGGCAACCCTGTGGGGACTCAAACCCCCAACCTTAGGATCAGCGATCCTGTGCCCTATCTACTAGACCACTACTGCCCTACAGATACAGTAACAGACTGTGTTAAATGAAAAGGGTTTTGCAAAATATTTCCATGCCTATGTGAATGTATTCTTCAGAGTAACGTGATGGTTTCTGGGGTAGTAACTGCCTGAGGGATTGAAGGTCACATATCTCCAACAGGAGTTTTAAAACTTACTCTTCAGTTATATGGAGTATCCACCAAATAAGTCTTAATTCGTTAATTTGAAGAGCCACTTAATACTAATGAGAGTAGTGGGTACGCTGATGCCCATCTCAACTGACTCCGGGTGATGGCAGAGTACACACTGAACAGCTTGCCAGGCCATCGTGGGGCAGAAACACACAGATGGCTCCAGTATGCAGCTGACTCTTTACAAATGACAGCAGTGGTTCTTTTACACACCTCTCACCACAGACAGGGCGACACGTGGCCGGCCTTTTGATAACCCAGTTAGTTGCACTGGGGAGACAGCAGTGACAACCCGGTGATAGTAAGCTTGGACCCCTGAGCCTTGGATCTAAAGAATATTATATTAAAAGTAAAGTATTAGAAAAAATACATCAATATAAACATGTGGTTTTAATTCAATCGGCACAGACAATTCACTAAAGATCTCAATTATTCATAATATGAAAGGTTCAGATTTAAAATGTAAAATTTTAAATAATGTAAATTTTAAATAAAATATCATTTTATTGACTTAACTGAGTAGATGAGACACAGTAAATAATGTCATCTATCAGGCTGTGGATAACCATTTGGCGTGTTTTGTTTTTGATTTTGCTGCTGTGTAATCCTGAACATATAAAGCATATCATTATAGAGCAGCTCCGACAGCCATCAGCAAGGGAGTGACATTTAAACCATATACTTATGTACTAGAGGCTTCCTCATACTCTGCTCAGACTTGTCCAGTTCATTTCCTGCTCTGAATGTGTGCTGCATTTAACCATAATCTTAAAAAAAAATTAGATTTTAGCATACCTTAGAATCCTCACTGTGTGTGTGTGTGTGTGTGTGTGTGTGTGTGTGTGTGTGTGTGTGTGTGTGTGTGTGTGTGTGTGTGTGTGTGTGTGTGTGTGTGTGTGTGTGTGTGTCAGTTCGTCTCCTTGCTGTAGTTGAAATATCTGAAGGTTATAGACTAGTCTACTTTCATACAAAACATTTTGAAAATCTCAGCCTACTTCTCTTGTTATTCTATAGGTAACGTTTACAGGGTGGCACAACGTGTACATTTAAAAATTACAATGCAAAGTTTTGAAAAGTTCAAACATTTATATTTTCTAAAGCAGAAGAAAACCACCACATTGCCATAGTTGACTTAAATATTGAAAATAAATGCTATTAAAATAATAATTGTAATAATGAGCAACAGCGCATTGGGGTTGTAACTAGATTTAGCAGCATTTTACTCCCATTTAGAAAACAGAGTTTTTCAGCAGACATCACTGACTCTATAGAACGTGACGCGGCTCTTAAGATCAAATCCCAGCTGCGATACGGGTTTAGAAAGGAGCTTTGCTCACATCTCAGTGTAACACCTGAGTTATAATCACACAATTAATCACTCACAACATTCTCATCTGGTTCCACCTGACGGGTCACCGATTGACCGCTTCACATTTGCCAATGTCCTTGATTTTACATATTTTTTTTGGATATGTTGCTTTTTGAGTAAATGTTTTCCTCCACAAAAATTGCATAATTTTTTGGACTCAGATCTAGTATTACATTTAGCAGCACGGCATTGCCAGATATTGAGAAGATGGGGTTTGAACCTGAAAAGAAAGAAAGAAAGAAATAAAGAAAGACAGACAGACAGACAGACTGACAGACAGACAGATAGATAGATAGATAGATAGAGAGATAGATAGATTATATATATATATATATATATATATATATATATATATATATATATATATATATATATATATATATATATATATATATATATATATATATATATATATATATATATATATATATATATATATATATATATTAATAACTTAGTATAATATAAATATAATAAATATTAAAATAAATAAATAAAATCAATATACTTTATTGGATAAGTTTGATGTGTCTCCGAAGGTAAATGCAGAAGTAATATATTGTGGGTTATACCAGTTTTTCTGTAAAGTTTGACTGAATAGAGAAGAAATAATGATTTTCCAAAAGGACACAAATAAATAAACTGATTGCACTGAGAAAGTCTGACTGCACTCTTTCACAACGGATGTCCAAGGAGGGCATTACGATGGGAAGAATAGATGACTTTTCTGCAGGTGGATGGTAACCAGAATGGATGGATGAGAGCAGAAGGTGGTACAAGAACGAGGGTTGGGGACCCACCTGAAGGACTCCGAATTAAAAAAAGAAAAAGAAAAGGAAAAAAAAAACCCCACAGCAATTCTTTACAACTCGAAACAGTTCTATGTCTTCTGACTTGAAGTTGCAGCGCCTCATCCGTGTCTTGTACGTCAGTGTTCACTTTATCTGGCGAATTTCAAACTTACTGTTCAGTTTTTATCAGTTCAATGTGAGCATTTCTCTCTTCAGCACCGACCCTGACTATATGTGCAGTACGAGTGAGAGGGACATGCAGAGATAGGTGTCAAGGTGAGATGACCACAGTTAGCATCTTTTGTGCGCTGAAGCTAAGCATGAACGCCTCTCTCGTCACCTTGTAGTTATTTAAAAGATTGTTTCAGCTCGTGGAACCCTGATTCAAGAGCAAATACATGGAGTGCAGATTAATACGTAGTACAAAAAAATCACTCTGCCGGTTATAGCAAGGATGACCTTTGCCCTTTATACTATCCATATATGGAGTGTTCCAGTTGCTACCTGAACTAATTGTTTGAGAAGAAGTTCTGTACTTGTAATTTTCTCTTTTATTTGTTCCTTCCATTAGAAACACATCACACGTGTTTGCATTGCAACGTCCAGCCCCAACGTGTAGAGCTAATCTTTGCTGTCTATTTAGAACTTTCATTGAAAATGGGGTAGAATGAGGGAACGAGTTCAGGTCAGACTAGCATCAGACTTTCTATTCACAACCTCTGTGAATAAAACGACATCTTTAGACCAGATGTAATTTCATTTTGTCATTTGAACATTTTTCTCCCCTGAACCGAACTGACAGGTCTTGCATATTCATCTGAGTCTTAACATTCAATTATTTGGTGCCTGGATGTCTCTTTCTCGGTTTCTTTTTTTTTTTTCTTCCTGATTTTCACATTTATTCATATTGGCCTGCCTTACGGGTGGAATATTAGCAGTAATTTCATGGTCTGTGGTATGATGGATTATGCAACATGATATCTCCAGAAGAGGGAAAATACTTCAAGGTCAGTGTTTATTTTGTTAAAGGTCCAGCCAGTGAGTGAAAGGAGACTGAATTGATGAAGTTTGCATCGGCATTATTTGTGAAAAAGATGACAGAGCATTCCTCGTTACTTTCTCTGACCTGTTTTAATTCATCTTCGTCTCTGTGAGCTCGTCAGATAGAAGCCTGGTTCGAGTCCTTCATACGTTGTATAGTTGTTGTCTCGTTCCCACTCTGGACTTTCGGGCAGTGGCGATAGCACACTCTTTGACCTTGGCCCATCTGTTTGCTTCAGTGCTGTGGCTGCTGACTTTACGAGGAAGGAATATCTGTAGCTTGAGACAGACAGGCTCCTGAAGGATATGATTTTGGTCTCTGTCAATACCTTCACTGTAGCATCATTCTACGAGCAAGCAATGATTGAGATGATGCCTCCAAGAAAACTGCTAGACCCATTAACCACCGTCAAGTAAATTCTTCCACCACCACAGCCACTTAACCCCTAATTCACTTCAGCTAACCCTCTGAGTCCGCTGCTCTCCGAACTATTGAGCAAAAGTTCTCTCAAAGGCCATTTGTAACCGTTCAGCATTATCCAAAGTTTTAATTAGACGTCCTTCATTCAATGCTCTTCTGTGTTCAGGTGACAAACATACTGTACACTGACTGACTACCCATACAAACTGAAAAAAATGAGATTAAGTATCTGCTGACAGAGCTTCATGAGGACTGTGCATCCCAGAAATGTCCCTTTATCTCCCTTGTGACCCTGAATCATATTGTAATCATTACTCCTTATATTGCAAAAACTTTCACGTCAATTATCTGAAAAACAGCTTTCTATTGTCGACACCACTCTGGTTCTAACCTTGCAAATTCCTTTTCAACTCTGTGTGAAGATAGCATGGTGGCTTAGTAGTTAGCACGTCCACATCGCAGCAAGAAGGTCCTGGGTTCAAGTCTTGGGCTTGGAGACGGTGTTTCTGTGTGGAGTTTGCATGTCCACACAGTTCTTGCATGGGTTTCCTCTGGGGACTCTGGTTTCCTTCCAGGGGTCAAAGGCATGTGCATTGGCCTGATTGATTGTTCCAAATTGCCCCTGGGTATGAGTGTAAATAGTTATGTGAGTGTTGGCCCTGTGATGGTCTGGCGAATTGTTCAGGGTGTACTGACCTTCACCCAGAGCTGACCTTCACCAAGATAAGTTCCAGCCTCCCCGTCACCCAACTAAGATTGAGTGGTTTATAAGAACTAAAGGAACTCTGTGTTTATGTTTAAAATCATGAAAAGTAAAACGTTCATTGATGTGTATGATTATATATCCTGATACATTTTATTAAAATTTCTGGTGAAATACACAGGGAGACAAAACACTCCCACATTTCCAAGCTGCTGTGAATTTCAAAAAAGGTGAAATATAATCAAATTAAAGGTGGTACAGTGGCATAGTGATTACACATCCATCTCACAGAAGAAGGTCCTGGATTTGATTCCCAGCTCAGGTGTGACTGTGTGGAGCTCGCATGTTCTCCCTGTGCCTGTGTGGGTTTCCTCCAGAGTACTCCGGTTTCCTCCCACAGTCCAAAAACATGCATAGAAGGTTAACTGGCTGTTCCAAATCAGCACTTGATCTGAGTTTGAACGGTTGTGTGAGTTTTGGCCCTGTGGTGACCTGGCAAGCTGTCCAGATTGTGCCCCGTCCTTACCCAGAGTTGCCCCGCGACCCTAATTAGGATTAATAGCTTCAAAAAGGAATGAATAATAAAATTATTATTTGCATGCATGAAACAGACGTGTGATGTGAGGCAGAAGAAACGACACTAAGATCTCTTGGTAGCCCAACCATATCAGTTCTCAGTCACCAGCATGCCAGGATCGCAGCCCTGAGAGTTTTTCAAAGATGTTTCCGGCGTCCACAGAAACAAAATGTTCCGGACTGGAGAACCATCTTGCAGAATTTCAGCGCAACAGGCACAGCTGAGTGTACTCAGACATCCTAAATGTCTAAAGGTTGCTCTTCAGCAGGACATCACCGGTGCTCCACCCAACATCAACCATCCCACCATGGTAACCTTCAGAAATCACCTCTGAATGAATTTCACATGTGTAAATAATTTGATTATCTTTAATGATTTATTTTTTTATTCTTTTTGAAAGGTGGAAGGTTGTATTGGGTCAGTCTGTATAATAAGAGGACACAGTCAGTTTGATGACTTCATGAACCCTGACATGTAAGCCGTTAATCAAGTGAAATAAAACTAGCAGGAGAAGGAGGATCATTCAGTTTGGTCCCATCAACTCAAGCAGATGTTATGCTTTTCCCTTTCTCCAAGGAAGCAGATGTGTTCTGGACTCATTCTATGGGGGGAAAAAAGGCTGTTCCAATCCACCATAACGATGCATCATCAGTCTGGCTTTACATCTGCCATCTCCATTTCCACTTAACCCAGATCACAGTGTAATCCTCTAAGTGCAATGAAGAACTGCTTCTGCCAATGAAGAACAATGATGCAACCATCAGCATGTCTTCTTATAATCTTACATTCACGTATCCTCATTCCATTAAATTTAGATAGAACTTTTTTTTAATGGGAAGGGTGATCAGAGTGAGAGTGGGACACATATGTTTATCTTTAAATATAACCCTATATATAGATATAAATTTATAAAAATATATATATATATATATATATATATATATATATATATATATATATATATATATATATATATATATACTTCTCCAGCTGTTTTTGATTCGGTCATTTATGGTCTATTTATGGCCTTATTAACAAAGCAAAGTGTCTCCTCATTGTAAGACGCTGTTTTACGTGCTCACGTGATTTGGGGATAACAGTGATGTGAAATGAGACCTCTATCACCTTTACCATCTAAAGCAGCTGGCACGTGTTACATGAATGCATTAACAGGGTGATGTAGGTTTATAGGTGAGTGAAAGGGTTTGATTGAACTAAACATGATGATATTGAATTCATGGCTGTTCACAGTGCTCGGTTTCTCCATGATTTGGGACGTGTTGCTGTCAAAAACGCAGACGTGCTCCGTGAAGTAGACCATTCTTGGGTACAAGGGAGGTTTTCATGATTTTTATAACCAATTTTCTCTTTAGCTTAAGCTGTTGTAAATATTCACTGATTGAATAATGTGTGCCCTGAGATGGCCTGGCGAGCTGTCCAGGAGGTACCCTGTCCTCGCCAAGAGTTGGCTGATATAGGCGTCAACCTCTCTGTGACCCTAATTAAGATTAAGCGGCTTAGAAAATGAATGAATGATGTGTGTTTCATTTCAATTCCGTACGAGTGAATCACTGACCCCCTCTTTGAATCGTCACCTTATCGTGCTGGTGATAACTCACCAGGCCATCGCAGGGCTAACACCCAACCATTCACACTCACACCTAGAGGTGATTAGGAGCAGCCTGTTAACCTAGTGTGCATGTTTTTGGACTGTGGGAGGAAACCAGAGTACCCGGAGGAACCCGCGCAAGCACAAGGAGAACATGCAAGCTCCACACAGAAACACCCGAGCGGGGAATCGAACCCAGGACCTTCTTGGTGTGAGGCAGATGAGTTAACCACTATACAAGTACGCCACCTACCTTAAAAGTCCAGTAACTGTAAATAGAAAATGTAAGTTAGTACACTTTCTCTCAAATCTTTGGATAGAAATTTACCAAAACCCATTACAGATAACTTTGGAATATACTATGTTCATTAAATTGAATGTCTTTTGATGAAACATACTTAAAGCACAAGTAAATTTCAAACAATTATAATAATTATAGGGGCAGTGGTGGCCTGATGGTAAGGTGTCGGATTACTGATCCCAGTGTTGGGGGTTCAAGCCCCACTGTCAACAGGTGTCACTGCTGTCCTCCCAGTGTACTAACTGGGTTATCAAAGGCCGGCCGTGTCTCTCACTGTCCATGGTGGGAAGTTCATGTAAAAGAACCATTGCGGACCTTCATAAAGAGGAGCTGCATAGCCATCAGTGTGTTTCTTCATTGCCATGGCCTGGCGAGCTGTCCAGGGTGTATTCTACCCTCTCCTAGATGAGGATCACTGAGATGGGCACCAGCCTCCCCGCGACCCTAAATAGGATTAAGCAGTTTATAAAATAAATGAATGACTGAATGAATAATTATAAATAAAACCGTTGGGTTTTGAGAGATTTATGGTATTAGTGTGTCTAACAATCACTTGTTATGTTGAGAAATGTTATTAAATAAGCCTGGGCTTTTATTATTGTGATGTCCACCACGCTTCGAAATGTTTTGTGTCCGTATAATAAATGAACATTTTCATGCTTTTGCAGAAACCAGCACACAGATCTGAGCATGTATTTAGTTTCTGTAACTAACATCCAGTTTTGAACACAGAACCTTAATCCTTCGTGCACGCCCTGGATCCGTCCTTTGATCGGGTTATATCAAGATGAAGTTGCCCACAGTGTCTGATCTTTTGTTTCTTCCTGCACATCACGATGTGACCTGAGCATTTTCCAATTTCCCAGCATGCATTTGTTTTTGAGCTCAGTAGATTAGGATTGTGATTCCTGCACAGAAGACAAGAGGAGGACTGATGTCTCACAAGGGGAAGGACTGATGAGGCAGGGTGATAATCTCTGCTGACATTCCTGCACATGTTCCTGAAACTGCATGTGGATTCCTCAACATTTGACCTAGTTTTCAAATTTTTATTTATTTGGAAATGAACAGAATGCTGTACATGATTGAACTACAGTTCTGTGGTGATTGTGATTCAGGTAAGTGGAGAACCTACTGTTTTTTTTTGTTTTTGTTTTTTTTGCGCATGTCAGCCTAGCAGCAAGAAGGTCCTGGGTTCAGGTCCCAGACACAGACAATTCTGTGTGAAGTTTGTGTCTTCTTCCTGTGCTTGTGTGGGTTTCCTCCGGGTACTCCAGTTTCCTCCCGCAGTCCTAAGACATGCACATTATTTGAGGCTAATTATCTGTTAAAAAATTGTCTCTAGGTGTGTGTGTGTGTGTGTGTGTGTGTGTGTGTGTGTGTGTGTGTGTGTGTGTGTGTGTGTGTGTGTGTGTGTTAAGTATGAATGGTTGTGTGCTGCCCTGTGATGGTGATGGACTGGCGAGCTGCTCAGGATAAACCCCACCAGAAACTTCAGGGGTTCAGGTGGTGCTCTGTAGCTAAAAAGAAATGATGTCTCTGATAGGTATTTAACCAACATTTGAAGAGCTGAGTGCTTACTGTACTTAAGTTACAATATTTGTGGATTTGAAGTTGGGAACTGAAACAAAATGTACAGCTGTGAATAAATGATCTGTACAGACTTTACTGTCTGTTTACAAATGTACTGACAAAGGAAAAAATGCCTAAATTCCTCCTGATTAGGGTCACAGGGAGGCTGGCGCCCATCTCTTCAGACTCTGGGGGAGGGCAGAGTACACCCTAGACAGCTCGCCAGGCCATCGCAGCTTGTATCGAAAGTCAGCAATGGTTCTTTTACATGAACCTCACACCATAGACAGTGAGAGACACGGCCGGCCTTTGATAGCCCAGTTCGTGCACTGGGGGGCAGTGACAACCCGTCGACGTGGTGCTTGAACCCCCAACCTTGGGATCAGTAATCCAGCACCTTACCACCAGGCCACCACTGCCCCTTTTTCAAATTTGATATTTTTTAATGTTTCTTAATATCTATTGTAAATATTGAAATAATAAATAGTTGATAATATTTCATGTCTCCATCTCAAATGTTTCAAAGGCTGAAAACACCAATTACTGTTAGAATTCTGGTCATGTGTTTGAGAACTAAAAAGGCTGATGATTGAGCCTTCTGGTGCTATAATACAGATTTACATAAACAGATTAAAAAAATATTCATGTAAAATCAAACTAATCTGTCAGGAGAAGCATCAGAATGTAATATAGATGCGGATCAGACATGCCAATCTCCTCAAGTGTATCTCAGCTCACTCTGGGTTAACGTACATACAACCATTCATACTAACATTCATACCGGGGGCAACTTACAAAGCACAGAGAGAGCATGCAATCTCCACACAGAAACGCCCGAGCTTGAGACTCAAGCATGGACCGTCTTCCTGTGATGAGGACATGCTAACCATGAGAACCACCATGATGTACTATGCAGCATTTATTATTTATTAATTTATTGATTTTTTGAACTGCTTAATCCTAATTAGGGTCACAGTGAGGCTGGTGCCCCTACCAGCCGACTCTGGGTAAAGGCAGAATACACCCTGGACATCGCAGGGCAGAAACATGCTGATGGCTATGCAACTGCTCTTGATGAAAGTCAACAATGGTTCTTTGACATGCCTCTCACCACAGACAGTCAGAGATACGGCTGGCCTTTGATAACCCAGTTAGCAGCCCTGACCTTAGGATCAGTAATCCAGCACCCTGCCCCCAGGCCACCACTGTCCCTATGCAGCATTCAGTAATTCTTTATTTATGAAGACAATACTCTCCGTTTTAGGGGCAGTGGTGGTTTAGTGGTATAGGGCGCTGGATCGCTGATCCAAAGGTTGGGGGTTCAAGTCCCACTCTCCACAAGGTTGTCACTGCCCCCCCCCCCCCCCAGTGCGGTTATCAAAGGCGGGCCATGTCTCTCACTGTCTATGGCAGTGGTTCCTAACCTGGGTTCGATCAAACCCTAGGGGTTCGGTGAGTCGGTCTCAGGGGTCTCAGCAGAGCCTCTGCCATGGAGGTCAAGACACACCTGACTCATCATATCAATTAGTGATGACACGCCCCGCTTGGCCATCACTGGCTGCAGATGATCACATTACATTGCTTGGCCAATCAGTGCCGCAGGGAATTTAGCGCGCTCAGTAGTCAATGTGTGAAGTCGTGAGATTTTTTTTCAGAATATTTTAATCCATACAAGCAAAAAAAGAAAGTGGTCGGACGAATATGTACAACATGGATTCACATGCATCACGGAACGTGATGGGACTCAGCATCCTATCTGAATGATTTGCAATGCCAAGTTGAGCAACTCTAGTCTCGCACCGGCAAAACTAAAGGAACACTTCGTGAAACTGCATGGAGATGGGAATACAAGAACACAACAGTACCTGTGTCTTGAATTTGTAAAAAAAAATCATATTTTTATTTTTCACTGATGAAGGGTTCGGTGAATGTGCATATGAAACTGGTGGGGTTCGGTACCTCCAACAAGGTTAAGAACCACTGGTCTATGGTGAGAGGCATGTAAAAGAACCATTGCTGACTTTCGTAAAGAGTAGCTGCAAAGTCGTCAGCGTGTTCCTGTCCCTTGCTAAAAATGGTTGTGACAGTAAGGGCAAACCTCTGCCAAATCAAATATGCGAATCAGATGATTCGCTGTGGCGACTCCCGAGTAAAAGGGAAAAAGCCGAAAGGAAGACAAACAGACAGACAGACAGACTCTCCGTTTTACCTTCTCTTTCTGTCTCTTTCTCTCATTCACTTTCCCCAAAGGATTTCTTTCCAACTTGGGTTTATCTGTTCGACAATTTTTCCAGATGTTAGAGATGATTTGATGCCAGTGTTCTGATGAATTATTTGCACTGCAATCATCCACAAACCCTTCATTAATGACACATGCATCACAAATACTAGTGTGTCAACATCTTAGTGCCCCACTCTATGAGAAACCACTAAACACACATCATAATTACCACTTAACTATGATTATTTATTGGCCGTCAAGGCTGTCCCATTATATTTAGCAACGGCTGGTAAGACACATCATGCAGCTCCAACATGTCTGGTATAACTATATACTATAAAATGCTATAAAATATACAGCTATTACATGCCTGTTATAACAGCAAAAACAAATGTATTAATGAGACGAACATGGGAGAAAACTTTCAGAATGTGTATGTGATAAATTGGGTGCAGGAATAAAAAAAAAAACGAGGTGACATAGAGGTTAGCACATCTGTCTTACCATATGAAGGTTCTGGGTTTGAGTCTCAGACTCAGACATTTTAAGTAGAGTGTGCATGTCCTCCCTGTCCATGCATAAGGTTTCTTTGGGCACTCCAGTTTTCTTCCACCATTCAGAGACTTGCACATTACGATAATTGACTGTGCAAGACTGACCGTCGGTGAGTGTGAGTGTGAAAGGTTGTGTGTATTGCTCTGTGTTGGTCTGGCGAGCTGTTTATGGTAATACCACGCCTTATACCTCTTCCTTATCTGTTTCAACTGCCCCCCCGGCTTTAAAGAGAAATTAAACAAAATTTAAAAACTTAAGTTGTATATGTCTTTGCCCATCACATTTGCTATTTTTATGACAGGCTTTTAGAAAAGAAAAAAAAATAACAAGTAATAAATGTTGTTTTATTATTAACTTGCATGTGATTCACGTGTATGTGACAGTGAATATGAGAGTATTCTGCATATGGATAAAAGGTGGAGCAGAACATGTTGTCTTATAAATGGCCAGATGGTTGTCAGATGAAGGGGAACTTAGTTTTTTTTATTACATCTATGTGGATGTTCCTAATTTTATTTTTATTCAGAAGTTCACTGGTTTATATCTGATTTGGTGATATCTGTGTACTTTCATTTTTGCCATTAACTTGCATTATATCAATTGCAACTTTGAAAATGCCATTTTACTACAAATGTAATGAATAAAATCAATATCAAGCACCGGTCTAATGTAAACATTCAGTGACTCTGCCTGTCTCCTGTTGATGTGTCTCTCCGAGCATCCAATTAATTTAAAGATGAAAATTAAACTAGAAATAATTCCTCAGAGTATTTATTTAAATATTCATTGACCACCATGCTGTTGTTTGACAATAATTTATTTATTTACATTTCTAACATCTGAAAAGACGATGCATTCTATTTAGAAATAAGAAATTAAAGGGTCATCAAAACCTTTATTTTTAATGTACTTATATAAATATATACAATAGATGCTGTCATTTGAAGCTACTCCGCTCCTGACCAGACACTTCATACATCTATTATCCTTTTTTTTTTAGTTCACTCTGTGATAAACGATGACAGCTTTTACCTTTTGTTCTCTCCTTCCACTGTTTGACATCGTTGATGCCCAATTATATTTAATAAACAGCTTTGGTGCAGAAATAAATCAGTTTCAGGGCAGACTAATCCTTAACTGCAGCAGACTGCGTGGCCACAAGCTCTGGAGGAATAGTTGAACTGACCCATAATGGAACACATATGTCACACAGGGAAAGCCTCCTGGGATCTTACATCTTATACTGCATGGGTTCGGACAGGGAAATACTTCCAAAGGTCATAGCTTTATTTCCAAAAAATCTGAAGTGCTTTTATTATTTTTATATGACTAGAACAGCAAGGTTGATTTTCTTTTTTCAAGACCCATGTTTCTTCAGGTCCGAAGGTTCTCAACCCGAAAACTTTATTAAAATATTAATTTGCTTAAAGCAACTGCACTATTTCTTTTAACGTTCACAGATTTTATGCAGGGCAGCACTTTGTGGAGTTTGCATGTTTTCCCTGTGCTTGTGCGGGTTTCCGCCGGGTATTCTGGTTTTCTCCCACACACTAAAAACATTTACATTAAGCTAGTTGGCTTAAAGTAAAATTAAGCAGTTCTGAAAAACATGAATGAAAGTTTTTACGCATGACTTCTCCCTTCTGAGAAATTCAGCTCAGTCTGAACACCTACCAAATGTTTTTTGAATTTATTCAAGTTGTCACGAAGCAGTTTTTCAGTTTAAACTGAATTATTGTTGTCGCATTTTGTTTCAGCCTTTGTTTACAGTGTTGCACTAATAATGCTAATTCAGAAACTGTTTCCGTATCAGCATGTGGCTGTGTTTATGGTAGCTGGTCAGACTGAGCTGGATTTTTCAGCCGGGACACTACATTGTTTGTGAATGAAGTAAAATTTCATGTCGATAGCCATTAATATAAGTTACATTTTCACTTGATGCCTAGCAAAGTATGTTAGCCGCTGGTACCAATGCCAGTCCATCCCTGGATTAGCAGAGATAACAGGCTCACATATTTAAATACAGGATCCCACACTTTCCGTGGTTAATTGGCACCGATACACCCCCCATCTTCCCCGCAACCACCAAATTTCGCAAAGTAGAATCACCCCCCCCCCCGACTGATGGCCTTTCCATAATTGGCCTTGTTTTGGTGCATTTTCCTTAACTTTTTTTCCTATTTTTCGATGAATATTTTGTAAAAAACTTGCGATGCACTGAAGCCACAGAAACTGAAGCAGTGAGTAGCAAGGGATCCCTGTATATCCATTTAATGCCAGCAACACTGGTTCCTGTTCACGAACGGCGGAGCTCCCCAGCGGGAAGTCCCGCTTCTAAAAAGGTTTTCCAATAGAAAAATTGCAAACTCTCACTGAAAATTTAGCAGCGTGATTGTTGAAGTTTCCAGGATCATGGGCGGAACGTTTTCGGTGGACGACTCTACGTCAACAGCAAGGACGATGGCCATTTAACAGTGAATGGTCAAGATGGCGCTTTCTAGAGGGTGACCTCGTGGAGTTCTCTGAGTCAAATTGTTTCTTTGTTTGTTTTAAATGTTGTTCTTGTTCGTTTGCTTTTTTGCACTATGCTCGTCTATGACCGTGCGACCCTATGACAGCTATGAGAGTGCAGTCCTTTTTTTTCACGCTCATCTCCTATCCTGAGCTAATATGCTTCTGCAGCTCAATGCTAGCCGCACCCCGGATAACAATAAACCCAGGCAGAGACATGACGAGGCGACTCCGGCATTTGGTTAGCAATGGAAGGTTAGTACTTCCAGTTATACTGCTTGAAAATTTTCAGTCTCTGCGAAACAAGATGGACGAGCGTCAAGCTCAGATTGCGGCGCAGAGGGATCTACAGGACTGCTCTATGCTGTGTTTCTGTGAAACTACACCCAATGAGGCGACTACACCGGCCGGCTACACAGCCTTCAGAGAGGACCGGAGCGCAGCGGCTAGCAACAAGAACCGTGGCGGAAGCAGAAGAATGCTGGATTCTCATTAAATAAACCTGGTGTACTGACTGACTGTAGATTATCTCTAAATCTTGCTCTGAGAATGGAAAACATCTAACTTTGAAGTTGCGGCCATTTTGTTTACCCAGAGAACTGTTCATAGTTCAATATAAATATAAATCATAAATATAATATAATATAATATAATTTAGTGCAATTTTGTTATTGCGGTGATCTACTGATTTATTTATTGTATTATTATTATTATTATTATTATTATTATTATTATTATTATATTGTTTGGAGTCCGTGTGAGGTCCTATTAGATATAGCATTTTTATGTGTTTGTTTTATAGCAGTTTGTGTGTTGTTGATTTGAGTCTTCTTTTCTGTTTGTAACTTGACGTCTTGAACAACTGCACAAGAATTCCTATGTGTGTATAAAACACAAATGGCGATTAAAAATCCTGAATCCTGAATCCTGAACAATTCTTCTTTTCCTTTCGGCTGCTCCCTTCAGGGGTCGACACAGCAAATCATCCGCCTCCATCTCACCCTGTCCTCTGCACCTTCTTTTCTGACTCCAACGACCTTCATGTCTTCCTTCACCACATCCATAAATACTCGAGGCCTTCTGCCCGGTAGTTCCAACCTCAGCATCCTACTGCCAATATACTCACTATCCCTCCTCTGTACATGTCCAAACCATCTCAATCTAGCCTCTCTGACTTTGTCTCCAAGACCTCTTACATGGGCTGTCCCTCTGATGTACTCATTTCTGATCCTATCCATCCTCGTTACTCCCAGAGAGAACCTCAACATTTTCATCTCTGCTACCTCCAGCTCTGCCTCCTGCCTTTTCCTCAGCGCCACTGTTTCTAAACCATACAACATCTCTGGCCTCACCACCGTCTTGTACACTTTTCCCTTCATTCTTGCTGACACTCTCCTATCGCACATCACACCAGACACAGCCTGCCTGCACACGCTTCTTCACCTCTTTTCCACACTCTCCATTGCTCTGTGGAGTACACTCTGGATAGCTCGCCGGGCAATCGCAGGGCAGAAACACACTGACGGCTTTACAGCTCCTCTTGTGAAAGTCAGCAATGATTCTTTTATATGAACCTCTCACCATAGACAGTGAGAGACATGGCCCGCCTTTGATAACCCAGTTAGTGCACTAGGGGGCCAGTGACAATCTTGTGGAGAGTGGGACTCGAACCCCCAACCTTAGGATCAGCAATCCAGCGCCCCATACCACTAGGCCACCACTGCCCTGTTTTGTGTCTCATATTCCAAAAATTATCCAAAAATAAAAGCTATATTGATTTTATGTTTCCTGCTTGAGCTTCTAAAAAGAAATTTATCAAAATATGCTGAGCATTATAAGCCATGATTTCAGAATTTCTCTTCAAATCCTACCTGAGCTCCACTATGTTGTAAGAATGCTTTCCTTTCAACTGCATCATCAGTGTTTGGGGAGATGAGGGAGACTTGGGCCAGGTAATTTCTGGGAAATTACATTATTAAATGAGATTAAACTTTACGTTATATGTATAGTTTTATGTTGGTCAATAAGGCACTTTTTGTGGAAAGGACCCTTATATCTCCTTAATCAAGGTAACTGCACCTTTTTTACATTATTCCAAACCCTCGGACTTGAATATTCACTTTGCACTGTACTTCCTTCTTGACATACATCGTAGCCATCTAGATCTAATGTTGTGATGGTAACAAGTAGACTGAATTCTTCTTTTATGGGGATATTTTTGCACAATTTTGTTCTACGAATGGTCACATGGAGAAATTTGGGACTGTGGATGTAATCCACTGAACTCTGATGGTAAGTAAATGTTTCAGAGTTTAAAGTTTAGCATTTGTCAGTTTAAACTGAGGTTTGTTGTACAGGGATCCCTCGATACTTCGCTCGTCAATTCATGCGGCTTCAGTACATCAAATTAAAAAATAAGGAAATTAAGGAAGAATAGGGGGAAAGTTAAAGAAAATGCCACAAAAACAAGGCCAATTATGCAAAAAAAAAAAAAAAAAAAAAAATCCAAGCAAACAAAAACAGAAAACAACTCAAGTCGCCCCGAATCAAAACTACTTACATTTTTATGTGAGGTGCACATCTGCGCGCATCTGTATATGTGTATTTATATTCTATTGACATCTCATGTATTTTTTTGAATGTTTAATTGTTATTTTAAGCACTTATAGTGTTGAATATGTATTTATTGATATTATATCCACATATACATGTACGTATACGTCAGTCAGGGGGTTGATCCTACTTTTCGGAATTCGGAGGTCACGGGGGGATCTTGCTCCCAATTAACCAGAGAAAGTGGTTACAAAATACAACCGTAAATACAAATTTTATACCGGATCGGTCGAGGCCCGGGTTAACAACCACCATCAGTGTTGTTAATCAACAGGGTGCTGGTGGAAATTGGACTACTATTGGTCGAAGAAGGAGAGGTCGAAGAAAGAGAGGCGGGAGGCGTGTCCGTGGGCAAAGAGAGAAGAGGAAAAGCATGAGTCTAGGACTGAGAGTAGGGACTTTGAATGCTGGAACTATGACAGGAAAAGGTAGAGAGCTGGCTGACATGATGCATGATGCAGAGGAGGAAGGTGGACATACTGTGTGTTGAGGATACCAGGTGGAAAGGTAGCAAGGCGAGAAGCTTCGGAGCAGGGTTTAAGCTGTTTTATAATGGTGTGAATGGGAAGAGAAATGGAGTAGGATTCATCTTGAAGGAGGGGTTTGTGAGGAATGTTCTAGAAGTAAAAAGAGTGTTGAGAGTGATGAGTCTCAAGTTAGAAATTGAAAGCGTGATGTTCAATGTTGTTAGTGCTTATGCCCCACAGGCAGGATGTGAGCGAGAAGAGAAGGAGAGATTCTGGAGTGAGTTAGATGAAGTGATGCAGAGTACCCCAAGAGGTGAAAGAGTGATCATTGGTGCAGACTTGAATGGACATGTTGGTGCAGGCAAGAGAGGGGACAAGTAAGTGATGGGCAGGTTTGGTGTCCAGGACAGGAATAGAGAAGGACAGATATTGATAGATTTTGCAAAAAGAATGGAAATGGCTGTGTTGAATACTTTCTTCCAGAAGAAACAGGAGCATAGGGTGACTTATAAAAGCGGCGGTTGGAGCACACAGATAGACTACATCTTGTGTAGGCGATGTAATTTGAAGGAAGTCCGTGACTGCAAAGTAGTAGTGGGTGAGAGTGTTGCCAATCAGCATCGGATGGTGGTGTCCAGGATGATGCTGATGGTCAGGCAGCGCAGACGACAAAGTGGTGGAAGCTGAAAAAGGAGGAGTGTTGTGTTGTCTTCAAGGAGAAGTTGAAACAGGCTTTGGGTGGTCAGGAGGTGCATCCAGATGACTGGACAACTACAGCTAATGTGATCGGGGAGAAAGGTAGGAGAATACTTGGTGTGTCCTCTGGAAGGACAGTAGATAAGGAGACTTGGTGGTGGAATGAGGAAGTGCAGTAGAGTGTACAAAAAGAGCTTAGCTAAGAAGAAGTGGGACATGGAGAGGACCGAAGAGAGTAAACAGGAGTACAGGGAGACACAGCGTAAGGCAAAGGTAGCGGTGTCAAAGGCCAAACAGAGGGCGTATGATGATTTGGATGCTAGGTTGGACAGTAGGTAAGTCTGTTGGGTTTTTACACCTGCGCCTAGTGGCTTAGCCTCGTGGCTCATCATGCTGGTGCTTATCCCCGGTTTCCGTAGCGTGAAGAGACCAGGAGTTCGACTCCCCCTGGATGGGACGCTAGTCCATCGCAGGTTACCTTCCCAGTATATTTTAATGGTACCCATTTATACTGCTAGGTGAACAGAGGCACACTTGTGGTTGAGACCTTGCCCAGGGGTCTTAGCATAGTGAGGGTCTCAGTGGGATTCGAACTCACAACCTCCTGATCATGAGCACAGCACCCTAACCACTACGCCACCGGCCCTATTTTGGACAGTAAGAAGGGATAAAATGATTTATACAGGTTGGCACAGCAGAGAAATAGAGATCAGGAGAACATGCAGCAAGTTCGAGTGATTAAGGACAGGGTGGGAAATATATTAACTAATGACAAGTGTGCTGGGAAGATGGAAAGAGTACTTTGAAGAGCTGATGAATGAGAAAAATGAGAGAGGGAAAAAAAGTAAAAGAGGTGACTGTTGAGGACCAGGAAGTAGCAAAGATTAGTAAGGGTGAAGTGAGGAGGGTATTGAAGAGACAGGAGGCAGAGCTTGAGGTAGCAGAGATGAAAATGTTGAGGTTCTCTTTGGGAGTAACGAGGATGGATAGGATTAGGAATGAGCACATCAGAGGGACAGCACATGTAAGAGGTTTTGGAGACAAAATCAGAGAGGCTAGATTGAGATGGTTTGGACATGTACAGAGGAGGGATAGTGAGTATATTGGTAGTAGGATTCTGAGGTGGGAACTACCAGTCAGAAGGACGAGAGGAAGACCAAAGAGAAGATTTATGGATGTGGTGAAGGAGGACAGAAGTTAGTTGGAGTAAGAGTAGAAGATGCAGAGGATAGGGTAAGATAAAGGCAAATGATTCGCTGTGGCGACCCCTGAAGGGAACAGCCGAAAGGAAAAGAAGAAGAAGAAGAAGTACAGAGAGGAACAGATCCTCTTTCTGTATGCTCCCATCTTGTGAAACATTATAGGAGAAGATTGGGTGCTCTTTTGTTGGTAAAAGGTGGTTATGAAAATGATTTGATGTTAAATAATTATTTCTTAATGGATTTTTTTCCCACTGAGTAAATGTACTTGAATTAAAGGTGGGTTCCCCCCTTTTTTCTTTTCTTTTTTTTTTTTTTTTTTTTTTTTTTTTGTATTGTCCATTGTTGTCCAATATTATTTAGAAGGTAAAAAAAAAAACCAATTTATTAGACGCTAAAGAACACAACTTAACCAGGGTTGCCAATAACTAGGGTGGGCAATGTGTGTGTGTGTGTGTGTGTGTGTGTGTGTGTGTAATTTTTTCTTACGGTGTATATGTACTGTGCCAAATGTAATGCTCCTTCAAGAGTTAAAGATTTATATTTACTAATTCTGACTGCAGTTTTTGAAGGTGTAGTGTGACAGGAAAAAAAATGAAGAATTATAAATAAATATGAAAGTCATATAGTGAGCCAGAAAAAAGAGGTTTTGGTGCAGATACCACAGACATTACGGCGGCTACCCAGTGCTTTATGTTGCCTTATGTCATCAAAATTTAGTTGTACAGTAAACAGAAGTTGCCATAATCTGGCTTGATTTTCTCTATTCCAAACCTTTGGAGTTTCTCCATGGACCATTGTGGTGTCAGTGGGTAGATCCAGGGAACATCAAGCTGATGTTTGGCACTATAGTTCAGGAGCTTATCCATCTCCAGAATCACACAAAAACCCCTAATGCTGTTAATACCATGTATCATGAAAAGATGAACATAGATTTAAAAAAAAAAAAAAATCTGCATTGTTAATCCTGATACAAATGTAACTTTGAGCCCATTTGATTGACATATAGAGTACAGGCATTGGTCGACTTTTTTCTTGCAAAAAGCATTGTGTCAAGTACAAAAGTGCAAATATGGGAAGATAATTCCTAAGTGTACGATAAAACTTTACTGTAGTCAATATTACTGTCTCCCTCCTACAGTAACTGTGTTATCAAAGGCCGGCCATGTCTTTCACTGTCTATATGGTGCGAGGCTCATGTAAAAGAACCATTGCTGATTTTTGTCAAGGAGAGCTGCACAGCAGTCAGCATATTTCTGCCCTGCAATGACCCGCTGATGATCCTGGCCCTCGCCCAGAGTCAGCTGAGATGGGCGCCAGCCTCCAGGCAACCTTAATTAGGATTAAGCGGTTCAGAAAATGAATGAATGAAGGGATATACACATCATGTCCACTGCATGACTTAAAAAGCAGTGCTTATACAATAGACAGATCTTGGCCTTCAGTAGTGTACACTGAACAAAGAGGGGAATATCTGTTTGGAACTTTTTCCCCCAAACTGCTCCTTTTATTTAAGCTTCATTTGAGTTTGCAGAATGGGTAGCGCGCCTCTTTCAAAGAAGATGCAATTCCACCACAGACTTACACCCTAAATTGCATAATAATAATCAAAGGGTACTGGCGGTAGTAGCAGCATAATTACTGCACACAACTGTGTCCAAATGTTTACTTACCACTGTAAATGAGTAATTCATCAAAGCTCAGCAGATGCCATTTAACAATTTGGGATTTGGGAATAGTTTGTGTTCTCTGGCAGGAAAATCGCTCATAAGAAAATAGGTCATAACTTGCCAGTAAATATAAGATATAAACGGCTTCCAACAAAAGCCCAACAAGCCCAACCAAATTCTCAGTCACTGTGCTTCTCAGTAGTGCTTTGCAGTAGTGCTCAGTAGTATATATATATATATATATATATATATATATATATATATATATATATATATATATACACACACACACACCACACCCCGGCAAACAATAAGCTTTCATTATGTGAGGTAGCAAAAACTAACAATTTATGTATATATATATATATATATATATATATATATGTATGCATATATATGCATATCTTCTTCTTGTCCTTTCGGCTTTTCCCTTCAGGGGTCGCCACAGCGAATCATCTGCCTCCATCTCACCCTATCCTCTGCATCTTTTTCTCTTACACCAACTGTCTTCATGTCCTCCTTCACCACATCCATGAATCGACTCTTTGGTCTTCCTCTAGGCCTTCTGCCTGGTAGGTCCAACCTCAACATCCTCCTACCAATATACTCACTATCCCTCCTCTGTACATGTCCAAACCATCTCAATCTAACCTCTCTGACTTTGTCTTCAAAACCTCTTTCATGTGCTGTCCCTCTGATATGCTCATTCCTGATCCATCCTCGTTACTCCCAAAGAGAACCTCAACATTTTCATCTCTTCTATCTCCAGCTCTGCCTCCTGTCTTTTCCCAAGGGCCACTGTTTCTAAATCATACAACATCGCTGGCCTCAACACTGTCTTGTACACTTTTCCTTTCATTTTTGACGATACCTTCCTATCACACATCACACCGGACACGCTTCTTCACCTCTTTTCCACACTCTCCATTGCTCTGGATTGTTGAGCCGAAGTACTTAAAATCCTCCCTCTTCCTTATCTCTGCTCCTTGTAACATCACCGTTCCTGTTGGGTCCTTGGCATTCATACACATGTATTCTGTCTTACTGAGGCTAACCTTCATCCCCCTCCTTTCCAGGGCATACCTCCACCTCTCTAGATTTTCCTGCACTTGTTCTCTGCTCTCACTGCAGATCACAATGTCATCTGAAAACATCATAGTCCATGGAGATTCTTGCCGAACCTCATCTGTCAGTCTGTCCATCACCATAGCAAACAAGAAGGGGCTCAGAGCTGACCCTTGATGCAGTCCCACCTCCACCTTGAACTCTTGTGTCACACCGACAGCACACCTCACCACTGTCTTACATCTCGTACATGTCCTGCACCACTCTAACATACTTCTCTGCCACTCCAGACTTTCTCATACAATACCACAGTTCCTCTCTCGGCACCCTGTCATATGCTTTCTCCAGATCCACAAAGGCACAATGCAGCTCCTTCTGACCTTCTCTCTTTAAACATCCTCAAGGCAAACACTGCATCTGTGGTGCTCTTTCTTGGCATGAAACCAAACTGTTGTTCACAAATGCTGACCTCTGCCCTTAGTCTTGCTTCCACTATTCTTTCCCATAACTTCATCGTATGGCTCATCAATTTTATCCCTCTGTAGTTGCCGCAACTCTGCACATCTCCCTTGTTCTTAAAAATGGGCACCAGCACACTTCTCCTCCACACCTCCGGCATCTGCTCACTCTCTCAGACCTTGTTGAATGTTCTTGTCAGAAAATCTACTGCTACTTCTCATAGACACTTCCATATCTCCACAGGTATGTCATCAGGACCAACTGCCTTTCCATTCTTTATCCTCTTCAATGCCCTTCTCACTTCACCCTTACTGATCTTTGCTACATCCTGCTTCTCAATGGTCACCTCTTCTACTCTTTTTTCTCTCTCATTTTCCTCATTCATCAGCTCTTCAAAGTACTCTTTCCATCTTCTCAGCACACTTCTGTCATCAGTCAATACATTTCCCTCTCTGTCCTTTATCAATCTAACTTGCTGCACGTCCTTCCCATCTCTATTTCTCTGCTATGCCAACCTGTATAAATCATTTTCTCCCTCATTACTTTCCAACCGAGCATACAAGTCATCATACGCCCTCTGTTTGGCCTTTGACACCGCTACCTTCACCTTACGCTGTGTCTCCCTGTACTCTTGTTTACTCTCTTCGGTCCTCTCTATGTCCCACTTCTTCTTAGCTCACCTCTTCTTTTGTACACACTCCTGAACGTCCTCATTCCACCACCAAGTCTCCTTATCTACTCTCCTTCCACATGACACACCAAGTATTCTCCTCCCTGTCTTCCTGATCACATTAGCTGTAGTTGTCCAGTCATCTGGAAGCACTTCCTGACCACCCAAAGCCTGTTTCAACTCCTCCTTGAAGACAACACAACACTCCTCCTTTTTCAGCTTCCACCACTTTGTCTTCTGCTCTACCTTTGCCTTCTTCACCTTCCTCACCATCAGCATCATCCTGCACACCACCATCCTATGCTGTTTAGCAACACTCTCACCCGCTACTACTTTGTAGTCACTGACTTCCTTCCAATTACATGGCCTCCACAAGATGTAGTCTACCTGTGTGCTCCTACCTCTGCTTTTATAATTCACCCTATGCTCCTCTCTTTTCTGGAAGAAAGTATTCACCTCAGCCATTTCCATCCTTTTTGCAAAATCTACCAACATCTGTCCTTCTGCGTTCCTGTCCTGGATACCAAACCTACCCATCACTTCCTCGTCCCCTCTGTTTCCTGCACCAACATGTCCATTGAAGTCTGCCCCAATGATCACTCTTCCATCTTTGGTGGTATTCTGTATCTAACTCATCTAAATCATCTAACTCCCTCCAGAATCTCTCCTTCTCTTCTAGCTCACATCCTGCCTGTGGGAACATTGAACATCATGCCTTCAATTTCTAACTTGAGACTCATCACTGACACTCTTTTCACTTCTAGAATATTCCTGACAAACCCCTCCTTCAAGATGACTCCTACTCCATTTCTCTTCCCATCCACACCATGAAAAAACAGCTTAAACCCTGCTCCTAACTTCTAGCCTTGCTACCTTTCCACGTGGTCTCCTGAACACACAGTATGTCCACCTTCCTCCTCTGCATCATGTCAGCCAGCTCTCTACCTTTTCCTATCATAATTCCAACATTCAAAGTCCCTACTCTCAGTCCTAGGCTCACGCATTTCCTCCTCTGCCTACGGACACGCCTCCCGCCTCTCCTTCTTCGACGTCTTCGACCAACAGTAGTCCAATTTCCATCAGCACCCTGTTGGTTGACAGCACTGATGGCGGTCATTGTTAACCCGGGCCTCGACCGATCCGGTATGAATTCTGTATTGATCATTTGCATTTTTAAATGTGGCAGAAGTTTTACGCCGGATGCCCTTCCTGTCGCAACCCTCTGCATTTATCCGGGCTTGGGACCGGCATAAGGGGGAGAGACACTGGTTAGTGCCCCCCCCCCCTGCCTCATGGCTGCATTCGATCCCATATATATATATATATATATATATATATATATATATATATATATATATATATATATATATATATATATATATATATATATATATACGCTCCCCAACTTACGTTCATCCGTTTTAAGTTTTTTCACTTTTACGTTTTTTGTTAAATTTTGGTACCTCCGCAGTAGGCTGACGTAATGACGCAATGGCGTAATGATGCTGCGTCCATAATTTACAAACAAGACTGAAGGTGCCCCTCTTTCCCAGTTCAGTTTTTATATATATATATATATATATATATATATATATATATATATATATATATATATATATATATATATATATATATATATATACATATATATATACATACACATATATATATATATATATATATATATATATATATATATATATATATATATATATATATATATATATATATATATATATATAGCGTATTACCCTTGTGTTAAGACGTCGTCTCTGTGATCTTTGTGTTTACACTGTTTTGCGGACTTTTGTAACCCGAAGCAAATATGGTTGATCAGAAGCGTAAGCCTACTAGCATGGGTGCAAGTCTCATCCACAGAGATAAATTAACTATCTGCGCAATCTACCATGCATGCTCAGTTAAGCAAAGAGAGTTGTAAAATGAATGAAAACCCAAGAAAGAGAACTCTCTGCTCTGCTCATGATTCACATCAGTGCAGGCTGAGTACTAAACGAGGTCAATGGCGCCCTTGCACACTTAAAAGACCAGAAGTCCGTATAACCCACGCTTTGTTTCAAGCAAGTGAACTACTTTCGATATTGAGCGCCTCACATATTGTCAGCGTTGATTGGCTGTTTTAAGCTGTATGTCAAGTGAGTCGGCTCAGCTTCATGTCATGTGACCATCCGTCGACCATCGGAATCATTTCCAAGCAGAAAGATCGCATCATGGAGAATATTAAAGGTTATATTTGATACTGTATTTGATATTTGATGAGTGAATTTGATTAAAATGTATCAATTTGAAATTATTTTGCTTGAATATAATTTATTTGAAATTAACGTTGATATTTGATATTATTTTATAATGTTATGTTTATAATGATTTAGGGGTGTTTTATGAGATACAGTAATGGTATTTATGGATGTATGGTACAGTATGAGCGTCATTTGTCACATGTCACATGTCATACGTCATGCGTCACTGTAACAACCATCTGGAACCAATTAAAAATGTAAGTTGGGGAGCATCTGTATATACAACATAGTAGACCAGGTGGCTTCATTAATTGATTCATTCAACATATTTTCTCAATGGTTGACTCATACTGATTGGTTGAAAGCCATGAAGCAATAAGCAGTTATTGAATGAGGTGAAGTATGATATGGAGAATTATTTGGTTGAGGAGTTTGTTATTTGCTGAATATCTATTATTATTATTATTATTATTATTATTATTATTATTATTATTATTATAGTATAATATAATAAACAGTGTGTCATGTGTGATAACTATTCTAGCCAGTTGGTGGAACTAGGATCTTTTGAGAGGTTTTAAGAGAAAACAGGACGAGAACGAGCTGTTGTTCAGGGTAGCTGTACATACAGTACTCTGATACATGTATTTTTGCTCATGTAATATAAATAATAACTTTTTTTAAGTTATCTAAATGCATTGTTTGCAATACAACCGAGAATCACTTTACAATGTTGCGAGCTAGCTGGCTAGCATCAGTACACTATGAGGTTAGTACATTATACAGTTAATTCATCCTAGACACAAAAGGAACAAAATGAGAAATTAAATTATTTGAGGATAACAACCATTTTTAAAATTAATTTCAAGAGTCAGACACATTTCCATCACCAAACACTACTTTATCGGCTTTTTGCAATATTGAGGAAGAAGTAAGTAGAGGCAGCCATTTTGTTTGTGACAGGGAGAATAAGGCCATGGATATTATAAAATAAATACGCCCCACATGAAATGGCTTCCAAACCACGACTGTCATAAGCTGCAATCTATATTTAGCTGTATATTCACATAAGATGGTGAGAATTGTGATATGGAAGGGAAATAATTTTTTCAAAGTCTTAAAAATAAAAATCTGTAAAGTGGTGGCATGCGTTTGTATTCAGCCCCCGTTACTCTGAAAGCCTGGAATAAAATCAACAAACTGCATTCGGAAGCCACTGAATTACTATTTAAAGTCGAACTGTGTACTGGGATCCTTCACTTTCTGCGTTTAATTTGGACCGAGATCCCCCCGCGACCACCCAATTCCGCAAAGTACGATCGACTCCCCCAACCCCCCAACTGATAACTGTATACGTACATGTATATGTATACATAATATCAATAAATACATATTCAACGCTATGAATGCTTAATAACAGCATTAAGAAATAATGCATAAGATGTCAATAAAATATAAATACACACATACAGATGAGTGCGCGCACACATGCAGATGCACATGCATGCACTCAGATGTGCACCTCACATAAAAATGTAAGTAGTTTTGATGGGGGGTTTTGGGTCGTTTTTTGTTTTTGTTTGTTTGGGGTTTTTTTGCATAATTGGCCTTGTTCTGCAGCATTTTCCTTAACTTTTTCCCCTATTCTTCCATAATTTCCTCATTTTTTTAATTTGATGAATGTTAAAAAAAGAATAAATTAAAAAAAAAAAAACATGTAATAAAGCCGCATGAATTGAAGCACGAAGTCGCAGTGGATCCCTGTATGATCTAAAACTTAATTATGATCTTTTTATGTTTCCATGAAGTTTATACTAAAACAATTATCCCAAGTGGATAATGCTTTAACTGAAATAGTGGCAAATAAGCATGGTTTGCTGCAGTCACATGTATTGAAATTCTAGAAATTCAACAAAATAACAGCCACAAAAATAGGAATTAAATTTACACAACATGTTTTTAAAAGATAAACAACAAATATTCGAGCTGTGAATCACAAGAAAAATCTTGTCATTAAGTGCAAATAAACATTGAGATGGAGTCGGTAGGTGATCATTGACCGTTTAGAAAATGGAAAAATAAACCATGAAAACTTTATTTAAGTTTGCATCTCATAGGTTTCCATGTTGTATATTACTAAATATTCTTTTAAAATTTTAAATATGTTTTTAAAAGACTCTTACAAAGTGTGTTTATGCGTCAGTAATCAGACAAGGGTCTTTAATTGCGCCACGTGATAATCTTGAAAGACCAGCCGAAGTTAAACATATTTCTAAGTGCACATCGACAGCCATTACATCAGCTGAGATGTTGCCTGTAGATAGAGTTTTGAATGATTGTGTATCAGTAGTTACTGTATTCTGCAGCTTTAATATCTCAGTGTCAGGTCAGCATACAACAACAACCCAGGATAGGATTTAAAAATTATACTGCATCATATAAAACTTTGTAGAGATTAACAAGGCAATTAAAAATACTTCCCTAATTAGTCAAATTTAATCATGTGTTCATTTTAGCACAGATGTTGGGCTGTAGTTTCTTTGCCATGTGGTCACATGCTTTACATTTAAAAGCATATGGAAAAAATTTGGAAGAGATTTGTACAAGGAGGGATTAAAGACTTCCTGTGCTGGGGAGCTATCTGTGTGTTGATGCATATAAGTGATGCGTATCATTTCTTCTGCAAATTTAAAAAAAAAAAAAAAAAAAAAAAAAAAAAAAGTTATCAGAGAAATTTCTACATAATATTAAAAAAAAGAAAAGAAAAGAAATGTAAACTTGATAATGGCAGGCATGTCCTTCTCATAGCAAGAAGGTCCTGGGTTCAATTCACAAAGCAGGTGTTTCTGTGTAGAGTTTGCATGTTCTCCCTATACTTGCGTGGGTTTCCTCTGGGTACTCCAGTTTCCTCCCATAATCCAAAAACATGCACAATAAGCTCACGGCTGCTCTATATCACTCCTAAGTGTGAGTGTGAATGGTTGTATCAGGGTTAGCACTGCAATGGCTGTCCAGAATGTACCTCACCTTCGCCTAGAGTTGGCTGAGATGGGCGCCAGCCTGCCTGTTAGGATTAAGCTTAGAAAATGAATGAATGAACAAATGAATGATGATGTCATTTATTAATCTAATAAAAGTTTGCACTGAAATCTCTTTGTATAGCAGCATGTGCTGTGATTTTAATCAGAAAAATCCATCTGTGACATCATCACCAACACTGAGAGGGAAACATCTGTGCAGCTTTACACATAACCGAATTAAACCTTGGGGCAATTACAAGTTACCAGTTCAGCTAATCGTAAACATTCCCTGCTGCACCACTGCTCCACCCAGTACCCTGTTATTTCAATGTAATTAAACATAACTGAGTATTTTTGCTGGCGATGTCAGCTTGTGAACTTAGGTGTTATTTATGTTCTCCCTTGTTGACTTTTTCAGTGCGTTCAGAACAGTGATGGCAGAATCGAGATAAATTTACTCTTCAGTGTAATTACAATGGAACAAAGCAGAGATTCTTGTGGGTGCTTCAGTGGTTAGAATGTACGCAGGATCCAGATCAATGTCATGACCATCATAGTCCATCGGGTTCAGTTGACTGTAATTAAATATTAAAAATAATTTTAGTGCTTGATGTTCCAGAAAAAAACATTCACACGTGATTTTTATAAGGTAATAAATATGTGATTCCATGCAGTGAACAGAAAGATTCTGTGCGAGAACAGAAAGACAGATCGGGAAGATCTCCTCATGCATCTGGTATGTTGTTTGTTTTTGCACTTGGGCTGAGCATTCCGGGGAGAGTCACTATCTACATTCCCATCTGCATGAACAAAGCAGAGGTCTGGCCTTGGAAGAAGCATAGGAGCCACTGGTAGGAAACGTTGTCCAGGTATTCACCTCAGAAGCATTTGATTTCTCACATATGATCTGTCTTACACATTACTGACCATCCCGAGCCACAGAGCTGGAGATAAAAACATGAGCTTTCACCATTTCACCATTTCATGGTGAGATCATTCACCTCATGTCAGAAAGCCATACTAATTATTTCAGAAAGATGAGGAATTATTTGTTTTGACGTTGAAATGGTATGAGAATAACTTTGTACTGAATTAGTTAACTATTGTGCACATAGCGAAGGATAACAAACCTGGGCTGCACAGGCCCCGACGACATTACTCACACTTGTGCTCTATCTCACATGACATTCAGAGATGCACTAGGGTGGAGATATATATATATATATATATATATATATATATATATATATATATATATATATATATATATATATATATATATACATCTGGACCTCATTGCCTAGGCTGACCCAACCACAGATCAAGCAGAAGAAGATGGTGACGATGGGCAACATTAATACAAGGTAACTCTATATATATATATATATATATATATATATATATATATATATATATATATATATATATAGGATTTTCTGAGTAGATCCTTCCGTAGGAGAGTGCTCAATACTTTTGGTAGAGCAAATAAACAAAGGACAGGACAAAGGCTTTCTATTGAAACTCCATTTATCACTACAGATCTGTTTAGGGTGGTGAAACCATCCCCTCTCTTCAGGTGATTACAGAAGAAAAAGTAATCTTCTGTAATCACCTGAAGAGAGGGGATGGTTTCACCACCCCTCGAAACAGATCTGTAGTGATAAATGGAGTTTCAATAGAAAGCCTTTGTCCTGTCCTTTTGTATATATATATATATATATATATATATATATATATATATATACACACACACACACACACACACAGTATATTATTCTGTAATCCAAGCTACCAGATAAATCAGAATTCAGTGGATATTAAATAAGTGCATCTATTCAACCTCATTATTTCTATTTCAAACTTTTTCTCTAGGAAGTGGGAAATCACAACACAATGCCGCGTTGGCTGTCTAACCATGAAGCATGATACGTTATATGAATAGGAAACTTAGATGTTTTTAGTAGAACACAATCATTGCTGTGTTGTAGCATAACTCTATTTGCCTTTTGTTGTGGTTTAGCTTTGATTACTGGTGGAAAAAATAAAGAAATATACTCCTCAAATCCCAGCATGAATTTGGTGAACACTTCCTGCTACTCAGAATCATCAGTGAACGTGAGCTTGAGACGTGAGTGAGATTTCATGTTGGAACAACACATGTTTCCAGTCCCTTTCAAGACGAGTCCCAGAACCAGCAGCGTTTCAGATGCAGGTAAAATGTAGATCGAACTCACTTAATAAAGCAATCCAAAAGATGGCGACAGGGGTAGGATGCATGTAAGAACGCTCCTGAGGTTGTGTGTTTGTAATGTAGGACTGTAAGTCTGACATAGTCTGCAAGTGATTTGAGACTACCAGCAAGATCACAGAAGTATTTGTGAGGGTATTGAGTGAACTGTTGGAAGGAGTATTCATATAAATATGTCCTCAAAGGGGAAGAGAGGAAAAAGAACGTGAAGAACCAGAGCACGCCACAGAGCGCGCCACAGAGGAGTAGCAGTGAGAGAAAAAAAACCCTCAAGCTCTCCGGTGGATCCTCCACCACAGAAGACATCCAAGCCCCTCGTACAGTCCACACTACAGATGGATTTGCCAAAAGTGTTTATGTTTGGATCGTGTAGTAAACCTGTATCCTCAACACTGACCAAGATGGCGACCTCCACACAACAACAAAGCAGGTCAAGTCAAGGTGCCCAGGATATGGATCACTCCTACCCTTCTACACTCTTCAAATTCATCAACCAGGCTTCTATGGATGTGTTAATAACGAAGCTGAGTAGTGCCCTGATGTTGCCAGCTTTACAAGAGAAGTTCAGGGAGACATTTATGAGTGTAGCAAAAGAGGCATTACAGGGAATAATTGAAGAAGTCATGGCCCCCTTTAAGAAGGAGATACAGGAGCTGAGAGAAGAACTGAACCTCAAGACCGACGAGCTAGAGCAATACAGCCGGCGGAATTCAGTAAGAGTCATGGAATTGAAAGAGCCTAAGTGGGGAGAGGAGGACAAAATCATCGACGATGTTGTCCTATATGTTCTGAAGGACATACACCCGGACATATCCCTGTCAGACATCGACAGGTGCCACCGAGTCGGGAAGAGACAGCGAGGCCAGAATAGGAGTGTGGTTGTGAAGTTTGTCAGTTACTGGGACCGAAACAAAGTGATGAAGAACAAGTCCAAAGTTCAAGGAAAGAGAGAGAGTATCTACATCAACGAGGTCTGTCTGTCTTCCTTTCGGCTTTTTTCCCTTCTACTCGGGAGTCGCCACAGCGAATCATCTGATTCGCACATTTGATTTGGCAGAAATTTTTACATCGGACGCCCTTCCTGTCACAACCCTTTTTAGCAAGGGACAGAACCACGCTGACGACTTTGCAGCTACTCTTTACGTAAGTCAGCAATGGTTCTTTTACATGAACCGCTCACCATAGACAGTGACAGACATGGCCCGCCTTTGATAACCCAATTAGCTGCACTGGGGGGGGGGGGACAGTGACAACCCTGTGGAGAGTGGGACTCGAACCCCCAACCTTTGGATCAGCGATTCAGCGCCCTATACCACAATACCAATGAAGAAGAGTGGTAAGATTTACTCCACTTGGACTTACGACGGCAGAGTATATGTGTGTGAACAGCGGGAAGGTGCGATTCATTTGATTATACGTGAGTCAGACTTGAACAAGTTTAAGGACCAGTAGTGTATTTCATATGTTCTCACAAGTATGCTTGGATTGTATGTGTTCTTACAATTGGATTGTATGTGCATCAGACTTCTTAAATAGGTATCTTAGGTGTCATTGATTGTTAATTGTAAATAATATATTAACACACAATAACCTATTTTACTATTTGCTGTTTGCACTTTTCTTTGCTTATATCATACTTTTTCTCACATTTAGTTTTTTTATATTCTTCAAATTGTAATACAATATATATATATATATATATATATATATATATATATCCATTATGGAATCATTGTATATATCCTATGTTTATTCATTTTCTTTAGAACATGTGAGAGATCCTGCATTGCCATCCTATTATGTACAATTATATTTATTGATATGTCTGTTAATAGCCCAATCTAGTGCCTGCACAAGTACTGTCTATCAACATCAAGTAAATAAGCCTTATGAGTAATGACCTAATGAAACACCGTGCGGTGATCGGGTTATTCAGGCATTTCAAGTGCTCTCGTAATCTTAAGAAATGTTTCAACTTCAGTATTCTATTTAGTAATAAAACTGTATTTTTTAGTTTTCTAAGTTATGAAGTAGGAAATATGTGTAATTTACTATCACTAGAATTGAAAGCTTGCTGTGTATTCATGTTTCTACGTCTGCTTCAATCACAAGTTATAAATATCAATATTACCTCGATTATCTTATTGTTACTTCAGCTTGCTGGTGACGTAGACTCTAACCCAGGTCCTATTGTTCCTGAATGTACGACGTATCCATAATAAGCAGTCTTATCTATCAGAGTTTTTATCTGAATATGACATAGTATGTTTCACAGAAACCCATTTAGATGCAAGTATAGATCATGAAACCTTAGTTTGGGAAAACTTTCATGTTCCGATACGTCGAGACAGAAATTCATTCGAGGGTGGGGGTGATGATGTATATTTCTAAAAACCAAAGCTTTAGGAGACTTCCCGACCTAGAGGAGATATTTGATGAGTCAATATGGGTTAAGATATTTTTTCCTCAAAAACCTGCTCATCTTATGTACAGTTTACAGACCAGAAAGCAATATGGACAACTTCTGCGGTAGATTCGATATTAGTATTGAAGGTGCTTTAGATATCTCAAATAAAGTTATTATTGTTGGTGATTTGAATGAAAATTTATTATCTGTATCAAATCTAAACATAACAGATATTTTAACTAGAAAAAAATTACGTAATATTATAACAGAACCTACCTGGGTTACCAGGACAACCAGCACATTGCTAGATCCAGTTATAGTCAGTGATGAAGTTGATGTTGTAGAAAGTGGTGTGATTGATTTTGACAGAACTATAAGTGATCACAAAGGTACGTTTGTTAGCATAGATGTGCATGTCTCAACAAAGGTTGCATATTCCAGAAAGGTCTGGTGTTATAAAGATGGTGACTATGAGAAGCTAAACGCACTTATTAATGATACGGATTGGTTGTCATTGTTTAGTGTTTGTTCCAACGTTGATGACGTTTGTTGTACATTTTATGACCATTTTAATTATTACACAAAACAATGTATCCCTTCTAGAATAGTTATGATAAGACCAAATAACAAACCATGGTATGACTCAAATATTAGACGTGAAAGTAGAAAGCGGGATCGACTACGGAAAAAGGCAAAAAGAACACGAAAGGACTTTGATATAAGTAAATACAAAAAGCAGCGAAATAAAGTTAATAACATGAAATATTATGCTAAAGAACAATTCTACTCTAATCTTGATGAATTTATTTTTGAGTTGTATGGAGAGAATAGATCATCATATTGGAAAATGTTACGCAGTTAAAGATAATGTTAAGATCGAAGTTAATGAGATATCCAACATAATTAAATGTCTACCTCTTAAAAAAGCTGCTGGACCAGATCAGATTAGTCATCCGTTATTGAGATATACTGTTGAGTCTATAAGCCCAGTGTTGTGTATGATATTTAACACGTCACTGAACTTATCAGTATATCCTAGTCAATGGAAATATGCAAATGTTATGCCACTATACAAGAAGGGTGATCATTCTATTATATCAAATTATCGCCCGATTTCACTGATAAGCTGTGTTGGAAAGCTGTTTGAAAGGGTGGTTTTCAAACATGTTTATAATTACTTTGTGGCAAATGATTTGTTATATAGATATCAATGTGGATTCAGGAGAGGTCATTCTACTGTACAACTACTTGTTGAAATTTATAACCAGATTTGCACATCGCTTGATAACAAAGATTACTATTGTATGTTTTTTGTGATGTCTCGAAAGCATTTGATAGAGTTTGGCACATGGGGCTTATGCACAAACTAGAGAAGTATGGAGTTTGAGGAAAACTACTTGATTGGTTTAATAATTATCTAAGTGGTCGCAGTCAATCAGTTTTTGTTCATGGCTCGTTATCTAAACCTTTGGTGTTAAAAGCTGGAGTACCTCAGGGCTCAGTTTTAGGTCCTTTCCTTTTCACTGTTTATGTAAATGAGATTGCAGATAAATTAAATTGTTTTATTTGGCTTTTCGCTGACGATACTTCATTAGGAACATTGTCAAAAGAAAAGCAATTAATGGAACAGCTTATGAATAAAAATGTAGAACTTCTATGCAATTGGGCTAAGTATTGGTTAATTTCATATAACTCAGAAAAAACTGAAACTGTGCTATTCACTATTAAGAATAATCAAGATATTGATTTGTATTTTGATGGCTGTTAAGTGAAAGCAGTGGAATCTCACAAACATTTGGGTTTATGTTTTTCATCAAATGGAGGATGGCACTTTCATATTGAAAATATTGTTTAAAAGACTTCCAGAATGATAGGCTCACTTCGAAAGTTAAAAATTCTACTAAACAGAGCAACACTGTCCAAACTTTATACTGTATTTATCAGACCAAACTTTGAGTATGCATGTGAGGTATAGGACGGGTGTTTGATTTAGCAAGCTAACAGATTACAAAAGTTACAGCTTGAAGCTGCCCGTATTGTTACTGGACTGCCAGGATATGCTTCTTCTCAATCACTATATTTTGAAACGGGCTGGGAATTGCTGTCTGAAAGAAGGCATGTCCGTAAATTAATGTTATTTTATAAGATACACAAACGTCTTACTCCAACTTTTCTCTGTGAGCTACTACCTCCAGTAGTAGCGAACAGAACGAACTATCCATTAAGAAATAGCCATGATTATAGTATACCTCCTACACGATTAAAATATTCAATACTTTCATTTTTTCCATCAACAGTTAAATTGTGGAATGATGTCCCACTAGGAACCAGAGACAGCAATTCTGTAGTTTCATTTAGATCAGCGATTCGTCTGAAACCAAAATGTGCACCGGTATATTTTTCATACGGGAAAAGGAAGTTAAATATTTTACACACAAGATTAAGATATAGGTCGAGTTCACTTAATTATGATTTATTTAGAATTAATGTAAAGGATGATGCACGCTGTCAGTGTGGCCACAAGTGTGAGAATGTTTTTCACTATTTTCTAGAATGTCCCTTATATCATTTTCAACGTGAACTGTCTTCCTTTCAGCTTTTTCCCTTTTACTCGGGAGTCGCCACAGCGAACCATTTTGATTCGCACGTTTGATTTGGCAGAGGTTTTTACGTCGGATGCCCTTCCTGTCACAACCCTTTTAGCAAGGGACAGAAACACGCTGACGACTTTGCAGCTCCTCTTTACGAAAGTCAGCAATGGTTCTTTTACAAGCCTCTCACCATAGACAGTGAGAGACATGGCCCGCCTTTGATAACCCAGTTAGCTGCACTGGGGGATATAATTTTCAACGTGAACAAATGTTAAAAACTTTAGAGCACATTGTCCATCAAAGAGCACCAATCGACATTAATCTCATTTTAAATGGCAATGCAGATTACTCTCTTAGAGAAAACCAGAATGTTTTCAAATGTTACAAATATTTATTTGTAACACTAAACGATTCCTTTAATTCTTTTGTATATATCCTTCCCTTGTCCATATCTTGCTGTATATTTTGTAATATAATTACTGTAACTACCTGGAGAGGGGGCATAGGGGCAGTGGTGGTCTAGTGGTATAAGGCGCCGGATCACTGATCCAAAGGTTGGGGGTTCGAGTCCCACTCTCCACAAGGTTGTCACTGTCCCCCCCAGTGCAGCTAACTGGGTTATCAAAGGCCGGCCATGTCTCTCACTGTCTATGGTGTGAGGCATGTAAAAGAACCATTGCTGACTTTAAACAAGAGTAGGCTGCAAAGCCGTCAGCGTGTTTCCGCCCTGCGATGGCCTGACGAGCTGTCCAGGGTGTAATCTGCCCTCGCCCTGAGTTGGCTGGGATGGGCACCAGCCTCCTCACGACCCTAATTAGGCTGAAGCGGTTACAGAAAATGAACTGATGAACCTGGAGAGGGCTTTATTAAATTGGATAACTTGTGCCCAATCCATTTCATGTTTGAATAAAATATGTTTTAATCAGCCAAAAGCCCAGTTTAAACTTGTAGTGATGAAGCAGATGGGATTCAGGCAACAGCTCAAGACACAAAAAATAAACATTAGAGTTTATCTAAAACAGGAATATCAGAGGGAAGCATGGTGGCAGAGTGGTTAGCATGTTTGCCTCAGAGCAAGACAGTCCTGGGTCAGTGTCCCACCATGATGTGGAGTTTGCATTTTACCATGTTACCATGGGTTTCCTCCTGCGGTCCAAAGACATGCACATTAGACTAATTGACTGTACCAAATTGCCCCTAAGTTTGAGGTAAAGGTAAGTCTGTTGGGTTTTTTTACACTTGAGCCAAGTGGCTCAGCAGGCCGGTGCTTATTCCCGGTTTCCGTAGCATGAAGGTACCAGCAGTATAACTCCTCCAGGATGCGACGCAAGTCCATCACAGGTTACCTTCCCAGTATATTTTTACTGGTACCCATTTATACTGCTGGGTGAACTGAGGCACACCTGTGGTTGAGACCTTGCTCAGGGGTCTTAGCACAGTGAGGGTCTAACTGAGATTCGAGCACACAACCTCCTGATCATGAGAGCAGCACCGGCCCCACAGTCCTAGGTGTGTGTGTGTGTGTGTGTGTGTGTGTGTGTGTGTGTGTGTGTGTGTGTGTGTGTGTGTGTGTGTGAGCGTGTGTGTATCCTGCCACCCTCTGGTGAGCAGCTTATGGTGAACCTCAGCTTTGCCATGTGTCGGCTGAGTTAGGCTTCAGCCTCCCCAAGACAGTTCAGCAAATGAGTGAGTGAGTGAGAGAGTGAGACAAAGATGTCATACACAGAGAATCTACATCCTTTTGTCCAATGTTGTCTGTCTCCATGACCCTATTAGGGCTAAATGGTTTGGCAAATGAGTGAGTGAGGGAGAAACCAAGTCTGTATTGGATCATGCACTTTCCAGATGTTGTGGAAAGACTGCACAGAAAGCAGAAACACCACTGCATCTGACAGCCTGACAATGTTTAGTTCAGTGATAGTTCATGTTTCCTTATGTCAAGAAGACATTAAAAAAAGGACCTGATAAATCCAAAAATCTTGAACTGCACTTAGGTCATCAGGTCCTTTTAAAATCAGAAGCCTCTGTCCAGGCGACCCAGACAGGGGTAATCAGGCCAAGAAGCTTATATTTGAATTAACTTCTTTTCTGCACATTACATCACTTATTCTTCAGTCTTGCTTAGACGTATAATGCAGCCAGCATGGTACCGACCTCCCTAGTAATTAAAGCTGAACTAATTCCACTGGTTTGGGTAATGTGAGCTCATTGCCACTGGTTTCATGTGCCGTTCTCATTACAATTAAGCCAAATGAACCAAATTCATTCATTCATCCATTCATTCATTCATTCATTCATCTTACGAAGCGCTTAATTATGGACACGGGAAGGCTGGCACCAATCTCACCTGACTCTGGGCGAAGGCAGAGTACACCCTGGACATCTCTTCATAGCCTGGTTATTGGCACCCTCCTCCAGACAGCCCAGCAGGGATTAAATAGCATGTGATCACAGATGATCAATAAAAAAAGAAAGAAAGAAATGTACACTATGTAATGGCACCCCACATGCATTTTGTAAAATTACTGTGATGTTTCTACATACATTCTTGTTAAAAGTTAATTGTATTTATTTGATTCAACCTTATATACACTACTTAATTTTAATTTCAGAGCATTGCCGCCTCACTGCTCTACGATCCCTGGCTTCTGTGCTCAGGCTGCTGTTTTCCTCAAGTATACATGGGTTTCATTCCACCTAACAAACTAACTAACTTACGGGGAAAATACAATTATAGATTAAAAATGTGTAGAAAATCTAGTCTTTAGATTCTTTTACCAATATATTAGTATTAAAATCAAACCAACCATTTTTATTCATTCATTTTCTGAACCACTTCATCCTAATTAGGGTTGCATGGAGGTTGGGGCGGGTCTTTTTCCCGCAGGATAACA
>CM045741.1:41117515-41150015 GCA_024760905.1 Plotosus lineatus
CCTCAAATCATCTTCCTTTGCATGGTGAAGGGATCTTTCTTACAGACAGAGTGAGAAGTTCTGTCATCCAGGAGTAATTCGGAGAAAGGGTTGAGAGGAGCCAATTGAAGTAGTTGAGGCATCTGATTAGAATGTCCCCTGAATGCTTCCCTGATGTGGTGTTTCTAGCATAGTCAACCAGGAAGAGACCCCAGAATCGATCTAGGATAATACACTGGAGGGACAACATCTTTTGGCTGGTCTATCAACACCTGGGTGTCTTCACCTAGAATAGCTTGAGGAAGTGGCTGGGGAGAGGGACATCTGGATTTCACTGCTTAGGCTTCTGCCCCCTGCAACCCAACCACAGAACAAGCAGATGAAAATGAAGACGTCCTCACACAACAAACACACTATTACAGTTTCAAGTTTCTTAAAAGAGAAAAAAGTAATAGATCATAATACAAGGGAAGATTTTATATAGAGAAAAGTCGGGTCGGAGTGATGTTGAAAAAATGGTTAACATGGAAGTGTTCATTGCACTGAGGTATATACCATGCCCCACTGAAAAAAGATTTGGACTTCTCAGAGCTTTTACTCTGCACGTTCTTTGTGTATTTGCTTGGGATTTTTCTGAGGTGCTCAGGTTTCCTCCCAAGGTCCCAAGACATGCATAATCAGCTAATTGGCTGTTCTGTATTGTCCTTAGGAGTTGGTGAGGATCATTGTGTGTGGGAGGGGGTGGCTGTGCAGTTGACCCCTCACCTAGTATCAGCTGAGATAGGCTCCAGTCTTTCCACAATCCAATAGGATTAGGTGGTTCAGCAATTGAATGATTGTATGAATCTGAAAGCATTTATATAATTATCTATCTATTTTAACAGTTCAAACCCCGGGTTCCTTTCACAGTGCTGACATGTCTTTTTTCAAACATTTAGAATGATCAAGGCAAGTGGGAAAATGGTTGGAATTCCTCAGAAAGTACATAAAAGAAACATTACACAAGATGTCATTGCTGAAAGACTGACACCATTCTGAGACAGTTCTTCTGACACTGACATTTTCCCTTTCTCTGTTCTGTTTTGAGCAATTTGGGGTGTCGGCCTTGTGAAAAGGAGCCATCTGGTTCTAATATTCCACACTTGTCTGCTGGAAACCTCTGTGGTAAATGCATTACGCGTTAGCCCACTTGCCAAAACACGAAGCGCTTAAGTCAAGATCCAGTGCAGATCTCTTGCTTTGGCTTTTGGAAAGAGGAAAATTGTTCCAGGTTGTGTTGCTGTGTACATTACTTTCCCAGTGCTTAGGGGCCTGACATGAGTCATGTGTCATCGTCACCAGCGTCTTGATATATCACGCCCTCATGCCATGAAAAATAATAGACCCCCTTCCTTGCTTTTATTCTCTTCTTTAACAAGCCCAGGCATCCCTTCACCAATCTTTGGACAGACACTACAGGTTTTCACAAAACACATACCTGCCTTCCCGAATAGGAAAAAACCCGATAACTTTCTTCGCAGAATGTTTAGCATGAACCAAGCAAGTGTGCGTGCGGCCTCAGAAATAGGCCAGATTTTGTTTTCTGATTCACTGCTTGTACTTGTGAGATAAGCTTTCTATCAGCAGATGTCTTCTAGAGCCAAGGCTGCTGCTAAACCTGCACTCTTTCTGAGTTTACTCTCTCATTCTCTTATGAAAACAAGACACAATGAAAAAGCCTTCTTGCAAGTGTATTGAAAAAAAATAATGTATCTGCTCTGATTCCTGTTAAATTCTACTTGTAAATGTCTGTAAAAAGTGGCATGACTTTTTACGGAAAGACTTGAAGTGACTGGAGTGATGTTGCACCGCATGAACAGCTGCAGTACACCTTTGCACAGATTGTCTGGAACTCTGCTGAAAGGTTGAACACATTGCTTTTACAAGATATTACTTCAGTTGTTTCGATAATGGCAGTAAAGAGTGTTCTGGGGATGGAGGTGCTGTCATGCTGGAATAAAGCACCCACATCAAGATAAAGGTGTTTCATCATTTGATAAAAGTGCTCAGCTAGAATAAATGAGTACTGATTTGCCATAACTAAAACTGGCACCATACTTTTAGACTAAAAAAAAAAACAAAATAGTTAGTCACTATGATTATATTACATAAAATAGAGCATGTGTGTGTGTGTGTGTGTGTGTGTGTGTGTGTGTGTGTGTGTGTAGGGCTATTTTTGATGGAATAGCTAAATATTCTGTATTCTGAATATAAGAACATTGTCAGCCACTATCATATTTTTGTACCAGTGGAACAATGTGACTTCTAATCCAAGTTAAATTTTGTCCGGTTAGTGTAATTGTAATCATCACAAAATTCTTCTGAAATTATGTCAGCACAGATAAAAATTATTCTGATGATTACAGAAGCCATAAGATTTCCTTTCTTTGAGTTTGTTGAATATCTGAAGAATCAGCATTTGTCGGTTTGCATAAAGAAAAAAATTTTAGAAAAGTAATTTGCACAAAAACATTTTCCTTTCTGAAACTTATCAGGCTTTATTTTCCATATTCCGAGAAAAAAAACAGTAGTCCATATGTTAAATACACACACACACACAAACACACACACACACACGCACACACACACACACACAAACACACACACACACACGCACACTCACGCACTCACTATCCCCCTTCTCAGAACAGCACAAACTAGCTCTAACCAGGATACTGAGGCCTCAGGACACAAACTGAACCAAAACATGAAGAAAAATATATAAAATCTGTGTTATTCCTTTTCCTGTCACCAGACTTACGGCCGCATGTTCTGGAAACTTGAGTGAAGAGGAGAGCTGGTCCTGGTGTTGAGCTGGTTCTGATGGCAGGGGAGGCCGCCCTCCAGACCTGGTGGGCCCATGTGTGTAGTTAGGGTCTCCTGGGAACGTTTGGAGAAGTCTCTTGTCAGAGGGGCCTTTAACGCTCACCTTCGGCAGAGCTGCAACCACGTCCTGAAGGAGGCAGGGGACAAGAAATCCAATTGGAAATGTTTTGTGCCTCCATCATTGAGGCAGCAGCCCTGAGCTGTGGTCAGAAGGTCATTGGTGCCTGTCGTGACAGTAACATGGCCGGTGGACCCCTGCGGTGAAGAGAGCTGTCCAGCTGAAAAAGGAGGCCTATTGGGTCTTATTAGCCTTTAGGACTCCCAAGGCAGCAGACAGGTACCAGCAGGCCAAGCATGCTACAGTATAAGTGGTCACTGATGCAAAATCTGTGGTGTGGGATGAATTCAGTGAAGGTCTGAAAAACGACTATTGGTTGACCTCGAAAAGGTTCTGGACTACCATCTGACGCCTCAGGAGTGGGTAGCAGTTCTCCACAAATACTGTTTACAGTGGAAGTGGGGAGTTGGAATGAATATTTCTGGAACCTTCTGAAGCCCACCATCACGCCCTCTGTTTAGAAAGAAGACCCCGGGGGTTTGGGTGGGGATCCACCTATCACTCTGAGGTAGTCAAAAAGTTCCTCAGTGGTTGGGCTCCAGGGGTGGATGAGATCTGCCTTGATCTCAGGGCTCTGGATGTTGTAGAACTGTTTTGGTTGATATGTCTCTGCAACATTGCGTGGATGTTGGGGGCTGTACCTCATTATTGACAGATAGCCTTTTTTAAAAGAGGGACCTGAGGGTATGTTCCAATTATTATGGAATTACACTCCTCATCCCAGCTGGGAAAGTCTATGCAGGGGTACTAGAGAGGAGGATCTGACCGATGGTTGAACCTTAGATTCAGAATGAACAATGTGCTTTTCGTCCTGCCCACAGCGCTCTCAACCAACTCTATATGCTCTCCGAGATTCTGGAGGGGTCATGAGAGTTTGCCTAATTTGTCCACATGTATTTTGTGGATTTAGAGTAGGCTTTCAATTGTGTCCCTCGAGCTAGCTGGGGTGTGCTCTGGAGTGTGCTGTATCGAAGCCGTGTCCATTCGTTCGCTGGATCACCGGAGCCAGAGCTTGGTCCACATTTGTAACAACGGGTCAAATTAATTTCTGCTGAGGTTTGGAGTCTGCCATGGCTGTCCTTCCTTACCAATTCTGTTTATAATTTTTTTGGACAGAATTTATAGGTGTAGTTGTGGCATTAAGGTGTTCTGGTTTGGTGGCCATCAGATCTTGTCTCTGCTTTTTGCAGATGACGTTGTTCTTTTGGCTTCATCAATCCGGGACCTCCAGCTCTCATTGAAGTGATTCGCAGGTGAGTGCAGAGCGGCCAGGATGAGAATTGGCACCTCCAAGTCCAAGGCCATGGTGCTCATTTGGAAAAGGGTGAAATGCACCCTCTGGATCAGGAATGAGGTCCTTTCCCAAGTGGAGGAGTTTAAGTATCTTGGGGTCTTGTTCACAAGTGAGGGAAGGATGGAGTGGGACATCTACAGGCAAATCACTGCAAACTCTGCAAAGCCTGTACTCGTCCATTGTGGTGAAGATGGAGCTGAGCTGCAAGGCAAAGCTCTCAATTTATCAGTCGATCTACTTTCCAACCCTCACCTATGGTCATGTGTTTTGGGAAGTGACCTGAAGAACAAGATCGTGGATACAAGCGGCTGAAATGAGCTTCGTTTGCTTGGTGGCATGGCTCTCCCATCGAGATAAGGTGAGAATCTCGGCCATCTGGGAGGAGCTCGGAGTAGAACCTCTGCTCTTCCATGTTGAGAGGTTTGAGAGGAGACAGTTGAGGTTGCTCAGGTATCTGGTCAGAATGCCTCCTGAATGCTTCCCTGGTGTCGTGTTTTTGGCATGTCCAACCGGGAAGAAATCCCAGGGTCGACATAGAATGCACTGGAGGGATTGTCTCTTATCTGGTCTGAGAACGTCTAATGTCCCCTCGGAAGAGCTGAAGGAAGTGGCTGGGGAGCAGGATGTCTGGACCTCATTGCTTAGGCTGCGGCCTCTGTGACTCGACCCTGGATTAAACTGAGGAAGATGATGATGGTGATGATGATGACGATGATGAAGAATGCACTCTTTGATAAATTGCAACCTCTTCAGCACATATTTTTTCAGCGGTAGGACTTTGCAGGGCTTCTTGCTGATAGCTCGGCTTCATATAGGCGTCTTCTAATTGTAACAGGACGCACAGGTCACTTGTGAACTTTTTTGATCTTTCTGGAGCTGATTGTCAGTTGAGTCCTCCCAATTTTGGCTCTTCTTCCATCCATTCTAATGGTAGTTTCTCACTTTCTTCCATATCTTTCAGGTTTTGTTGCCATTTTAAATCATTTGGGATCATTGCAGCTGAGCAGCCTCTCATTCTCTGCTCTTCTTTGTAGGTTTCCGCGCCAATCAATTTTTTACTCAAGATACTCTGTTCTTCTGAACAATGTCTGGAACAGCCCATTTTCTTCAGAATTTCAGAGAGAAATGCTTATAACCAGCAGGTACAACATTTACTATGTTCCTTCCTTAAAAAAAGGACAATGATTGGCTCCTGTTTTTTAAATAATTAACTATGTCACTAATTGATCTCCACACTAATATTAGTTTGACCACACCCCTTTCAATTAATGATTCAATTACACAGAATCTGCAGCATGTGGGTCAGGACTGTTGATTCTGTTAGTCTACTACACCTGATAGTAAATTATCTGCAGTGTAGAAATATAATTTCTACCAAAAACACTGATTGATCAGGTTAGTGGTGTCTGACTGAAATTATATTGAACACAACTGTACATCAGAATACCTTATTGAATCACTAATCACTGGGCGCTGCTTAAACCTAATCAGGGTTGCAGGAGGCTAGCGCCCACCTCAGCCAACTCTGGGCAGGGTACACCCTGGACAGCTCACCAAGCCTCCATAGGGTCAACATAGAACCAATCAACTTACTCTCACACCTAGAGGCAATATGGAACAGCCAGGTCGCCTTCTGTACATGTTTTTGGGATGTGGAAGGAAACAAGAGACCCCGAAGGAAATCTATGCATGCACGGCGAGAACATACAAACTCCACACAGAACACTAGGACCTTGTTGCTGTAAGACATATAGAACCATTTTCGTCTTCAAAATGCACCTTATCTGTAAATGTTAATAAATTAGTACCTTGAAAAGGAATTGCTCTTCTTGATTTTGGGCTCAGTGTAATGTAGCACATGATCTGAATTCAGACTGACAATCTGCATTAATACGGTTTAAATGTTATACAGTATTAATATTTTGTTCTGTATGCCTCAGAAGATCTACATTTGTTTTTTAACAAGCAAATATTTATTATCTATAAATTATCTAGCTTATGGGCAGTGGTGGCCTGGTGGTAAAGGTGCTGGATCGCTGATCCTAAGGTTGGGGGTTCAAGTTCCACTCTCCACAAGGTTGTCACTGTCCCCCCAGTGCAGCTAACTGGGTTATCAAAGGCCGGCCATGTCTCTCACTGTCAATGGTGAGAGGTTCATGTAAAAGAACCATTGCTGACTTTCGTAAAGAGGAGCTGCAAAGCTGTCGGCATTTTTTTGCCCCTCACTAAGGGTTGTGCCAGGAAAGGCATCCGATGTAAAAACCTATGCCAAATCAAACATGCAAATAATTCGCTGTGGCATGTAGGTTATGATAAGCATATAAATCAATGTCATTGTCAAAACACCAACCTTAGCAGACTCATTATGATCCAAGTGCAGTTTAAGAGTCTTTCTATAGAAATTGATCTTCTCGATTGTTGACTGTACAAATGATGGTCATGCTTGTCTTCTTCACACCATCTGTCAATCAGTATCTTTTCAGAGGACAAGTGTAGCCTTGCCTCCTCCATGTTGTAATTCCTGTGGTACTCCAACCTCGCTCAAAGAAACAAAGAATCACAAACTCCTTGAAAGCTTTGCTTGGACATTTTTCACTTTGTACCATAACACACATTTTTATCTTCTTTCCTTTCGGCTGTTCCCTTCAGGGGTCGACACAGCGAATCATCTGCCTTCATCTCACTTTGTCCTCTGCATCCTCTTCTCTTACACCAACTACCATCATGTCCTCCTTCACCACATCCATAAATCTCCTCTTTGGTCTTCCTCGAGGCCTTCTGCCTGGCAGTTCCAACCTCAGCATCTTCTTCTTCTTTTCCTTTCGGCTTTTCCCTTCAGGGGTCGCCAGAGCGAATCATCTGCCTCCATCTCACCCTATCCTCTACATCTTCTACCCTTCCAACCTCAGCATCCTACTACCAATATACTCACTATTCCTCCTCTGTACAGGTCCAAACCATCTCAATATAGCCTCTCTGGCTTTGTCTCCAAAACCTCTTACATGTGCGGTTCCTCTGATGTGCTCATTCCTGTTCCTATCCATCCTCGTTACTCCCAAAGAGAACTGATAACACATTTCTATAAGGTCAAAAAAGCAGATACATCTAAGAATCCATTTGTGGAGAGGGTGTGTAAACAGTATGTGGCTTCTTCAGCCATTCACTTATGTTGAGTTAACACTGAAGAAACAAGTTCATTTAGGTTACATATATCAGTATATCTGTGATGCATTTGGAGCCGTCTACATAGCTGGTAATGCCAATAATTCTTCTTCTTTTACTTTTGGCTGCTCCCTTCAGGGGTTGCCACAGCAAATCATCCGCCTCCATCTCACCCTGTCCTCTGCATCTTCTTTTCTGACTCCAACGACCTTCGTGTCTTCCTTCACCACATCCATAAATCTCTTCTTTGGTCTTCCTCGAGGCCTTCTGCCTGGTAGTTCCAACCTCAGCATCCTACTACCAATATACTCACTATCCCTCCTCTGTACATGTCCAAACCATCTCAATCTAGCCTCTCTGACTTTGTCTCCAAAACATCTTACATGGGCTGTCCCTCTGATATACTCATTTCTGATCCTATCCATCCTCGTTACTCCTAGAGAGAACCTCAACATTTTCATCTCCGCGACCTCCAGCTCTGCCTCCTGCCTTTTCCTCAGTGCCACTGTTTCTAAGCCAAACAACATCGCTGGCCTCACCACCGTCTTGTACACTTTTCTCTTCATTCTTGCTGACACTCTCCTATCGCACATCACACCGGACACTTTTCTTCAACCATTCCAGCCTGCCTGCACACGTTTCTTCACCTCTTTTCCACACTCTCCATTGCTCTGGATTGTTGAGCCTAACTACTTAAAATCCTCCACCTTCGTTATTTCTGTTCCCTGTAACATCACCGCTCCTCCTGGGTCCTTCTCATTCACACACATGTATTCTGATTGTCTGAGGCTAACCTTCATTCCTCTCCTTTCCATGGCATACCTCCACCTCTCTAGATTTTCCTGCACTTGTCCTCTGCTCTCACTACAGATCACAATGTCATCTGCAAACATCATAGTCCATGGAGATTCTTGTCTCACCTCGTCTGTCAGCCTGTCCATCACCATAGCAAACAAGAAGGGGCTCAGAGCTGATCCTTGATGCAGTCCCACCTCCACCTTGAACTCTTCTGTCACACCGACAGCACACCTCACCACTGTCTTACATCTCTCATACATGTCCTGCACCACTCTAACATACTTCTCTGCCACTCCAGACTTCCTCATGCAATACCACAGTTCTTCTCTTGGCACCCTGTCATGTGCTTTTTCCAGATCAACAAAGGCACAATGTAGCTCCCTCTGACCTTCTCTGTACTTCTCTATTATCATCCTCACAGCAAAGATTGCATCTGTGGTGCTCTTTCTTGGCATGAAACCAAACTGTTGTTCACAAATGCTGACCTCTGCCCTTAGTCTAACTTCTACTATTCTTTCCCATAACTTCATCGTATGGCTCATCAATTTTATCCCTCTGTAGTTGCCGCAACTCTGCACGTCTCCCTTGTTCTTAAAAATGGGCACCAGCACACTTCTCCTCCACACCTCCGGCATCTGCTCACTCTCTAAGACCTTGTTGAATGTTCTTGTCAGAAAATCTACTGCTACCTCTCATAGACACTTCCATACCTCCACAGGTATGTCATCAGGACCAACTGCCTTTCCATTCTTTATCCTCTTCAATGCCCTTCTCACTTCACCCTTACTGATCTTTGCTACATCCTGCTTCTCAATGGTCACCTCTTCGACTCTTTTTTTCTCTTTCATTTTCCTCATTCATCAGCTCTTCAAAGTACTCTTTCCATCTTCTCAGCACACTTCTGTCATCAGTCAATACATTTCCCTCTCTGTCCTTTATCAATCTAACTTGCTGCACGTCCTTCCCATCTCTATTTCTCTGCTGTGCCAACCTGTATAGATCATTTTCTCCCTCTTTACTGTCCAACCTATTATACAAGTCATCATACGCCCTCTGTTTGGCCTTAGCCACTGCTACTTTCGCCTTACGCTGTGTCTCCCTGTACTCCTGTTTACTCTCTTCGGTCCCCTCTATGTCCCACTTTTTCTTAGCTAACCTCTTCCTTTGTACACACTCCTGCACTTCCTCATTCCACCACCAAGTCTCCTTATCTACTTTCCTTCCAGAGGACACACCAAGTACTCTCCTACCTGTGTCCCTGATCACATGTGCTGTGGTTGTCCAGTCATTTGGAAGCACTTCCTGGCCACCCAAAGCCTGTTTCAACTCCTCTTTGAAGACAACACGACACTCTTCCTTTTTCAACTTCCACCACTTTGTCTTCTGCTCTGCCTTTGCCTTCTTCACCTTCCTCACCATCAGCGTCATCCTGCATACCATCATCCTATGCTGTTTGGCAACACTCTCACCCACTACTACTTTGCAGTCACTGACTTCCTTCAAATTACATCGCCTACACAAGATGTAGTCTACCTGTGTGCTCTTACCTCCGCTTTTATAAGTCACCCTATGCTCCTGTTTCTTCTGGAAGAAAGTATTCACCACAGCAATTTCCATCCTTTTTGCAAAATCTATCAACATCTGTCCTTCTGCGTTCCTGTCCTGGACACCAAACCTGCCCATCACTTCCTCATCCCCTCTGTTGCCTGCACCAACATGTCCATTGAAGTCTGCACCAATGACCACTCTTTCACCTCTGGGGGTACTCTGCATCACTTCATCTAAGTCACTCCAGAATCTCTCCTTCTCTTCTAGCTCACATCCTGCCTGTGGGGCATAAGCACTAACAACATTGAGCATTACACCTTCAATTTCTAACTTGAGACTCATCACTCTGTCTGACACTCTTTTCACTTTTAGAACATTCCTGACAAACCCCTCCTTCAAGATGACTCCTACTCCATTTCTCTTCCCATCCACACCATGATAAAATAGCTTAGACCCTAAACTTTTAGCTTTGCTATTCTGTCTACCCATTATGGAGCAGTTGGACATTTGCTTTTGTGATCATTCTGTTTTTGGTTCAAAATTCTGAAAATATCCTCCAAGGAATTCCATCAATTTTGTATAAGAACAAGTCTGCGAAGTCCAGTGGAGGAGTAGGACTTTTAGAACCAACTTTCCACAACAATAAAACCAAGAGTTTGATGCCGAATACCTCTGGTTTAAAAAAATAGGGATGTTAAGTGTTTATTTCCCTTCTTTATCATCAGTAGGTAATCCATCGCTGGATGAATACAGATCCTAACAGAGAAGTTATTTATCTGCACAAACTGCCACTTCACCCTCATGTTCCTGACATATAATGATGCTTTATGGCCAGGCTTTCATGTAACCACTTGTAATGTAAATCCATCTGTATCACTTCAACAGTGTCTATAAAACAAAGAAAAAATCTGTCAGACCTTGGCATACAGACGCTTGATGTACAAGTGATGTTCAACAGCTTACATAACTCCATTAAAAGTCATGAAACTGTCCTATCTCTGAGACTGTATGATTACATCCATCTTTAAAAGAAAAAAGTCCACACCTTTTACCTATATTTCAGGTTTTTTTAAAGCAACACAGTGTCAAAAATACACTGCATATGTACAGCATCGAGCCATGCCACAGCAAGCAGCATAGCACAGCAAAGTACTTAGACTTCCAGTAGAAATCATACATTGTACATGTAGGGTGTGTGTCATCCCCATCCCCACCCCCTCCCCCATCTGAAGTCGGCCTCTTCCATATATAGTAAAGAACACTGGCACCGGTTTTACCTTAAAAGGGAACAGAGGTTTACAAAATTATAAATATTGTCAATGTGAAGACCTGAAGGCACCCAAGTCTTAGCTTAACACTTAAAGTATCCTTTTCATTCAAATTATCAAGTGACTCAACTATATGTTTTACATTTTGTGTCTAATTTCCTTTAATGTTAGCAAAGGGCAGTGCATTGGCCAAGTGGTTAGCACTCGTGCTCTGGATGAGAGATAGTTGTTATATGCACGTAAAGAATCATGCAACTGTTGTGTTTAAAACAATATAATCTTTTTTTCTCTTATATATATATATATATATATATATGAGGGGTGCACAAGTCAGTGTCTCTCCCTCACGTCGGTCCCAAGCCCGGATAAATGAAGAGGGTTGCGTCAGGAAAGGCACCCGGTGTAAAACAAATGCCAAATAAAATATGCGAGTCACAACAAAGACTGATTGTCTGATGACAGAAGTGTGCTGGGAAGATGGAAAGAGTACTTTGAAGAGCTGATGAATGAGGAAAATGAGAGAGAAAAAAGAGTAGAAGAGGTGACTGTTGAGGACCAGGAAGTAGCAAAAATTAGTAAGGGTGAAGTGAGAAGGGCATTGAAGAGGATGAAGAGTGGAAAGGCAGTTGGTCTTGATGACATACCTGTGGAGGTATATAAGTGTCTAGGAGAGGTAACAGTAGATTTTCAGACAAGAACATTCAACAAGGTCTTAGAGAGTGAGAGGATGCCGGAGGAATGGAGGAGAAGTGTGATGGTGCCCATTTTTAAGAACAAGGGAGACATGCAGAGTCATGGCAACTACAGAGGGATAAAGTTGATGAGCCATACGATGAAATTATGGGAAAGAATAGTGGAAGTTAGACTAAGGGCAGAGGTCAGCATTTGTGAGCAACAGTTTGGTTTCATGCCAAGAAAGAGCACCACAGATGCAGTGTTTGCTTTGAGGATGTTAATAGAGAAGTACAGAGAAGGTCAGAAGGATATGTTAGAGTGGTGCAGGACATGTATGAGAGATGTAAGACAGTGGTGAGGTGTGCTGTCGGTGTGACAGATGAGTTCAAGGTGGAGGTGGGACTGCATCAAGGGTCAGCTCTCAGCCCCTTCTTGTTTGCTATGGTGATGGACAGGCTGACAGACGAGGTGAGACAAGAATCTCCATGGACTATGATGTTTGCAGATGACATTGTGATCTGTAGTGAGAGCAGAGAACAAGTGCAAGAAAATCTAGAGAGGTGGAGGTATGCCATGGAAAGGAGAGGAATGAAGGTTAGCCTCACTAAGACAGAATACATGTGTATGAATGACAAGGACCCAACAGAAACGGTGAGGTTACAGGGAGCAGAGATAAAGAAGGTGGAGGATTTTAAGTACTTAGGCTCAACAATCCAGAGAATGGAGAGTGTGGAAAAGAGGTGAAAAAGTGTGTTCAGGCAGGTTGGAATGGTTGTAGAAAAGAGTCCAGTGTGATGTGTGATATGAAGGTATAAACAAGAATGAAAGGAAAAGTGTACAAGACAGTGTTAAGGCCAGCGAAGTTGCATGGTTTAGAAACAGTGGCCCTGGGGAAAAGACAGGAGGCAGAGCTGTAGGTAGCAGAGGTGAAAATATTGAGGTTCTCTTTGGGAGTAACGAGGATGGATTGGATCAAGAATGAGCACATCAGAGGGACAACACATGTAAGACGTTTTGGAGACAAAGTCAGAGAGGCTGGATTGAGATGGTTTGGACATGTACAGAGGAGGAATAGTGAGTATATTGGTAGTAGGATGCTGAAGTTAGAACTACCAGGCAGAAGGCCTAGACGAAGACCGAAGAGACGATCCATGGATGTGGTGAAGGAGAACATGAAGGCAGTTGGTGTAAGAGAAGAAGATGCAGAGGATAGGGTGAGATGGAGGCAGATGATTCGCTGTGGCGATCCCTGAAGGGAACAGCCGAAAGAAAAAGAAGATATATACATATATAAGTATAAAAGAGTATCGTAAAAATAAAAGGACAGGACAAAGACTTTCTATTGAAACTTCATTTTTCACTATAGATCTGTTTCGAGGGGTGGTGAAACCATCCTCTCTCTTCAGGTGATTACAGATATATATATATATATACACGGGTATACCGCGGCTTATGTCGTTAATTGGTTCCAGGAGAAACGACATAAGTTGAGAATGACTTAAATCAAATTAGCTTGTCTCTAGGCTAGCCTAGGCTAGGCTATGCCAAATTTATTTTTTTCTGAAAACATCCATGAAGCATGGCTACGCAAAGCTTGGTGGGCTTTATGGTATCTGCAACTTCGGGCATGTAGTTACTTCGTCTGCCTCTATGCCTAGTCTGCATCTTCAGCAGGTATCTCAGGGTCGTCAGCGTTTCGTTCCGAAACCTGAACGCTTTACCTGAGTGGGGCAGCAAAGACAGAAACTGTCTTCACCTGCAGACTGGGTTCTGGCTGCTTGTTTTGAAGCTCTGATGTAGGCGTAAATGCTCACTACTCTATTGACTTGCTTGGCTACGTGCTGCTGAGGTACATTGCAGGTGTATCCGCACGCTACTCCCCTGGCTTCTGTTTGGCTGAGATCCACTCTTCCCTGCTTTTCATCCATAGATCTCGAGCTTGGCACTGTTGAGGTACTTATGGCCTTGATTACCTTCTTTGTCGTGGTAGGGAAAGACCTAACCTGCGAAGGAAGTTCCTTGTTGTTAATGCGACGAAGCCTCTACATCTAACCTCAATTGGCATCAGGCTTACGAGCCCCCTTTGATGTGTGCTTCGTCTACCAAGTCCTAGTACTTCACTACTTTCAGTTCGTGAGAAATGTTGAATCTATCCTCCCAGGGAACTGTGAGCTCTACTATGTGGATGGTTTTCTTCTCCCACGATAGTAGCAGCACATCTCGGCACTTTGAAGTGGCTACTATATCAGTTGGAAATTCTAGCTTCTTCTGCACATCCACAAAAAACTGCCAGTCAGAGACAATAGACATAAGTGAACTTGATTTTTCAGGCTTGATGGGTTTGATCTTCTCATGTGCTTTCAGGAACTATACAAACTCTACTGTGTCCTGTTTGCTCTGGCGGTTTGCTTCCATTCTTTGTTGATCCACTACTGCTGCAATTTCTCTAAGAACATTGTTGTGCCTCCATCTGTGCCTCCCTTCTTCTCGAGCTCTCAGACATGCTGTCAGGATGTGATTCAGAGAGCAGTTGTTCTCTTTATACAGAGAACATGAAGCATTTTCTTCTTTTTCCCAAATACACAGATGTTGGCAGCAGGTCTGACACTGCATGGAGTAAGAAGCTGAGCTATCCTTGGTCAGGAGTCTATAGGTCCTTCCAGGTTAGTGGGCATTCTTCTTCTATCGTATGCTGTTGTTTCTCAGCCATTCAACCGCGACATCCGTGGCCTCATGTAGTTCATAGAGGCCTCCTGTCAGTTGTGTTTCAGGGCACTCTTGTAGTATGTGTTGCATAATTTGGATAGCTCCACAATCACAATTTGGTGAGTCAATGTATCCCCATTTTTCCAACATGTATCGGCACGGGCCAGTACCGCAGCGAAAACGATTCAATTTACACCACAGGTCTCGACGAATATCCATACCATTTAGTGCAGTTGTTGGATCATTCACGATGTCCCTGTTTGGTGCTGTTCCCTTATTCCATCTGGATTGCCAGTTTTCTACCATGGAGTAGTTTGTTGTGGGCATGTTAGACCAGATGGGTTTTCTTGAAGTCAGTCGGTATCGTGGGTGGTGCTCAATATCATTCAGCAGGGGAAGGCCTGGGATCTGGAGTGTAGAGTCCAATAACTTTGCAGTGACAGCTTCCCTGCGGATATCTGGCGGGCAAGATTACACATAACTGGCAGCCAGTCTGTATGTGTTGATTTTAGTGTACCTGATATGGTCCGCGATAGCACAGTTCAATCTGGTGTCAACTAGTTTGCAGTGAACTGAGTTCCTCCAGACAGCAGCACAGTATTCCGCTACAGAGTATGACAGTGCTAATGTTGCTGAACGTAGTGTCCTTGCACTGGCTCCCCATGTAGTACCAGCCAACATCTGCACAAGGTTGTTTCTTGTTTGAACTTTCTTGGCTACTTTTTGCAGGTGGGCTTTGTATGTCAAAGTCCGGTCCAAGGTGACTCCAAGGTACACTGGTTTTGCATCATGAGACAGGCGGCTGTTGTTGAGTGTTATATCCAGCTCTTGTTTACTTCTAGCGTTGTGTAGATGGAAAACACTAGAAACGGTCTTCTTCACACTAGGTTGAAGCCGCCACTGTTTACAGTAGGTGCTCATATGACTCATGTCCTCAGTTAATCTCTCATTCAATTCATCAAATGTTTTTGCTTGAGAGCAAAGCATATGTCGCCTGCATATACAAATTTCACGAGTGTGTGATGGGTAGGTCATTGGTGTACAGTGCAAATAGAGTTGGTGCCAGGACAGAACCTTGGGGTAGTCCATTCTTCTGTGTTCGCCAGGCACTGCTGTATCCACCAAGACGAACACGGAACCGCCTGTGCTGTAGCACTAGCTCAACTGTGCTAACTACCCAGTAAGGAACGATTTTTGGTAGTTTCAGTAGAAGACCTGAGTGCCACACTGTATCATATGCAGCTGTCAAGTATAGGAAAACTGCACCAGTCTTTTATTCTCCTGAAATCCATTCTCTATAAAGGTGGTGAGTGCTAGCACCTGATCTTGGGTGCTTCTACCTGGTCTAAAAGCCGGCTTGGTCAATGTTGAGTACAGCTTCTACATCATCCTTAATTCGTGTAGGATAATGCGTTCCAGTAGTTTATAGCAGACTGAGAGTAAGGATATGGGTCGGTAGCTAGATGCTAGTTTTGGGTCTTTCCCGGTTTCAGGATAGCGATAACCTTTGCTTCTCTCTCCATAGCTTTGGCAGTTGTCTTTCACGTGATAATACGGGACATGAAGGCTGCTAACCAGGTTTGTGCACGTGGTCCAAGGTGACAAAGGAATTCTGGAAAGATTCCATCATATCCTGCTGCCTTCCCAGATTTCAGTGACTTCAGAGCAGTAGTGACCTCTGCACTTACAACTGTTTCAGCTTGGGTTGTATTTGTATGGGCAGACCTTCTAAAGTCTCGAAGCTCTTTCACAACTTTTTTCTTTTGGGTCTTTTCAATGGGAGTTTCCCCAAGCTTCACTAAGTGGTGAGCAACAGCATTCGGTTTCACACTTGGGCGTGACAATTTTGGTGGTTGCTGTCCTGTTCCGAGGTGTTTAAGAAGCTTCCAGGCTTTGCGGCTTGAGTGGGTAAAGTTCTGTTTTTCAGTAAGCTCTTCCCATCTTGCCCGACGTGCGTTATCTAGTGCACTTATCAGGTGGTCGGCAATGTCAGTGCTTCCAGACTCCTGGTACTCTGTCAAGAGTTGTTGGCATTCTTCGTTTAGGCATGGGGTGTATGTTGGTCTGTACCCCCTTGGGATGGTACTTCCTGCAGCTTTGTAGATTGCAAAGCGGAATCTTTGAAAGCATTTCTCAATGGGGATGCCAGTTTTGGGTATACAGACAATGCTCTTTTCAGTTTTTTCAGTATACATTTCCCAGTCAGCCTTCCTAAAGTTCCATCTCGGTTTCTCAACAGATTTGGTGAGTGGTATCCGGAGTCCAATGTGTATCACAATGGGTCTGTGCTGACTTTTTTGGGAAATCGCCTAGCACCTGAGGTGTAGCTTGGAGAGGATGGCCTTCTGAGGTTGTAACCCAGCATAAGTCTGGGGAGTATCCTTGGTTCCATCGTGCTGAGTGGAAAGACCGGGCGCTGCTTCAGGTCTAAGACTAGGTGGAGACTGTTTGATGAAGCCCATTCTATCAGCCAGTCACCATTCTCATCTTCTCTATCATATCCCCAGATGGTATGGTGGCTATTAAAGTCCCCAAATAAATAGCTGGGTGTTGATAGTTTGGAAGTGGTGCATCAGACCATTGGGCAGGCGGAGGTTTGTACACATTTGTGGACGGTGTAGCTTCCAATACGGATTGTGTCATAGTATTCTGCTGATTCTACCATTTCAACATCTGCCATGTCTGAGCGCATTTATGTTGCACGTCCATGCTTGTTATGGCCATACAAGGAAATAAGATCATATCCATTTACCTTGAGGCGGCATGCAGGTGCATCAGCAGCAACATGTGTTTCCTGGATGCAGATCACATCTATGTTGTTGGAAGGGCATATTTCAGAAAGTATTTCGCTTGGCAGCTGATAGGCCCTCCACATTGATTTGGAGGAGTCGTGATAGTGGGGCCGACGCCTTGAAAGTCGTGGCGTCCATTATTGTTGTTATTGTTGTTGTTTGGCTGAGGACTGGGATTCATTTTAGAATTCAGTCGGCTGGTTTGGATCATTAGTTTCCCCAGATGGGTACTGACGAGGGATGCGACGTGAACGCTGATCCATTATCCCCCATATTGTAGAGCTGACTCCCACCTGGTCCAGCTACCTTGGCTCCCTAAACCGACTGCCCTTACAAACCTTTTGTGTTCTGCTTCCTTTCTAGTCTGCTGCACAATCATGTCTCTTCTCATTATGTTATCTGCTGTGTCTCTCCCCATAGTTGCCAAGGCCCAAGCTTCCTTTACAAACTGTTCCTACGACTTCTTGGTAACGTAGTTCTTCTTCTGTCACCAGGATTGCCTTATGTGGGTTCCATTCTTGACAGTCTTTACAGTCTCTCCTGCATGATGCACTACTATATCTTTGGAAAAGCACAGTGTAGAAATGAAGCTTGGTGGAATCCTCAGCCACTTGCGGGGATTTTTCTGCTCCACAGTCGCTCCATTGACTCAACTGTAGAGAAGGCCATGTCATACAGCAGAAATGGCCACTGAAGCCTAGGGACTATACTATAATGGAAGCACTAAGGCTTAAAGTGACCCTGGAAATGAATTGCATCAACTGCTTGCAGCCATTTCTTCATTGCCTTCTGGGGGTATTTACTGTTGTTCATATCAGTCAGTGAATGGTCAAAGCATTTACCGAGGCATTTAATGCTCTTATCCTGGATGGTGTAAATCTTCTCGTCTTGAATGATAAAGACATATGATACAAGCTTGCCTTTGGTGATTGTTAGGCTTCTTGACTTGGTTGGCTTGATTTTCATTCTTGCCCAATTCACCATCTTTCCCAGGGATGAAAGAATCGAAGCGGTTCCTGCTATTGATTCGGTCATGACTGTGACATTATCCATGAATGCTCTGCATGATAGATGCCTGGTACCGTCATTAGACTTCGGCCCCCTGCACTGGTTGATTCCTGCCTTGAGTCTCCAGACTTCGCCAACCCATTGTAAAGTTGAAACCCATCTTGATGTTGGTAAGATGGTTCATGACTAACTTCACGACTTCTGTTGGGACATGGTATTATAGGAGAGCTTTCTCTTTCAGTAGATGAGGATGCTGGGGAAGGCCTGAGCAAAATATCCAGCCACACCACTGATAGGTTCTTCTTGTTACTCTTCGCTTCTTGTTACTCTTCTCTTCTTCTGCAAAAAACAAAAAAAAACCAACAACACAAAAAACCCCCACAAAATCTCCCATCAAAACTATAGTACTTACATTGTTGCATCTGTGTGTGCACGCACATCTGCATGCATGTGCACGTGCGTATGTATGTATGTATGTACGTATGTTTGTCGTCTTCTCCTCATGCAATACTATCTGTATGTGTGTATATATATTTTTTTTACATCTTATGTTATTTTTGAATGTTTCATTTTTATTATAAGCATTATAAGCATTTAATGCAGCCATGAGGTGGGGGGGCACTAACCAGTGTCTCTCCCCCTCATGCCGGTCCCAAGCCCGGAGAAATGCAGAGGGTTGTGTCAGGAAGGGCATCCGACGTAAAACCAATGCCAATTATTGATGATGCAAATCAAAAGTATTACCTCCATACCGGATCGGTCGAGGCCCGGGTTAACAACGACCGCCATCAGTGCTGTCAATCAACAGGGTGCTGATGGAAATTGGACTACTGTTGGTCGAAGACGTCGAAGAAGGAGAGGTGGGAGGCGTGTCCGAAGGCAGAGAGAGAAGAGGAAAGGCATGAGTCCAGGACTGAGAGTGGGGACTTTGAATGTTGGAACTATGCACAGAAAAGGTAGAGAGCTGGTTGACATGATGCAGAGGAGGAAGGTGGACATACTGTGTGTTCAGGAGACCAGGTGGAAAGGTAGCAAAGCTAAAAGCTTAGGAGCAGGGTTTAAGCTATTTTATCACGGTGTGGATGGGAAGAGAAATGGAGTCAGAGTCATCTTGAAGGAGGAGTTTGTCAGGAATGTTCTAAAAGTGAAAAGAGTGTCAGACAGAGTGATGAATCTCAAGTTAGAAATTGAAGGTGTAATGCTCAATGTTGTTAGTGCTTATGCCCCACAGGCAGAATGTGAGCTAGAAGAGAAGGAGAGATTCTGGAGTGACTTAGATGAAGTGATGCAGAGTACCACCAGAGGTGAAAGAGTGGTCACTGGTGCAGACTTCAATGGACATGTTGGTGCAGGCAACAGAGGGGACGAGGAAGTGATGGGCAGGTTTGGTATCCAGGACAGGAACGCAGAAGGACAGATGTTGATAGATTTTGCAAAAAGGATGGAAATGGCTGTGGTGAATACTTTCTTTGAGAAGAAACAGGAGCATAGGGTGACTTATAAAAGCGGAGGTAGGCGCACACAGGTAGACTACATCTTGTGTAGGCGATGTAATTTGAAGGAAGTCAGTGACTGCAAAGTCATCGTGGGTGAGAGTGTTGCCAAACAGCATAGGATGGTGGTGTGCAGGATGACTCTGATGGTGAGAAAGGTGAAAAGGCAAAGGCAGAGCAGAAGACAAAGTGGTGGAAGCTGAAAAAGGAAGAGTGTCGTGTTGTCTTCAAGGAGGAGTTGAAACAGGCTTTGGGTGGCCAGGAAGTGCTTCCAAATGACTGGACAACCACAGCAAATGTGATCAGGGACACAGGTAGGAGAGTACTTGGTGTGTCCTCTGGAAGGAAAGTAGATAAGGAGACTTGGTGGTGGAATGAGGAAGTGCAGGAGTGTGTACAAAGGAAGAGGTTAGCCAAGAAGAAGTGGGACATTGAGAGGACCGAAGAGAGTAAACAGGAGTACAGGGAGACACAGCGTAAGGCGAAAGTAGCAGTGGCTAAGGCCAAACAGAGGGCGTATGATGACTTGTATGATAGGTTGGATAGTAAAGAGGGAGAAAATTATCTATACAGGTTGGCACAGCAGAGAAATAGAGATGGGAAGGACGTGCAGCAAGTTAGATTGATAAAGGACAGAGAGGGAACTGTATTGACTAATGACAGAAGTGTGCTGGGAAGATGGAAAGAGTACTTTGAAGAGCTGATGAATGAGGAAAATGAGAGAGAAAAAAGAGTAGAAGAGGTAACCATTGAGGAGCAGGATGTAGCAAAGATCAGTAAGGGTGAAGTGAGAAGGGCATTGAAGAGGATGAAGAATGGAAAGGCAGTTGGTCCTGATGATATACCTGTGGAGGTATGGAAGTGTCTATGAGAGGTAGCAGTAGATTTTCTGACAAGAACATTCAACAAGGTACTAGAGAGTGAGCAAATGCCGGAGGAGTGGAGGAGAAGTGTGCTGGTGCCCATTTTTAAGAATAAGGGAGACGTGCAGAGTTGCAGCAACTACAGAGGGATAAAGTTGATGAGCCATACGATGAAGTTATGGGAAAGAATAGTGGAAGCTAGACTTAGGGCAGAGGTCAGCATTTGTGAACAACAGTTTGGTTTCATGCCAAGAAAGAGCACCACAGATGCAATGTTTGCCTTGAGGATGTTAATAGAGAAGAACAGAGAAGGTCAGAGGGAGCTACATTGTGCCTTTGTGGATCTGGAAAAAGCATATGACAGGGTGCCTAGAGAAGAACTGTGGTATTGCATGAGGAAGTCTGGAGTGGCAGAGAAGTATGTTAGAGTGGTGCAGGACATGTATGAGAGATGTAAGACAGTGGTGAGGTGTGCTGTCGGTGTGACAGAAGAGTTCAAGGTGGAGGTGGGACTGCATCAAGGGTCAGCTCTGAGCCCTTCTTGTTTGCTATGGTGATGGACAGGCTGACAGACGAGGTGAGACAAGAATCTCCATGGACTATGATGTTTGCAGATGACATCGTGATCTGTAGTGAGAGCAGAGAACAAGTGCAGGAAAATCTAGAGAGGTGGAGGTATGCCCTGGAAAGGAGAGGAATGAAGGTTAGCCTCAGAAAATCAGAATACATGTGTGTGAATGAGAAGGACCCAGGAGGAACGGTGATGTTACAGGGAGCAGAGATAACGAAGGTGGAGGATTTTAAGCACTTAGGCTCAACAATCCAGAGCAATGGAGAGTGTGGAAAAGATGTGAAGAAGCGTGTGCAGGCAGGCTGGAATGGTTGGAGAAAAGTATCCGGTGTGATGTGCGATAGGAGAGTGTCAGCAAGAATGAAGGGAAAAGTGTACAAGATGGTGGTGAGGCCAGCGATGTTGTATGGCTTAGAAACAGTGGCGCTGAGGAAAAGGCAAGAGGCAGAGCTGGAGGTAGCGGAGATGAAAATGTTGAGGTTCTCCCTGGGAGTAACGAGGATGGATAGGATCAGGAATGAGTATATCAGAGGGACAGCCCACGTAAGATGTTTTGGAGACAAAGTCAGAGAGGCTAGATTGAGATGGTTTGGACATGTACAGAGGAGGGATAGTGAGTATATTGGCAGTAGGATGCTGAGGTTGGAACTACCAGGCAGAAGGCCTCGAGGAAGACCGAAGAAGAGATTTATGGATGTGGTGAAGGAAGACATGAAGGTCGTTGGAGTCAGAAAAGAAGATGCGGAGGACAGGGTGAGGTGGAGGCAGATGATTTGCTGTGGCGACCCCTGAAAGGAGCAGCCGAAAGTAAAAGAAGAAGAATTTTTATTATAAGCATTTATAGCATTGAATTAGAACTTATTGATATTATATACACATATAATTTGGAATGTATATTATTATTATTACACATACATAGGTTGTACACATACATATATGTACACATACATATACTTCAGTCGGAGGAGGTTGGGGGGGTGATCCTACTTCGTGGATTTCAATGGTCATGTGGGAATCTCGGTCCCAATTAACTGCAGAAAGTGAGGGATCCCTGTATACAGTGGGGCCAATAAGTATTGGGCAATGTAAAAAATGTGCAAGTTCACCCATTTAAAAAGATAAGAGAGGTTTGTAATTTTCAGCATGGATACACATCAAGCTTGAGAGACAAAATGGAAAAAAAAAAATATTATTTTTTTTTTTTTTTAGATTTTTAAACAATTTATTTGTGAAAATGGAAGGCCAATAAGTATTGGGCAGCTAGAAACCAAACATTATTTCAGCCCCCCACTCGTTAACAGTATGAATGACACCTGTTTGAACTGATTAGATGCATAAGAGACACCTTCAAACCTGCACACACCTTCAAACTGTCAGACTGCAGCTTCCCAAAGACACCAGAGATAAAATTGTACAACTGCACAAAGCTGGGATGAGTCAAACTGCAACTGGTAAACAACTTTGTGAGAAAAGCTCAACAGTTGGAAACATTATTAGAAAATGGAAGAAGTATAACATCACTGACAACCTCCCTAGGAGTGGTGCTCCATGCAAGATCTCACCTCGTGGGGTTCAAAGGATCCTGAGAACAATGAGTAATCAGCCCAGAACTACACGGCAGGAACTGGTCAATGATTTGAAGACGGCAGGAACCACCGTCACAAAGATGACAATAACTAACACACTACGTCGTCATGAGATGAAATCCTGTATTGCTCGAAAGGTTCCCCTACTAAACAAAAAACATGTAAAGGCCCGTCTGAAATATGCTAAAGACCATCTGGACGATCCAGAGGAGGATTGGGAGAATGTGATGTGGTCAGATGAGACCAAAATTGAACTTTTTGGTTTAAACAGCATTCGCCGTGTTTGGAGGAAGAAGAATGCCGAGTTGCATCCCGAGAACACCATACCTACTGTGAAGCATGGGGGTGGACACATCATGCTTTGGGGATGCTTTTCTGCAAAAGGGACAGGAAGACTTCACCATATCAATGGCAACATGAATGGGGCCATGTATTGTGACATTTTGGGTAAAAACCTCCTTCCCTCGGTCAGAGCATTAAAGATGAAACATGGCTGGGTCTTCCAGCATGATATCGATCCAAAGCACACAGCCAAGAAAACCAAGGAGTGGCTCTGTAAAAAGCATATCAAGGTTCTGGAGTGGCCTAGCCAGTCTCCATACCTCAACCCAATCGAAAACCTGTGGAGGGAGTTAAAACTTCAAGTTGCCAAGCGACAGCCCTCAAACATCACAGCTCTAGAGAAGATCTGTGCAGAGGAGTGGGACAAAATACCAACTGAAGTGTGTGTAATCCTGGTCAAGAACTACAGGAACGGTTTGACCTCTGTCATTGCCAACCAAGGCTACATTACAAAGTATTAAAAGTAACTTTTGCTGGCTTCCCAAAACTTATTGGCCTCCCATTTTCACAAATAAATTCTTTAAAATCATACAATGTGATTTCCTGGATTTTTTTTGATTTACATTCTGGCTCTCAAGTTTGATGTGTATCTATGATGAAAATTACAAACCTCTCTTATCTTTTTAAATGGGTGAACTTGCACATTTTTACGTTGCCCAATACTTATTGGCCCCACTGTGTATGTGTGTGTGTGTATATATATATATATGGACACATTCAGAAAGCCCCTGTATTTGTGGGGTCAAGTCCCTCCCCACCCGCGGATCCCGGAAATCTGTGAATTATTGACACGGTTTTAAAACCCTATGTATGATATTACACACACTATATGTTTGATAAACATATTCTATAGTCAATCTTACTCATTAATATAGTAGTAATGCAGTAAAATGTAGTTTTAAACTTTTTAATTTGTAAACTTAAATTTAAAAATAAATGAATGAATAAATGAATATATACAGTAGGCCCTCGATATTCACGGGGGTTCGATTCCGGCCCCTCCTGCGAATGAAAATAATCCGTGAGTTCTGTACCCAGAAGTAAAACCCCATGTATCATATTACATGCGCGAATGAGCAACCAGAAGTAAAATATTCTGTATGTATTACATGCGCTAAAATTTGCTTCTTAAACACATTCTATAGACAGTCTTACTCATTAATACAGTATTAATGTAGTAAAATGTAGTAATGATTAAGAAAAACGTATTTTTTACTGTGATATTTATTGATAATAAAGTATAAACATTATACAGCATATACATATAAAAACACCTTTAAAAGTATTCTCTTTGAAACATACAGCACTTCAAAAATGCCCACTAGAGGAAGGTATTACATTATTTGTGAAACACAGCTGGACTCCAGTGAAGGTGCAGAACCATCTCATGGATAATCAGAATAGACAGCATCTGAGTTAACTGGGCAGTGGTGGTCTAGTGGTATAGGGCACTGGATCGCTGATCCAAAGATTGGGGGTTCGAGTCCCACTCTCCACAAGGTTGTCACTGTCCCCCCCAGTGCGGCTAACTGGGTTATCAAAGGCGGGCCATGTCTCTCACTGTCTATGGTGAGAGGCATGTAAAAGAACCATTGCTGACTTTCGTAAAGAGTAGGCTGCAAAGTCGTCAGTGTGTTTCTGTCCCTTGCTAAAAAAAGGGTTGTGACAGGAAGGGCATCCGACGTAAAAAACCTCTGCCAAAATCGAATGTGCGAATCAGATGATTCGCTGTGGCGACTCCCGAGTGAAAGGGAAAAAGCCAAAAGGAAGACAGACATTCAGGTATGAACTGCATTCAGTCCAAGCAGCTCAGCCATACCCCTCAGCCGGAGCAGGTAGAAAATAGAGTTTTAGAGTGAGAGAGTTAGAGAGCGTAACAAACCAAAGAAGCGCTGAGTTAATCCTATGGCACAGAGGTGAGCGTGCTTTTATTTATTGGAAGTGAATGAGAACAGTAAATTCGGGTGTGAGCCACCGAGCAGCTCAGCCACGCCTCTCAGCCGAAGCAGAGAGTAAACAGTTAGTTAGAGGGACAGTGCCAAAATCAAAGTCCCCCAAAAACACAGACCATAACAAAAAAGGACATAAAAGAACAAAAAATGTAATAAATTGGATAAACAAAACAAAATAACAAGCATGCTACACTACAGTAAATAAAATCACACACAAACAAACATTCTAAACTAACTACTGGACTGTACTGGAATAATAATTGAAAAAGACTTTAATAGTGGAGTGTTTTAGAACAGTTCAGTGATTATTCCTCTTCAGGCACTTCAGAGGAAACTGTCATTTCTTCCGGAGAAAGTCTTATTTCTTCAGAAGAGACATCCAACATCATTACCGTTTCTGGTGCTTAGCCGGCCTTTGAGTTGCATCATAGAACTTAACTGGGAATTAAAACACACTAAAAAAAGGCTCATTGACAACTTGTGTGCGAATGAGGAAAAAGGGGCGTTTCATCATCTCAACCAATCAGCAGGAAGGAGGACAGCCATTGGTTGAATTTGAATGATGTGACAGTTGCACGGCAGTCCGTGAATATGTAAACCATGAGTGCAAAACCGTAAATAGTCAATGGCCTACTGTGTACTGTATTAATCCCGAAAGTGAAATTTTGACTTAGGAGCAGCAGTGGGTTGCCACGCATTGGTCGGTCCTGGAGAGCAGTTGGGTGTTAGGTGCCTTTAAGGCAGTGCTTCTCAAATAGTGGGGTATGATGCCAGAGGGGGGCGCGATGTGATGCCGGGGGGAGCTTATATGACTTTGGGGAATATACTTTTCTGGAATTATGTATAAGAATTTTAATGTTTATGCAAGTTGGTGGATGAAGGCAGGCCAAGAGTGTAGTTGGAAATTGCACTGATGGAAGGTAAGTATTCAGGATGTGATGGGGATTCTTATGGGGTTATGTACAGTCTGGAGGATATTCAATAGTTTGAGTGTAATCTGATTACTGACTAAATGTGACATGATATTTTATCTGTCTTAACCAATTACTGTCTGTCTTCCTTTCGGCTTTTTCCCTTTTACAAGGGAGTCGCCACAGCAAATCATCTGATTCGCACGTTTGATTTGGCAGAGGTTTTTACATCAGATGCCCTTCTTGTCACAACCCTTTTTAGCAAGGGACAGAAACACGCTGACGACTTTGCAGCCTACTCTTTACAAAAGTCAGCAATGGTTCTTTTACATTCCTCTCACCACAGACAGTGAGAGAAATGGCCCGCCTTTGATAACCCAGTTAGCTGCACTGGGGTGGACAGTGACAACCTTGTGGAGAATGGGACTCGAACCCCCAATCTTTGGATCAGCGATCCAGCGCCCTATACCACTAGACCACTACTGCCCCGTGTCTTAACCAATTACTGATATGTATATTTAGCAAAATCTGCATTATGTAAGTATACATGTGGTCAAATAATTTTTTAATCAAACTTCTATGAATAATAAATAATAATGCATATTTTAATGACACCACACAGTGGTTAAATGAAAAAAAAAGCCTCTGTTGAATAACCCTTATTGTAGTTGTTACACCACTGTCTGGCAGAAAAAATATATGCAAAGATGCAGAATTGAATTAATATAGTGTTTGATTATATTCCAGGCAAAGGTATCTAAAGCTCAGCAAAAGATCAATGTTAGGCAGGCACAGGTTAAACATTCAAGCAAACAAACATCAAAGGGAAGAGAATATTCAGTCGGTAATCAGGCAGCAGGAGATAATACACAAACAGGCAATAACACATGCTAGACAGGAATCAGGAATAAGTCGGCAAAAACATCAAACAAAGAAATCCAAATACGCAGAAATTATAGCTCAGCAAGTAATGAAAGCAGGGACACAATGACTGGTGAAGCGAATAGAAGGTGTTCACTGACCTATCATGTGACACCAACTGACATACAGTATATAATATCAGATCCTTGTTGTTGTACAACAGGGACTAATGTTAGGATATGTTATGTTACCTGAGTGACGGGCAGTAATGGTTTGGTGAATAAGACAATGGGTTTCTAGTCTGAAAGTCAGCAGTTTTATTCTTTATCCTTTATCACCACTCTTGGGCCCTTGAGCAGGGCCCTTAACCCTCAAGTGCTCAGTTGTATTACAAAATGGTAGTTGTAAGTCGTTCTGGAAAAGACCTTCTGCCAAATGCTGGAAATGTAAAATGTAAATCTGACGTGTTTGCTCCAACAGCTCTAGTAAGATTATTAATGTCATGACGTTAGTTCTTATGTCATTAGAGGAGAAATTCCAATGTAAAAACCTATCTCTTCAGACACATCACACTCTATCTAACTTGAAGACGAAGTTGAACTTGTAATAATCTAATTAGACCTACTGGAAAGTTCCTTTTTGAGTAAACGGAAAGACTGTTGTAATATTACTTTACTTTAGTACAACTTCTGTAAGCTCTCAAAATTAATTAATGCTAACATGAACACTATATAGTATTTCAATATACTGTATGTACATACACTTATATAACAACATACTGTATCTCGATACATATCTAATCTAATCTAATCTAATTTAGCTCACATGAAAGGTAATAACTTACTATGACCGAGCGCATGCCTGTGGACTGCGGACAGACAAACTCACACACAATTTCCTACAGAACAAATATTGGCACGTCACAATCCCTTCCACGTTGCCTTAAGCTTAATGGTAATCATAATGCTTTCCGATATGTATTCCTTTCGGTATGTATAAATAATCCTCCTGATTGCTTATATGTACAGCATAATCACTGCGTGCTAGAGCACCATTGCCTTTACTCTCGAATGGACCTGGTCCTCTCAGTGCTGACCTATAACTTGGCGTGGGCCTGGGAGTGGATTCTGGCTTAGGCTTTGATATGGACCGGGGAGTAAACTTAAGCATAGACCATGGTATAGATCCCGGCTTGGGCTCTGGCAGGATCTTTCCATTGACCTCGACACAGGCTTTAGAACAGGCTTAGGACCAGTTTCAGGAATCACCTCAGGCCTGACTTCTGGAGCAGGATCTATAACATGAATAGATGCGAGAGGTGCAGAAACCCAGGTAGGCTCTGGCATTTGAGTAGACTTGGGTATCAGAGTGGGCGCTGAGAGTTTCTGGTTCAGCAGCCAATGAAAATATTCAAGCAATTTTATCACAGTCGAATTTGATTCACGGGCAGTGGTGGTCTAGTGGTATAAGGCGCCGGATCGCTGATCCAAAGGTTGGGGGTTCAAGTCCCACTCTCCACAAGGTTGTCACTGTCCTCCCCAGTTCAGCTAACTGGGTTATCAAAGGCTGGCCATGTCTCTCACTGTCTATGGTGTGAGGTTCATGTAAAAGAACCATTGCTGACTTTCGACAAGAGTAGGCTGCAAAGCCGTCTGCGTGTTTCCGCCCTGCGATGGCCTGGCGAGCTGTCCAGGGTGTACTCTGCCCTCGCCCTGAGTTGGCTGGGATGGGCACCAGCCTCCCCGCGACCCTAATTAGGATGAAGCGGTTACAGAAAATGATGATGATGATGATGAATTTGATTCACAGGCAAACGATGATTTGTCATTAATCAGAGGTTCATTGTTTAATACTAAAGTCCATACAACTTGAACGCTTATGTATCCACAAGTTCGCACTCAATACATCACCAGGAATCATGCGATCATCAAAAAACACAGGATCATTGTTACCCAAGCACCATAGCCTCCAAATCCTGGTTTGTCATCAATACAGTTTCCATTCATAATCCCACGAATATTCCGATTTCATTTCAGGTTATCATATTTCAACACAAATTCAGACATATGCTCCTTTATAGTCTTGGACACCAGGATAGTTGCAGGCAGGGACAAGTCATCCTCTGAAATGCAGGTTAAAGTCAGTTTCCGGTGAGAGCTCTGGGCTGGAGGCCAACTGGAAAAAAGTAATGAACTCATGCATGTCCTTCTGTCTTTGTGGCCACCAGTACTTGTCCACTATGAAACTCAGGGTGTGATGACATTGCCCATTGCTGATGAAATGTGTGTTTACCCGGAGAAATACATGTCTGCACAAGTATAGTGGCATGTATGTTAGTTCCAGTAAACATTCCTCAGGAACATGACATGTGAAGGTCCTGGCGATGATATCACCAAGCGTGCGTTCTGGATCAGAGGGTGCCATGTTAGCCTGCTTAGGGTGCTTGAGGTGGAGGCTGTTTTATTATCGTCCACTGGATGTTCTATAGTTACATGACTATCGCTTAACTCTAGGCAAAGGTATCCGTTGCACAACTTTAGACCAATGTCAGGCAGGTCCTGGTAAAACAATCGGGAAAACAGAACACAGAAATAAAGGCTTGGCAAGTCCTGATAGCAAGCTCACAATAGCAGGGGGTCACATGTATTCCTATATACAGTATAGTCCTTATTGCATGCCAGATTGTTTGCATATGCAGTGTAATCACTTGTGCATGCGCATTGCTCGCTGAACCACTGAGGGCACTGTCGTTCTTCCACCTCTGAGGCCCAGAAGTAGTCCTTGCATTGTAAATGGTGTTAAATGGAGAGAGACCATGACAGCTTGCTAGACCGGGCCAAGACACACACAACCATTCACGAGCACACTCACACCAAGGGGCAATTTGGAACAACAATTTGACATAATGTACATGCCTATGAACTGAGGAAGAAAAACAGAGTACAGTAGGCCCCCATTTTTCGTGATGGTTCGGTTCCAGCCCTCCTCGTGGATCAAGAAAATCCGTGAATTGCTCATGTGGTTTTAAAACCCTATGTATGATATTACATACGCTAAAATATGCTTGTTAAACACATTCTATAGCCAGTCTTACTCATTAATACAGTAATAATGCAGTACAAACATCTGCCCGATGACAGAAAATCGTCTTATCAAGCAAGTGCTGTTTGGCATTACTGAGGGCCGGAATAGAAGATCCCGACCATGTAGAAAATGGACAGATGATATTGAGGAGTGGAGTAGGAGCAGTATTGCTAAACTTTCCAGAATAGCCCTGAGCAGAGCCGATTGGAGAAAATGGACAAAGTTGATCATCGACACCTACAGGTTCGCAAGAACCCAGGGAGATTAACTAATGCAGTAAAATGTAGTAATGATGAAGTAAAAACTTTTAAATTTAGTACTGTGATAATATTTATGAACAAATAAAGCGCTTAGGCTCCTCACCAGAAGCTAGACAAGATGCAGGGTGTTTGAGTGGCATCATAGCGTTTAAATAATCATTAAAAACACACGAAAAAAATTTGAATTCACAATTCAAGCAATCACGATGATAACTTGTGCGAAGGAGAAAAAAGAGGTGTACACATCATCTGCAACCAATCAGTAGGAGGGAGAAACAAAAGCCAATTAGCCTCGTATTCTTCCGCGTGTATTCCTCCACGCTCCAAGAACACATTGTACCTTGTCTCAACTATTTTCTGTGATGCCCACTGCCCCACCAAGGTGGGCTTGCCCCACTAATTGAGAAGCACTGGCCTTGAGGGAGCTCACCATGAGCCTTTCCTCACTGGCATTCGTATTGTGCACATGCACAAAATTCTCCTCTTCCTCCTTCTCAGTTACGCGCCACCTCATGCCTGCCCACATGACATATTTTCCGCAGTCGATGATCGGAAGGGTTAGTTGAATTATTGTTTATTCTTGTTTTATTATTAATTATTATTAATGTTAATGTGCATGATCAGTTCAGTTCATTTTCTGCAACTGCTTAATCCTAATTAGGGCCGTAGGGAGGCTGGCCCCCATCCCAGCTGACTCTGGGCAAGGGCAAAGTATACACTTGATAGCTCGCCAGACCATCGCAGAGTGGAAGCACGCTAATAGCTTTGCAGCCTACTCTTGTCAAAAGTCAGCAATGGTTCTTTTACATGAACCTCACACCATAGACAGTGAGAGACATGGCCGGCCTTTGATAACCCACTTAGGTGCACTGGAGGGGACAGTGACAACCTTGTGGAGATGGGACTCAAACTCCCAACCTTTGGATCAGCGATCCAGCGCCCTAGACCACCACTGCCCTTAATGCGCATGCATTATTATTATTATTATTATTATTATTATTATTATTATTATTGTTTTTACATGTTTATCTTTAATATCTTCTTTCTTTTCCTTTCGGCTGTTCCCTTCAGGGGTCGCCACAGCAAATTATCTGCCTCCATCTCTCCCTGTCCTCTGCATCTTCTACTCTTACTCCAACGACCTTCATGTCCGCCTTCACTGCATCCATAAATCTTCTCTTTGGTCTTCCTCTGGGCCTTTTGCCTGGTAGTTCCAACCTCAGCATCCTACGACCAATATACTCACTATCCCTCCTCTGTACATGTCCAAACCATCTCAATCTAGCCTCTCTGACTTTGTCTCCAAAACATCTAACATGTGCTGTCCCTCTGATGTACTCATTTCTGATCCTATCCATCCTCGTTACTCCCAAAGAGAACCTCAACATTTTCATCTCTGCTACCTCCAACTCTGACTCCTGTCTTTTCCCCAGGGCCACTGTCTCTAAACCATACATGTTTATCTTTAATATATTAGATGAAATATATGTGTTTGTGTCAGATTATATTTGTTTGGAAGGGGCTTGGAGTGGATTAATTGGTTTTCTGTTATTTCTGATAGGAATGTTTGTTTTATCTAACGAACATTTTGACTTATGAGCTCGCCCTTGGAACGGGTTAATTTCATAAGTCAAGGTACCACTGTATATGGATTCAGACAGTGCCTAAAATGTTTAAATATATTTGAATATCTAATAATGATGATGATAATAATATATATTAATTCTAATTTTGTATCAAAATTTTCGACAGATCCAAAAGTTTTCACCAAGTCTGCAAATACAGGTTATTTACCTGGAATTCCACTGACAACTTCCGAAAACATGCAAATTCCAGTTGTAATTTATTCGATTCTCATCTGCAAAAACTTCGTTTGTACTTTTGGACCAGTTCGATTATGTGTGAGTCGGGTCTTATTCTCAACATATACAATACAGGGATCCCTCGCTACTTTGTGTTTCAATTCATGCGGCTTCAGTGCACCGCATTTTTTTTTAATATTCATCAAATTAAAAAATAAGGAAAGTAAGGAAGAATAGGAGAAAAGTTAAGGAAAATGCCACAAAAACAAGTCCAATTATGCAAAAAATAAATAAATAAAAAACCCTAAACAAACAAAAACAAAAAACAACCCAAAACCTCTCATCAAACCTACTTACAGCATGCTTACTTAATACTTAGTTTATTGAGTTGAATATGCATTTATTGATATTATATACACATACTGTATACATGTATGCATATGTCAGTCAGGAGAGGGTTGATCCTACTTCGTGGAATCTCGGTCCCAATTAACCGCGGAAAGTGAGGGATCCCTGTACACCATTTATAAACCATAGCTTTAGAGAACATTTTGATAACACA
>CM045741.1:41155015-41180015 GCA_024760905.1 Plotosus lineatus
TGGGAAGGTAGTAACCTGTGATGGACTAGCGTCCCATCCATGGGGAGTTGAACTCCTGGTCGCTATGGAAACCAGGGATAAGCACCGGCCTGATCAGCCATGAGGCTCGGGTGTAAAAACCCAACAGACTTAAAAAAAAAAAAAAAAAAAAAAAGTACACCAAACTAGAACACCCAAAAGCAATAAATTAACTTACAGATGATGGTATTCTGCATGAAAGTCAAGGCATACTGTCAATGCCCGACTTGATTCGCCACACTCTCTGCCTGGAATTGTCATCAGATGGTCTCCAACTTTCCTCGGATGTTTCGACCCTAAACCATGACATCCTCCAGTTGGCGGGTCAGTAATGGTGGCCAAACCACTACTCGCTTCCAGGCGTCCAGTTCAGCTCATCTCGTCGATGCCATACCCAGCTAACTGCCTCACTGCGTATTTCCGTAATGATGATGTTGTTCCTAGTGCTGTCATCAACTTCCACACTGATTGTGCCGGGAACCCTCTGCACCCAATCTCAACTGGAAACAGTGACACCTTCCAACCCTTTTGTCTGCATTCTTCTATCAGATCTGCATACTTCAGTGATTTCCTCTCATTGGCTTCGTCACAGTTCTCCTCCCATGGTACAGTCAGTTCTATTGCTATAAGAGTCTTCACCTGAGTTGACCACAAAACCATGTCTGGTCTCAGAGTTGTTGTAACAATGTCTGGGAAAACTAGCTTCCTCCTCAAGTCCACTCTAAGTTCCCAGTCCCTACCAGCGTCGAACACCGATGGCTTCTGTCCAGCGTTGGTCCTTGCTGGGGTTTTAGCTCCTTCTTTGACAAACTGTATTGTTTCCTGCTTCTTCTTTGTTGTTCGTTTCCTGGTTCTTTCCTTCTCTACTATGTCTGCTAGCTTCTCTAATACCCTGTCATGTCTCCATCTATACCGTCCTTGCTTCAAGGCCACTGTGCATCCCGATAATATGTGAGCCATGGTTCCTCTCTTCCCACATAACTTACATGCTGGATCCTGTGCGAGTCCCCACTGAAAAAGATTTGCTGGTGAGGGTAAAGTGTCATATACTGATCTTAACAGGAAAGATATTCTGAATTGGTCCATCTTCCAGAGGTCTGACCACGTGATCTTGCGTTGTGGTAGCTCCCATCTCGTCCAAGCTCCTTGCTTTCCTAGTTCTACTGCACGTGATATCCTTGCTTCCTCCACCTCTCTTCTCACTTCTTCCTGAACCATGCTTCTTTTCTCTGTCCTATCTGCCTTGTTCCATTGTTGGAAGTGTGATGTACCAATTCCTTGCCGCCCTCTACAAATGTTACCGATCTTGTCTCTTAGCTCTAGTATACTCTCTGCCTGATCTACTGCTGCTGCTGCTGACCATTTCCTTCCAGACCTTGTCTGTACCCCTGCCTCTTGAACTTTCTGGTCTTTCGAGTCCCTTAATGTTAGTACTGTCCTGCATTTTGTTACCTTAAACTCTTCAATTACTGATGATAGTGGTAATTGTAACTGTGCTGTCTTACTGTATAAACCAATTGATGTAAAGCTTGGTGGAACCCCTAACCATCTTCTAACAAAGCTGCTGACTGTCTTCTCTATTGATTCTACATGCGTCATCGCTATCTCATAGATCAGTAGCAGCCACATCAGCCTGGGTAAGATTCCGTGCTGGTAAATCCAAGCCTTATATTTCCCTGGCAGTTTACTCCCATCTACTACTCTAAGCCATCCTTTTACTGTTGGTTGAATGTCTTTTGACTGGTTCGTATCTTTCAAATAATTTAAATATTATGATAAAAGTTTTATACAGTAAAACTGTATCAATTTATCATTTTATGGATTTTGTGTTGTTTTTTATATATATATATATATATATATATATATATATATATATGATCCCATTCATGGCTACCCCAGTACAGGACTGTGGTGAGACATGTGATAGCCTGAGCACCACGGTGTGAGTGCGTCTTGCCCCGTATTAACCCTGTTTAGGAACTTTTCGGATTAAGATGCGCCGCTCTTCGACTCTTTACGGTAACGCATGATTCCACACCATGCCCCTCTCTTCACAAAGTTTCAGGCAATTAGTCCGTAGTGGGAGAAGCAGCGTGCAGCCCGCCGGTGCGAGTCCTTCCGATGTGTGAGTCGCAGATTCGCGCGGACTTTCAGGCGCTTTTTTTTCCTTTCTTTTCCCAGATCTGAAACCAAATCATGGGCTTCGAGTTGGAGCGGTTCAGCGGCGCTGTGGACCCGGACCTGAAGTGCAACCTCTGCCACAAAGTGTTGGATGAGCCTCTCACCACCCCGTGCGGACACGTCTTTTGCGCGGCGTGCGTGTTGCCGTGGGTGGCGCAGCAGCGCAGCTGTCCGGCGCAGTGCCGGCGACGCGTGTCGGCCCAGGAGCTGCACCACGTGCCCCCGCTCAAAAGCCTCGTACTCAAGCTGGACATACGTTGCGAGCATCACGCACGGGGCTGTCGCCAGGTCGTGAAGCTCCAGCAGCTCGCCGAGCACGCGGAGATGTGTGACTTCGCGCCGGCGCTCTGCCGTAACGAGGGCTGCAACCAGGTGCTCAACCTCAAGGACGTGCAGGTACACATGCGCGAAGCCTGCGAGTACCGGCCGGCGGGGGTGTGCGAGCAGGGCTGCGGACTCGGGGTCACCCACCGAGAGTGCTCCGTGGACGGTCACTGCTGCGTGCGCACGCTCAAGGCGCACAACGGCGCGCTTCAGGCCAGAGTCAGCGCCCTGGAGAAGGAGTATAAAAAGCGTGCGATTCGCGCGAGCAAACGGGAGAAGTCCCTGCTGGCCCAGCTCTCGGCTCTGCACAGCGAGCTGCAAATCACGGCGCTCCATTACCAGAAAAAGTTCACCGAGTACAGCGCGCGCATTGACTCGCTCTCCAAGAGCTTTGCGCCGCCACACAAGGTTCCTGCATTCCTCCTTTTCTTTTGATTATTTTGTTTTCGAAGCCCAGTTTAACCCGTCTGCCAGTCGTGTTCTTCACTTGGTATTTATGGCGATGTTATCCAGATCGTCCCGGTTTACTACAAGTGACGTCATTGCATCCCATGCGCAGCTGCAGCGGTGGGAAAGCTGGATGCGTTAAATGCGTTGGGTCGAGGGATCGAGTTGGATGGATGAATGAGTTGGATGGACAGATTGGACCGATGGATTGATGGTTTGGATGAATGTATGGGCAGACTAGGATGGGATGCTGGTTTGCACAGATGTGTTGGATGGAAGGATGGGTTGGATGGAAGGATGTGTTGCATGGATGTATGGGTGAATGTATGGGCGGACTAGGATGGGATGCTGGTTTGCACAGATGTGTTGGATGGAAGGATGGGTTGCATGGAAGGATGGGTTGGACAGACGTATGGGTTGGATGTATGGGTGTATGGATGGCCAGGTTAGCCGCATGGCTTGAGGTGAGGTGGTGTGTGTGAACTGACACGCCCGAGAGTGGGTTTAGCGTTTTGATTTGTTGGTCTCAGAGAATGTTTGGTTTGAGATCACAGCAGTGTTTTTATTAGGCTGTAGCAGTTTCTGTTCTGAAGATGACCTGCCCAGGGTCGATGTCACTGATACCCAGCCTGAACTGGCTTCAGAAATAACTTTTCAATGCAAAATGTGGGATTTCTGTAGATCGAGCAGTGTATGGAATCATGGCTGTGGTTGATTTATACATTCATTTGCGTTGCCCTACTCTGGTAATGGCGAGTCTGGAGTCTGTCTCGGCTGACTCTGGGTGAAAGCGGTGTACACCCTAAACAGCTTGTCAGTCCATTACACGAAAAAAAAAAACCTCACCACCATTTCCACTTTCACTTATAGCTGGGGCAGTTTTGAACAGACAGTTAGTTAGTGTAATGTGCATGTCTTTGGACTGTGTGGAGGAAACTGGAGTGCCTGGAGGAAAACCATGCAAGCACAGGGAGAACATACAAACTCCACACAGACACGCCTCGCAGAGGCTGGGACTCAAACCCAGGACCACCTTGGTGTGAGGCAAGCATACACTTCACCGTGCTGCCTTTGACGATTTATTAATGACAAATTTCACAAACATTAAATGGAAGCCGGTTTTTTTTTTTTTTTTTTGCATTTAAAGGAGAGGAAACCCCAGCTTTAATTTCTTTTCCTTAAATATGACTTCCGTATAGTATTGTGCAAAGCTGCAGTAGAAGCCTGGCAAGTACAAATTCACTGGGCGCTATGCATGGTGGGTGCATTACGTCTTGCACCTTCCTTCGTCCCCAGATACACCCATCACTCCGAAATAAGGAAAATGTGATCATTTGATCAAATGGCGTTTTTCCTTCACCTCGGAGTTCTGATGGTGAGATGGCTGTTTAATCCGAACCGTATGAGTTCTCGTCTGTGTGCGAATGCTCTCTCTTTCATCTCTGTGTTAGACAACAGATGAGCCAAACTTTTAGATTCAGACGGTTTACAGATAAGGGACGTTTCCAGGTTTTATTGGTCAGTATTGTGGGTTAATTCACTATTTTTCAAAACATTTACTTACGTTCATTTCAGCACTCTTCATCGCCTTACATTCAGGGGAGCACAACACCATCTTCTGTAACCGACAAATAACTCACTCAGACTGACCAACTTGAGCAAGCTGTACATCGCTGATTCCCAAATTTAATCTTTTCATTTTAAACCTATCCATTATTGAGTTAGAACACTGTAACCAGCAACCAAAAACATTAGTTCAGTGGAACACTATGGGGCAATTATCCATTTTAAAGTACATGGTTTGTTTTCACCACCGCCTGGAAAGAAACCGAAGCAAATCACTTTTAAAAAGCTTCCTCTTCTGGTTTCTGATGCAGTGATCTGTTCCGTGTGTGTACTCGATATTCACATGCGGATATTTTACTGGTGTTCACAAAAGGAGACAACGCAGAGGAATCTATTTCCAAACTACTAACAAAGGTTGCTTTTGTGTGTGTGTGTGTGTGTGTGTGTGTGTTTGAAGGTCTTCCATGTACTTCTCTGAAGTAGCTGAGCCAGATAACATGAGCAGTATTTTCCTGATATTCCACTTACCTTTATCTTGGAGTGAACATGTGGATCTGCCATTCTGGGCTGTTTCTGGTAACAGAACAGAATCCTGACGCAGATGTTAAAAATGTGTGTCATGGGAGAGTGGAGTGGCACAAATATAAAACATCTGTAAGCATCTCTAGAAACAACTGCATGTCCTGCAGTTCATCTCATACAGTTATCACGAAAAGGTTACACCACCTGTCAGGCATGTGTCACGTACAGTAAAGAACAAAAATAGGAATTATCTGTGTACATATCACTCAATGACAGGATTCATCCTGTATCTGTTTATATAGATATTGGTTACTTCTAACCCTTTAGACTTGCAGATATATGCATATATAAATACTGTATAAACAGGAATCAGGCGGCGTAGTGGTTAGCACATCCGCCTCACAGCAAGAACGCCTGGATTCGATTCCCAGCCCGTCTGTATGTGTGTGTATTTATATTTTATTTACATCTTATGTATTATTTTTTAATGTTTAATTGTTATTATAAGCATTTATAGCATTGAATATGTATTTGATATTATACAGACGCTCCCTAACTTGCGTTCATCCGTTTTCCGTTTTTTATTTATTTTACATGTTTTTTTTTTGTTTTGGTTTTTTTTTTGTTTTTTTTTAAAGTCAAATTTTGAGTTTAGACGTACCTACGTAGTACGCTGACGTAAGGGTAATGATGCTGCGTCCATTGTTTACAAAAGACAGACTGAGTGCCCCTCCTTCCCAGTTCAGTTATATATATATATATATATATATCTCAGTTGTATAGCGTGTTACCCTTGTGTTAACACGTCGTCTCTGTGATCTGTGTTTACACCGTTTTGTGGACTTTTATAACCAACCCTAAGCAAATATGGTTGGTCAGAAGTATAAGCCTACTCACATGGGTGCAAGTCTCATACACAGAGATGAATTAACTATCTGCTCAGATCAGCGTGATCTACCGTGCATACTCAGTTGAAGCAAAGAGAGTTGTGATATGAATGAAAATCCGAATCCAGGAAAGAGCTCTCCGCTCCGCTGGCTCCACATCAGTGCAGGCTGTGTTCTAAACGAGTTCAATGGCACCCTTGCGCACTTGAAAGACCAGAAGTCTGTATAACCCACAGCAAGTACACTACTTTCGGTATTGAGCGTTTCACATATTGTAAGCGTTGATTGGCTGTTTTAAGCTTCATGTAAAGTGACTCGGAATAAATAAGTGACTTATTTGAAATTAATGTTGATATTATTTGATATATTTGATATTATTTTACAATGTTATGTTTATAATAATCGATTTAAGGGTGTTTTATGAGATAAGGTAATGTATTTATGGATGTATAGTACAGTATGAGCGTCACACGTCACTGTAACAACTTATGTTCACTTTCAACTTACATTTGGCTGTCCGGAACCAATTAAAAACGTAAGTCGGGGAGCATCTGTATACACATATACATGTACGTATATGTCAGTCGGGGATGATCCTACTTTGCAGAATTCAGCTCTACAGGGATCTCTCACTTTCTGCAGTTAATTGGGACCGAGATCCCCCCGACGACCGCCGAATTCCATGAAGTAGGATCGACCGGGGGGGGGGGGACTGACGTATACGTACATGTATATGTGTACATAATATCAATAAATACATATTCAATGATATAAAATCTTATAACAATTAAACATTCAAAAATAATTAATAAGATGTAAATTAAATATAAATACACACACACATGTACGTGCAGATGCGCGTGCGCACACTCAGACATGCACCTCACAACAATATAAGTAGTTTTGATGGGAGCTTTTTTTTTTTTTTTTTTTTCGCATAATTGGCATTGTTTTTGCAGCACTTCCCTTAATTCTTTCCCCTATTCTTCCTTAATTTCCTTATTTTTTAATTTGATGAATATTTAAAACGAAAAAACACGATGCACTGAAGCCACATGAATCGAAGTAATGTATTCTGATTCTCATTCTGATTGAAATAAACAAAACTTTAGGTGAAAGTACAATAGTCTGGGACATAAACATGCGCAGCATTAAGCACTTTGCAGAAGCAACTGATGGTTTTACGACAATCTTCGAAATACGGTATGTTATTTTTGAGTCGGAGTATGTCAGCAGGAGGGCGGTGGTGGTCCGGTGGTAAGGTGCTGTATTACCTATCATTCAAGCCCCACTGTTAGCGGTTCTCACTTCTGTCCCCCCAGTGCATCTAACTGGGTTATCAAAGGCCGGCCGTGTCTCTCACTTGCTGTGGTAAGAGGTTCATGGAAATGAACCACTGCTAACTTTTGTCAAGAGGAGCTGCGTAGCTGTCAGAGCGTTTCTGCCCTGCAATGGCCTGGTGAGTTGTCCAGGGTGTATGCTACCCTCCCCAAGATTCGGCTGAGATGGGCGCCAGCCTCCTCGCGACCCTAATTAGGATTAAATGATTCAAAAGATGAATGAGTCTGTCAGCATGTTCACTTGCCGATCTTTGCCCACTCTCCCTTGTAAAAGGCTTCTAAAAGTCCGATTGCATGGCCACGTCCTCCACACACATTCCGTTTCAGCTCTCCCCTGAATATTCTAAGGATAGAACAGCATTTGCTTTGGGGCATGACGCTGGTGGTTGTTTTGGTGATGTATGGTGTTGCTTTATCAGGTATACCTGTCTGGAATTATGGGAACAAAGTTCAAACATGATGTCATGACACATTTCCTCACATGCCTTTGAATGTGTAGGTTTTTGAGATCGAACAAGCTCTGGATGTTTTCTTTTTTTTTTAACATGAACAGATGACGTTCTGGTCACAAGTGGAACACAACCAGGCCTTATCCCCACTTAAAGCAGATTGTGCACACTTATGCACCACAATATTTTCTTCTTTTAGCCAGATGTCCACCTCAGAGCAAGATGGTCCTGGGTTGAAGCCTCAGACTTGCGATGGTGTTTCTCTCTGAAGTTTGCATGTACTTCCAGTGCTTGCATGGGTTTCCTCGTGGTGCTCTGGTTTTCTCCCATAGTCTAAAGACTTTCAAAGACAAAGATAAAACTTAAGTTAGCCCGGTGGTGCAGAGGTCCACATAGGCTTCCGCGGGTACTCCAGTTTCATCCCACAGTTCAAATACATGCCCAGTAGGCTGATTGCTTGTTCCAAATCACCACCAGGTGTGAAAATGAGTGCAACTGGTTGACTCTGGAATGGCCTGATGAGCTGTTTAGGATGTTTCCTTCCCTGATGGCAGAAATAGCACCAGTCTCCTTGTGACCCTAATTAAGATTAAGCAGCTTATAAAATTAATGATAAAATTTTATGAAACCAACAGCTGGAATTTAAAATTTTAGGGTGCTGGATCGCTCATCCAAAGGTTGGGGGTTCCAGTCCCACTCTCCACAAGGTTGTCACTGTCCCCCCCAGTGCGGCTAACTGGGTTATCAAAGGCGGGCCATGTCTCTCACTATCTATGGTGAGAGGTTCATGTAAAAGAACCATTGCTGACTTTCGTAAAGAGGAGCTGCAAAGCCGTCAGCGTTTTTTCTGTCCCTTGCTAAAAAGGGTTGTGACAGGAAGGGTATCCGACATAAAAACCTCTGCCAAATCAAACGTGCGAATCAGATGATTCGCTGTTGCGACTCCCGAGTAAAAGAGAAAAAGCCGAAAGGAAGACAGACAGTCAAGAAAGTGTCAAAATCAACAGTCAAAAACGTGAAAGCAAGTAAGGAGCAGCACATTTCAGCCACTGCTGATACATTCATTTACGGAGTACACCCTGGACAGCTCGCCAGGCCATTGCAGGGTGGAAACACACCGACAGATATGCAGCTCCTCTTGTCGAAAGTCAGCAATGATTCTTTTACATGAACCTCACACCATAGACAGTGACAGTCATGTCCGGCCTTTGATAACCCAGTTAGAGCACTGGGGTGGGGGTGGGGGCAGTGATAACCCATTGAGAGTGGGGCTTGAACCCCCAACCTTTGGATCAGTGATCCAGCACCTTTAGCACCAGGCCACCACTGCTGATACCGATATAGATAGTTACTGCCTTTTGGCGCATGGTGCTAATTCTGTTCCATGCAAAACTATGGCATGGGCGCTACTGTTGTGAATTAATTTGCGTCACACATGGAGTTTTTTTTTTTTTTTTTGTAGCATGTGCATGTCGCTCGGTACAATTTTTTAATACACTGTCCGTGTATCACAGGAAAAAATAGCAGTGGTGTAACTTTTTACTCACAACTAAATTGCTAGCAGTGTGATCTGCACCCGCTTCAATATCACCCCTTAACTTTGTGAGGAGCTCAGCCATGTTGTACGGACATGCTACACGAGCTTGAAGGTGTTTGTGAGGTCCGTCCCCTGAGTGAGGGGTGCTCAATGCTGAACCCATGTAACCCAAATGCTGATTGGATTAGAAAGGCAAGATCAACAAATCATAGTGCTTGTTGTGAAAAGATCATTTTGGCAATTGGTATTGCGATCAAGTCTGTCCTTCTGAAATCAGTTTCGGGGACTGTGGGGAGTTCACGGACATGAAGTGAAAAACAGTCAGTAAATGCAAACAGTGTTGATTTTTTTTTTTTTTTTTTTTTTTTTTTTGCTTCCTGAAATCGAATTAAGTGTTGAACTGAATTATATTGATAACATAACCAGCTAACGGATGGTCACTCTTCTAACTGTGCCAGGTCCTCGGCTTTTCTGAGCTGTATTGTCGGCACGCCCATTTTACATGCCCTAGCCGTCATGCTGTTGATTACAGAGTGAACTAAAATAAGCGCATTAAAATTGGGCCCATATCCTGTTTTGTTTTGCTGGTAATTCTTTATATTTTCACTAAATTATCCTGAAGGAAACCGTTGCTACATGCTAAAGTGTTTTGAACTAGACCAATCGACAAAAGACGGCTTGTTTTTCCTGACATAATTAAAAGTAATATGAAAGTACATTTATAATCTACACAATATAATATACAGACATGCCTGAAAACAACAATAATAATAATGTTTACTTTTTGTGTCTTGGGTGTTAACAAAATAGGCTCTTCAATCATTAGAATTCTAATTTTTCTGTAATTTACCTTAATTTAGGCCCAGCGCAGAGTATTTATTTTAAATGGAACCAAATTTTGATCAAACTTTACACGGAAATCCCACACAATATTTCAGTTAATATTTCAGGCAGTTTTTTTTTTTTTTTTTTTTTTTTTTCATCATTGCTTGGTGGGTTGGTTTGGTGGGTTCAGGATCACTGAACCTGCTGAAGGTTCTAGCTCCAGTTCAACTGTAGATTTAGAGATGGCTTCACAATAAGTTCAAGGGCTGTTTATGATGCAAAATTCATAGTTTAATCAATGATTGGCTATTTTTCCACATGGCTGCATCTGTTTGTTTGTACTTTTTAAGCTGCATCCACACAGGAAGCAATGACCGAACCCATGGAAAGTCAATCAACGGCAGCAAAAGAAGCGTTAAAATTTTCTCACGTGCTGTAAAACTGGCAGTACGGCGTTCCACTGAACTGCGCTCTCACACAATGCGATTTCAGCAATAACTAGTCAGAGCTTGAAGGTACTGTTGATTGACTGATGCTGTCCAATACAGAGACCCCCAAAACCTTTCCCATAGTGAGACAATAAAGCTGGGCTTAATGATTCCGCCCCATCTGCATGGAAGTGCAGCTCATTACTTCCTTGTTGAAATATCCGGTGCTTTATGATTACACACAAATTTTATAAGGAGGATAACAGGAAACGCTATGCTTGGGTTCACATTTCTAAAAGAATCCACAAAGAGTATTTACATACCTTTAGATTCTTCCTAGTTCTTGAGGCCAAGTGTCTGTTTTATGATTGTTTTGCAATAATAATAATAATAATGGGTTGCACGGTGGTATAGTGGTTAGCATGTCTGCCTCGCAGTGAACAGGTCCTGGGCTCGATTCCCAGCACAGGTGTTTCTGTGTGGAGTTTGCATGTTCTTGTGCTTGTGTGGGTTTACTCCGGGTAATCCAGTTTCCTCCAACAGTCCAAAAACATGCACAGTAGGTTAATTGTGAGTGTGTGTGTGTGTGAGTGTTGCCCCACGATGGCCTGGCGAGCTGTCCAGGGTGTACCCCGCCCTTGCCTGGAGTCGGCTAAGATGGGCACCAGCCTCTCCGCGACCCTAATTAGGTTTAAACGGTTAGGAAAAAGAATGAATAATAATAATAATGATGATGATGATGATGATGATGATAATAATAAGCCTTTATTATGATAATGTAAGCTAAAATAATTTAAATCTACAGAGGAGCCTCAGAATCCTAACGCGCTGGAGTCGAATAAATTGGAATCCGAACAAAAACAATCAGTGAGTTCTTTCGTCTGGGAAACCGAACAAAAACCGGAAGTCGAACTCGAGAAACAGGCAAGAAAAAAAATAGACCGAGAGGGAGGAAAAGTGCGCGGCTTCTGGAAGTTGTTGATACTATGTATGTTCTGGGGAAGTCCGGAAGTTGTTGATACTATGTCGTCTTATTTTCCTTTCGGCTGTTCTCTTCAGGGGTTGCCACAGCGAATCATCTGTCTCCATCTCACCCTATCCTCTGCATCTTCTCTTACACCAACTACCTTCATGTCCTCCTTCACCACATCCATAAATCTTCTCATTGGTCTTCCTCTATGCCTTCTGCCTGGTAATTCCAACCTCAGCATCCTACTACCAATATACTCATTATCCCTCTTCTGTACATTTCCAAACCATCTCAATCTAGCCTCCCTGACTTTGTCTCCAAAACCTCTTACATCTGCTGTCCCTCTGATGTACTCATTCCTGATCCTATCCATCCTCGTTACTCCCAAAGAGAACCTCAATATTTTCATCTCTGCTACCTCCAGCTCTGCCTTCTGTCTTTTCCCCAGTGCCACTGTTTCTAACCCATACAACATCGCTGGCCTCAACACCATCTTGCACACTTCCTTTCATTCTTGCCGAGACCTACCTATCACACGGGACACTTTTCTCCAACCATTCCTTCCTGCCTGCACTTGCTTCTTCACCTCTTTTCTACACTCTCCATTGCTCTGGATTGTTGAGCCTAAGTACTTAAAATCCTCCACCTTCTTTATCTCTGCTCGCTGTAACCTTACCATTCCTCTTGGGTCCATGTCGTTCACACACATATGTATTCTGTCCTACTGAGGCTAACCTTCATTCCTCTCCTTTCCAGGGCATACCTCCACCTCTCTAGATTTTCCTCCACTTGTTCTCTGCTCTCACTACAGATCACAATGTCATCTGCAAACATCATAGTCCATGGGGAATCTTGTCTAACCTCGTCTGTCAACCTGTCCATCACTATAGCAAACAAGAAGGGGCTCAAAGCTGACCCTTGATGCAGTTCCACCTCCACCTTGAACTCATCTGTCACGAAGACCGCACACCTCACCACTGTCTTACATTTCTCATACATGTCCTGCACCACTCTAACATACCTCTCTGCCACTCCAGACTTCCTATGCAATACCACAGTTCCTCTCTCGGCATCCTGCCATATGCTTTCTCCAGATCCACAAAGGCACAATGCACCTCCCACTGACCTTCTCTGTACTTCTCTATTAACATCCTCAATTCAAACACTGCATCTGTGGTACTCTTTCTTGGCATGAACCCAAACTGTTGTTCACAGATGCTGTCCTCTGCCCTTAGTCTAGCTTCCACTATTCTTTCCCATAACTTCATTGTATGGCTCATCAACTTTATCCCTCTGTGGTTGCCATAACTCTGCATGTCTCCCTTTTTTTTTTTTAAATGGGCACCAGCACACTTCTCCTCCATTCCTCCAGCATCCTCTCACTCTCAAAGACCTTGTTGAATGTTCTTGTCAGAAAATCTACTGCTACCTCTCCTATACACTTCCATACCTCCACCAGTATGTCAAGACCAACTGCCTTTCTACTCTTCATCCTCTTCAATGCCCTCCTCACTTCACCTTTAGTAATCTTTGCTACTTCCTGGTCCTCAACAGTCACCGCTTCTACTCTTTTTTTCTCTCTCTCATTTTCCTCATTCATCAGCTCTTCAAAGTACTCTTTTCATATTTCCAGCCCCCTGTCATCAGTCAATCCATTTCCCACTCTGTCCTTAATCACTCTAACTTGCTGTACGTTCTTCCAATCTCTCTTTCTCTGCTGTGCCAACCTGTATAAAAAATTTTCTCCCTCCTTACTGTCCAACCTCGCATACATGCCATCATAAGCCCTCTGTTTGGCCTTTGACACCACTGCCTTTGCCTTATGCTGTGTCTCCCTGTACTCCTGTTTACTCTCTTCAGTCCTTTCACTGTCTCACTTCTTCTTAGCTAACCTCTTCCTTTGTACACACTCCTGCACTTTCTCATTCCACCACCATGTCTCCTTATCTACTTTCCTTCCAAATGACACACCAAGTACTCTCCTACCTGTCTCCCTGATCACATTACCTGTAGTTGTCCAGTCATCTGGAAGCACTTCCTGACCACCCAAAGCCTGCTTCAACTCCTCCCTGAAGACAACATGAACTTACTTTTTCAGCTTCCACCACTTTGTCTTCTGCTCTTCCTTTGCCTTCTTCACCTTCCTCACCATCAGCATCATCCTGTACCCCACCATCCTATGCTGTTTGACAACACTCTCACCCACTACTACTTTGCAGTCACTGACTTCCTTTAAATTAAGATGTAGTCTACCTGTGTGCTCCTACTTCCGCTTTTATAAGTCACCCTATGCTCCTGTCTCTGCTGGAAGAAAGTATTCACCCCAGCCATTTCCATCCTTTTTGCAAAATCGATCAACATCTGTCCTTCTGTGTTCCTGTCCTGGATACCAAATCTGCCCATCACTTCCTCGTCCCCTCTGTTTCCTAGACCTACATGTCCATTGAAATCTGCACCAAGGACAACTCTTTCACCTCTGGGTGTACTCTGCATCACTTCATCTAACTCACTCCAGAATTTTTTCTTCTCTTCTAGCTCACATCCTGCCTGTGGCGCATAAGCACTAGCAACATTGAACATCACACCTTCAATTTCTAACTTGAGACTCACCACTCAGTCTGACACTCTTTTCACTTCTAGAAAATTCCTGACCAATCCCTCCTTCAAGATGACTCCTACTCCATTTCTCTTCCCATCCACACCATGATAAAACAGTTAAACCCTGCTCCTAAGCTTTTAGCCTTGCTACTTTTCCACCTGGTCTCCTGAACACACAGTATGTCAACCTTCCTCCTCTGCATCATGTCAGCCAGCTCTATAGCTTTTCCTGTCATAGTTCCAAACATTCAAAGTCCCTACTCTCAGTCCTAGATGCATTTCTTTCCTCTTCTCTCTCTGCCTATGGACACACCTCTCACCTCTCCCTCTTCGACCTCTCCTTCTTCAACGAACAGTAGTCCAATTTCCACCAGCACCCTGTTGGTTAACCTCACTGATGGCGGTCATTGTTAACACGGGCCTCGACCGATCCTGTATGGGATTCATGTTTTTGACTTGCATGTTTATGTGGCATTGGTTTTATGCCCTTCCTGACGCAACGCTCTGCATTCATCTGGGCTTGGGACCGGTGTGAGGATGAACACTGGAAGCTTGAGTTTCATTTCCGTGTTTCTCCACATCTCTATTACAGTGACTACGATTTCCCCGTTTCATCTATGAAAATGGTTGCACTTTATTTTTCACTGGGAAGGCACCAGAGTACGAGCACTGGAGCACTAGAAACACGGAAATCAAACTAAAGCGGCAACTGGTGGAGCACAGAGCTGAAAGCCAGAGAGATTTCCCAGTGATCTCTTTCCCCAGTTATTTTCCCGATGATCTCTTCGGCTCAGCCCAGTGCTCCACCATATCTCCCTTGAGTTTGATTATCGTGTTTCTCCGCATCTCTTATCACAGTGACTACGATTTCTCCGTTTCATCTATGAAAATGGTTGCGCTTTAGTGTTCACAGGGAAGGCACTAGAGTACAGGCACTAGAGCACAGAAATCAAACTAAAGTGGGAACTGGTGGAGCACAGAGAGAAATAGGGACAGTCTTCTAGCATCGGGAAGGGAGCTGCTAGGTGCCTCCAGCAGGCACTAATGGATTATTATAACTTGCCATAGTTTTAATGGAATCCCCCCCCCCCCCCCCCCCCCGATAGGTGCCAGATGAACATTTAGCCCCTTCTTAAAGATAGAGATTTTTGGGGGGAGGGTTTTATTTTTTTTTTTTTGTTTGTTTGTTTTTTTGCATGAATCACCTGCAAAGTCCCCCCCCCCCTTTTTTTTTCCTACCCAGGCATCAACTCTCCACTAAGTTTAATTAAAAAAATGTTTGTGTAATCCTGCTGATAGGAAAAAGTTTAATGAATGGGGTTGTGAGGGTTTTTTTTGGGGGGGGTGATTCAATTTTCTGTACAGTTTTCTGCAACTTTCAACAAAAACAATTTGAGAATTGTGTTGGCGGGTGGCAGGGATCTCGTCCCCTCGTCTATCCCTGAGTAACGCGTGCACTGCAGTTCCTAGCCTGCTGAGAGGGGAAGGAAGGGTTTATTAATCTCCAGTCGTAAAAGGCGTGTAGATTAGCTTTCTTTGATAATCGTTGTTCGGAGAAATACAGCTGAGAAGAGACTACGTCTGTTTCAGAGACATGAAAGTTTTTATGACTTGGAATGTTCTGTTAAAACTCTGTTTGGCATATGCATATTCAATAAAGAGAATTGTTATCTTCACTCCAGGTTAAAGGAATACAGCTATGGAATGGAAGTGAGTGAAATATCTCCTAACTGCATAGAGTATTGGTTGCATATATGGACGCGGTTTTATTTAATGAAACACAACCCAATCACTTGAAATATTAAAGCATGACGCCATTTGAGCGGACATACAGTGAAAAGGGATTTGAGCCAAGATGTACTGGTCAGATGTAGTTGGCTAATGTACTGCCTTGTTGTTGGTCCCAATTTGACCATTCTTCTAACACAACTAAGCCCCGCCTCTCTGTTTATTTTTCACATGTGTAGCACACAATGGCTCCTCCTGACGTATTCCTGACATCGCTAATTAGTATTAGGCAGTTGAGAAAATGAATGAATGAATGAATAACTATTCTTGGACTTGTATTTGTAACAGACATTTCTTATCAGTTCATTAAGTCTAAAGCCACCTTGCTAAATTTGTGTGATTGAAAGATAATACGCCACGCATTTTCGCACACTCATGGTTTCCCCTGGAATTCTGTGACTTAGGCATGTGTTTTGGCTTGTTGCATTCCAAGCAGAGACCCCTGCACTGTGTGAACACGGCTATAAATGGCTGACACTGTGCATTCCATTAAAATGTCTTCTATTTAGGCGCAGTATCCTATGGTGTATAGAACAGACAGCTGACTGCCCACTGCCACCACCTTAACAGACAGGGATTAGACACACGTCTGGTTTGAAAATCCCTCTTGTCATTCTTGACTTGGAAGTGGCTAGAGGTTTATTAATAAGTTTAAGCTATTACCCCTGACAGTTATTGGTCACTGGACAGGCGCTTTGTCTCAGATTTAGTCTCAAAACAATTGTTGTTCATTCTCCACTGTTTCTGGGCGTGTGCTTGTGTTGAGTATGAAAGTGAACCCATTTCATATTCGTGTTATTTCTATTTTGTTTTTTCAGGGCGGTGATAACAAAAGTGTCACAGTCGTGCTCTACAGAGAGTCGGGATCTTTGGGCTTTAATATTGTTGGAGGAAGACCATGTGTGGTAAGTCTCACAAAACTTTAGCATATTGCAAAGATTTTAACTTCCTGTATAATCCTAATCTTATGGGATGTTACGCAATACCTGCAACTGCTTAATAAACCAGTCAACATTAATCATAATCACCAAGTGACCTGCCTGACCTTACACCTGATCTCAGGCCAAACGTTAAACACTAGCACTGTTCTCAGAATGGTCAGCATTTGAAAGCTTCTAAATAAACCTATCCAGATCTGTGCAGTGGCGCTGGGGTTCTTTATGAACTAGCGGTTGCGGTACTAGCAAGAATAGGTGCTGTGGACCTTGAGCTTATGTTCAGGATAGAAGTATGATGTTTACAGGAAACTAAAATATAGCCAAAATTTATACAAAATATATTTGGGCATAATTGTGTGGTGTCGGGCTGAAGTGATGAAGGAGGAGCCTAACTTATGTCTTTTGTTAAAAAAAAAAAGACCTTTTTGTGATCTTTTGCATTCATCATTTTAGTCATTGGTTTAAACATTAAACTCTATTTGTGTCAACGGGCAGCATGGTGGAGTAGTGGTTAGTGCTAGTGGTAAGTGGTTAGGTTGTCTGCTTCAGTGCTAGAAGGGTCTGGGTTTGAGTCCCAGGCTAGGCCACAACGTTTCTGTGTGTAGTTTGCATTTTCTCCCTCTGCTTGTGTGTTTTTTTTGTTTGTTTTTTTTTTTTTTTTTTCTACGTACTCCAGCTTCCTGCCACAGTCCAAAGACATGCACATTGGCTGTTCCTAATTGCCCTAGGTGTCCGCAAGTTAGCTCTGTGATGCTCTGGTCAGCTTTAGATGGTATACCCCGACTTGGACAAGTGTTGGCTGATACAGACTCCAGAATACCCGTTATCCTCCAAGATATAAGCAGTTTGGTGAATGAATGAATGCATGAATGATCTCTAGTTGTGTTGAATGAATAACAATGTTAAAGTCTCTGTGGTGCTGTGATGCTCAAGGGCAGCTGTGTTTTTGATGAACCACAGATAGGGCTGGGTGATAATTGCTGAAATGTTTCTGATGATAAAATGGTTCAGTTGATATTGCTAATTAACTCTCGGATGCTGCTGCATGGGCCCTGAGATGGAATGTGGGGATACTATTCAATTCCATGACATCCATTGAGCCTGGGGTGCATAATTTCAGAATCAGATTCGGAACACTCTTTATCTCGGAGGAAATTGTGTGCACATCGTTGCTCCATATGAAGTAAAGAATTATCATTCATCATCATTCTTTGTAACCACTTGGTCCTAATTAGGGCCGCGGGGAGGCTGGCGCCCATCCCAGCTGACTCCAGGCAAGGACAGAGTACACCCTGGATACCTCGCTAGGCCATCACAGGGCAGAAACAAGCTGACAGCTTTGCAGCTCCTCTTGTCGAAAGTCAACAATGTTTTTTTTTTTTTTTTTTTACTTGAACCTCACACCATAGACAGTGAGAGACATGGATGGCATTTGATAACACAGTTAGTGCCGGGGGGGACAACCCGTTGAGAGAAGGGCTTGAACCCCCAACCTTAGGATCAGTGATCCAGCACCTTTACCACCAGGCCACCACTGCAAGTAAAGAATTAGAGATAAAAGTCTCAATATGCGAGCATAAATCCATCCATACGGAAATCTACACGTAAATGTGAAATGAGAAGTTAGTCCATAATCTGCATATAAACAGGTAGAAAATGAATGGAGTCAGTGAGGGACATGTACAATTTTATGAATATAATAAACAGTAGAATGTAAATGGGTCACAGTGGATGTTGCTGCTTTATGGACGGGTTTTTTTGTACAGTTTAATGTTCACAGGTAGGAATGTTTTCCTGTGTGGTTCAGTGGTGCATTTTTGTGGTGTCAGTCTCACAGTGAACGATTCCTGTGGCTGATCAGCCGGTTGTCAAGCGGGTGGGAGATACTGTTCAGTAACATCTTTGTTTTGGACAGCATTCACCTCTCTGACAACACTATCAGAGAGTCCAGTTCCACCCCCAAACATTACTGGCCTTGTGGGTCAATGTGTTCAGTCTGTTTGCATCTGTAACCCTCAGCCTGCTGCCACAGCATGCGGCAGCATAGAGAGCAGCGCAGGCCACAAGAGATTCGTAGAACATCCTGAGTATTATAAAACAGATGTAAAGCATCCTTAATGACCTCAAAGAATACAAGAAGTGCCAGAGCCGTCTCTAAAGTTCTTAACCCGGTCTAGTTTATTGTCAGTATGAACTGATTATTAATGTTTCAGTGTGAGTGTTGTTAATATATATGTGAGGCGCTCCACCGAAAGTAGGCGTTTGTCGCACAGATTACTATTGAGATAAAGGCCAGAAAAGTAAAAATGGTCCATTTTTATCGAAATTCAGTATTTAATATATAAATTTTATCAAAATTTTTGTATAAACTATTAAAGTATTCAACGATCACTTGCTCATGTGAAATCGACTAAAACTCACTAAAAATTGTTTTTTTCCCCCCCATTTTCTGGCGAGTACCCTCATAAAACTGGATTAAAACGGTAGCAAAACTTACTGGTTTCGTTGCAATTATTCACCGAGTTCGGTACAAGACACTCTAATCCATACACCAGAAGAATGGCTGTGAAGTAGTCTTTCCATATTGGATACTGTTTTGATATTAAAATTAGCTTCCATGCCATTTCAACAAATAAAATAAAGGTTATGAAGATGATATGCTCGTAAACAATACAGGCTAGTTGCTAAGGACGATCTGAAACGAGCGCACTGATTGGTCAGCTCGGGCTTGCCCATGCGCAGTGCCCGTTACACTTTAACTTCTGGTTTACTGCATGCTGAATTTATCTCTGACTTTCTCTTCAATAACAGTCATTAAGTTTATTTTTAAGATTGTGAATACACACAGTTTCTGGAAAAGGAGAGTGAAATGTCATCTGTGATGTCTAGCAGCGTTAGTATAGATGCTAAATTTGACGCGAGAATTGGGCTTTGAAGATGCTGGAATGCTTGGCGTTCTTGAAGATTATTTCGCCGGTGAGTATTTTTCTCTGCATGCAAAATTTGATTATGGAATTTTTTTGATTATTTGATTTGTGTGTAATCTTGTCTGGACTGCACATGCTGGATGGTGGGTTGTTTAGTTTTGTACGAAAATTGGTCAAGACCTGAAAAATACTTAAATGTTTCATTCCTTTTACAGATGAACAAACTGATGATGATGATGCCAGCTGTGTTGAAGATTTTGATGTTGATGAAGAGGCATCTGTTAATAAGTGTGCATGAGTCAGTTTGTTGTGACTGTGATGATGTGATACTTTCTGCTGAGCAGGATATAGATTAAGATAATGATGATGAGGGCAGAGTTGATGAAGCTTACTTGTATAAAGCGATCAGAGAGTTTTGTTATATAGTTTTCTTATATATAGTTTCCTTAATTTCAGTGTGATTGTTTGAACCTGATGGGGCAGTGGTAGTCTAGTGGTATAAGGCACTAAGGTACAGTATAAGGTATAGTGGATCGCTGATCCAAAGGTTGGAGGTTCGAGTCCCACTCTCCACAAGGTTGTCACTGTCCCCCCCCCCCAGTGGAGCTAACTGGGTTATCAAAGGCCAGCCATGTGTCTCACTGTCTATGGTGTGAGGCATGTAAAAGAACCATTGCTGACTTTCGACAAGAGTAGGCTGAAAAGCCGTCAGCGTGTTTCCGCCCTGCGATGGCCTGGTGAGCTGTCCTGGGTGTACTGTGCCCTCGCCCTGAATTGGCTGGGATGGGCACCAGCCTCCCTGCGACCCTAATTAGGATGAAGCTGTTACAGAAAATGAACTGAACTGTTTGAACCTGACACTGTTTTTTTTTTTTTAATCAGTATCATTTGAAGGCATTTGAACCTTTATATAATGGTCAAAAAGATACACACTGACCTCATTGGAATAAACAGAAATGAAAAAAAAAATAGTCGTGTTTCTGACTTTCGTAAAGAGTAGGCTGCAAAGTCGTCAGCGTGTTTCTGCTACCTGTGTACTAAAGAAATGTGATTTTAGAGGACTTCTGAACTACAATTGGACTTCCGGCTGGCCTGTTCGAACCATGGTGACCAAATTTCTATGAAAAGTAACAGAATATGGAATTAAAATATTTTTGTGAAAGAGTGGGTAACACAGTGGCATAGTGGTTAGCATGTCCGCCTCACAGGAAGAAGGCCTTGGTTCAATTCCCAGCTTGGGAGTTTCTGTGTGCATGTTGTCCCCATGCTTGCCTGGGTTTTCTTTGAATATTCTGGTTTCCTCCCAGGGTCAAGAACTGCACAGTAGGCTATTTGGCTGTTCCAAATCCTTGGTGTGAGAGTGAATGTTTTCTGCCCTGCAATGGCCTGCCAAGCTGTCCAGAATGTGCCCTGCCCAGTGCAGCGAACTGGGTTATCAAAGGCCGGCCGTGTCGCTCACTGTGTATGGTGAGAGATTCATGTCCAAGAACCATTGCTGACTTTCATAAAGAGGAGCTGCATAGCCATCAGCGTGTTTCCGCCCTGCGATGGTGAAGGGTGTACTCTGCCCTCGCCCAAACCTATCCTACAACTCTGATTAGGATTCAGAAAAAGAACGACTGAATGGAGTAACTTTAATATATGAAGACACTTTACACTTTCAGAATTTAAAGCGATAATGGCCTTCTACATGCGGGAGGAAACAAGTACGTGTACATCCCAAATCCTATTGGAAACTGGAAGGTTCTAGGTATGGAATCACTACTTGGTGTCACTATTAGATATTAGACATGTAGACGTGGTATCAGTGCATCGATAGTTGGGGCATAAGAGAACACAAAACACTTTCTAATATTCTGTAACTGAACATGAAGTCACCACCCCACCCTGTTATTCATTATTTTCTTCTACAAACTAGAACAGTGCGAGTATATCCTGGTCATTATAATCAAAAACTTCTTTCTCTAGCGTTTTGTATGAAGAGTATTTTTAAGGAAACAAGGGTTTTGTTTTTATTGTTGGAAGAGAAGGAGGAGCAGGAAATTTTTGCACTAATTAACTGCAGCATTCGCAGCTTGATTTCCTGTGGTATTCCATTAAAAATGACGAGTAGTGTTGTATGACTTGGCATGCAGTGGGCGTGGGTCTGATGTGGTCGCATAAAACATTTACAGCCTGAAGCCTGTGTTATCGGTATAGAGCTCGGTGTTCGACACTTGTGGATGCCTCTATTCTTTTTAATCCATAATGCCAGACTCAGCATGATCTCTGAGGATCATGATGCTACATCAGGCTTGGGCAGTATTTCAAGTGTCAGTTACTTTCAGTAATGTAGCTGAGCAAAGCAGAACTTTACAATTTGCTGTGAACACCTGCTACCAATTGTATGTGATTTAAGTAACTGGGGAGGTTAATAGTGAGTGACTACATTAAGATGTGTGTGTGTGTGTGTGTGTGTGTGTGTGTGTGTGTGTGTGTGTGTGTGTGTGTGTGTGTGCGTGCGTACATGTAAGGGTTTTCTTGAAATTCTCTCCTTGCACAAGACAATAGGGCCCTCCATTAATGAGGACTCAATTAATTTTTTCCTTGACCCTTCTGTTATAAAAAAAAAATAATCTGATCACTTATTTATATGCATCATTTGCTGAGTAATTAGCATTCAGATTTTTTTCATTTTCAGTGTATTTATGATATGATGTCGAACCATAATGCAGTTTGCTGTTGCTAATGAACTCGTAGTATGAACATATAGTATAATAAGGATTAAGTAGGAAATTACTAATACTGAGATATTGATCGAGAATTGATATGGAAAGAGAATTGAATACTGTATCTGCTAAAAGAAGGTACAATACATGATTATGGCATGAAAATGGAGTGAGTTACATCACTTTGTATGTTGCTAATCAGTAAACGCTACTTTTAAGAAAATATTGATGAGAGTTATAGAACCAGTTTCTGAACGTCTGTTTCTGAAACTCCCGAACATCCATAAAGTAATCCGGCTCTCCACCAATCATTGCACTAGTATGATTGTGGGAAACCTTCTGGGATTCTGTAGGTAGGGAGAGTGTTCGTGCAGTGAATATGGCTAACAAGGAAGTACCCTGAGCAACCACAGAAGCCTTTTAAAAATCAGTAAAATAAGTGGATTTTTTAGTTGTTGTACAACTTGGATATGGAACTCTTTCTTAAACAAGTGTATTAGCATGGATAGATTGTGTTTATGGATCTTTGGACTTGCTTATATGGAAGAGTTATTTTTGGCAATATCCCGTTTTTGTCCAGGTTTGTCCATTTTTAAATTGGCTGCTACTCAAAACACTACCTTGGGACTTAATCTTGAACTTATCCTTGAGCAGGTCATATACAGGTCACAAAAAAGGTTTTATGTACTCATGATCAGAACCCAGTGATCACAAATAAAAAGACTCTTCCAAAGAGAAACTGCTCACCTACTTAAAATTCATTTCATGCAAAAATCCAATTTAGAAAATCAAACTGAAGTGATGACAAACCTGAATTAACTTCCTGGACAGCATCAGGAGAAATCACTGAACAAATTACAATGATATACAGTAGGCCTTTGACCATTTGCGGTTTTGCACTCGTGCCCCCGCATACTCACGGATTGCCGACAAACCCGAAAGTAACTGGCATGTCATTCAAATTTAGCCAATGGCTGACAGCTTTGGTTTCTCCTTCCTGCTGATTGGTTGAGATGATGTATACACCCCGTTTTTTCTCATTCGCGCACAAGTTGTCAGTGTGCATTTTTTTGTGTGTTTTTAATTACCGTTAAGCTTTATGATGCCACTGAAACGTCGTGCATCTTCTCAGGCTTCTGGTAAGGAGCCTAAGCCCCAGAAAAAGGTAATGAGATTAAAAGAAAAAAAAATAGAACTACTTGATATGATCGACGAAGGAAAGCATTATGCTGTAGTAGGGGTGCCATTATGCAGTGCTGTCCCTCTGATGTGCTCATTCCTAATCCTATCCATCCTCGTTACTCCCAAAGAGAACCTCAACATTTTCATCTCTGCTACCTCCAGCTCTGCCGCCTGTCTTTTCCCCAGGGCCACTGTTTCTAAACCATACAACATCGTTGGCCTCAACACAGTCTTGTACACTTTTTCCTTTCATTGTTGCCGATACCCTCCTATCACACATCACACCGGACACTTTTCTCCAACCATTCCAACCTGACTGCACTTGCTTCTTCACCTCTTTTCCACACTCACCATTGCTCTGGATTGTTGAGCCTAATTATTTAAAATCCTGCACCTTCCTTATCTCTGCTCCCTGTAACCTCACCGTTCCTCTTGGGTCCTTGTCATTCATGCACATGTATTCTGTCTTACTGAGGCTAACCTTCATTCCCCTCCTTTCCAGGGCATACCTCCACCTCTCTAGATTTTCCTGCACTTGTTCTCTGCTCCCACGACAGATCACAATGTCATCTGCAAACATCATAGTCCATGAGGAATCTTGTCTAACCTCGTCTGTCAGCCTGTCCATCACCATAGCAAACAAGTGGCGGCTGAGAGCTGACCTTTGATGCACTCCTACCTCTGCCTTGCACTTCTCTAACACACCGACAGCACACCTCACCACTGTCTTACATCTCTCATACATGTCCTACACCACTCTAACATACTTCTCTGCCACTCCAGACTTCCTCATGCAATACCACAGTTCTTCTCTCGGCACCCTGTCATATGCTTTCTCCAGATCCACAAAGGCACAATGCAGCTCCGTCTGACCTTCTCTGTACTTCTCCATTAACGTCCTCAAGGCAAACACTGCATCTGTGGTGCTCTTTCTTGGCATGAAACCAAACTGTTGTTCACAAATGCTGACCTCTTCCCTTAGTCTAGCTTCCACTATTCTTTCCCATAACTTCATCGTATAACTCATCAACTTTATCCCTCTGTAGTTGCCACAACTCTGCACGTCTCCCTTGTTCTTATTTTCCTCATTCATCTGCTCTTCAAAGTACTCTTTCCATCTTCCCAGCACACTTCTGTCATCAGTCAATACATTTCCCTCTCTGTCCTTTATCAATCTAACTTGCTGCAAGTTCTTCCCATCTCTGTTTCTCTGCTGTGCCAAACTGTATAAATCATTTTCTCCCTCTTTAATTTCCAACCGAGCATACAAGTCATCATACGTGCTCTGTTTGGCCTTTGACACTGCTACCTTTGCCTTACGCTGTGTCTCCCTGTACTCCTGTTTACTCTCTTCGGTTTTCTCAA
>CM045741.1:41185015-41235015 GCA_024760905.1 Plotosus lineatus
AGCCTGGATTATTGCAATTCACTTCTCTTTGATCTTTCTCAAAAATCTCTCCGTAAACTTCAGCTGATCCAGAATACAGCTATTCGTAGGATCACCAGAACCCCCTCCATCCATCACATCACTCCTGTTCTCCAGCAGCTTCACTGACTCCCAGTTAAATTTTAGATTCAGTTTAAAATTCCCCTGCTAATCTTTAAAGCCATCTGCTCATCGGTCTGTCCCCTCTGCCCGTCTCTCTACCATTCAGCTGCTATGCACTCAGGATGACCACATCTTTCCCCCACTTTAAATCTGAAGTCAAAACCGACCCATTTCAAATTGCTTATGCCCCTGATTAAAAAAAAAAACAACAAAAAAACTAAAACTTTCCTGTTTTATTATTATTATTATTATTATTGTTGTTGTTGTTATTTACCGTATTTGACCTGATAAGCGCCCAGGGTGCTTTAAAAATTGGAGTGGGTGGGCGCTTATTAAAATGTTACCAGCGGGGTGGAACGGTAAGTGCTTATTACCATCTAGGTGGAAAACGTGAATAATAACAGTACAATAAAAGGGTTTTACTGGTATTGGTGTTATTCATTTTGTGGTATCAACCAAATTACTTACATGAAAGCTGAAAATAAACAGAAAATAGTATAATATTTTAATAAAAGACCCCTTACTTTTCCCTCCCAGTGCTGCTGCCGTAAACATTTTCCAGGAAGTAAAATGGAGCCAATCAACACGAATGTCAACTTTATGGCATGGCACGTTGAACCAATCAACTCGAACATAAACAAAAGTACTTGGCCAGGAACATCTTTAAATGTATGAAGTTGTGAGCAGGAGTATCAAGTGAAAAATCCTCATCATTACTTTCTGATAGGTCCATATCTGGCTCATCGCTCCATTTATTCAGAGCATCTCATAGTTTTACTGTAGCAGTTTCTAATGGTTCATCTTGTTAGACCAAGAGAACACAGCAAAATATTTTCCTGTTTTTAAAGCACGGCAGAACAATCAAGTGTGTTGTTACTGATGAACATTATAGACATTCCCCAGTGGCAGGGGGTTTGAAATACCGTGTAAACTCACTTTTACAGGCAGTAAATGCCTCATTTTACAGTTACAGAGACTGATCAAATAAAATTGGGAAGTTTGATCTATGATTTTGCTTCCAGTACACATGGGCGGTTATTAGACGTAAGATCAAAAACATTGGGGGGGGGGGGGCACAGGACGCTCATTACATCGAATACGCTATTATTATTATTATTATTCATTTCCTGTAACCGCTTAATCCTAATTAGGGTCGCGGGGAGGCTGGTGCCCATTCAGCTAACTCTGTGCGAGGGCAGAGTACACTCTGGACAACTCGGCAGGCCATTGCAGGGCAGAAACATGCTGACGGCTATGCAGCTACTCTTGACGAAAGTCAGCAATGGTTCGCTTACAGCCTCCCATCATAGACAGTGAGAGACATGGCTGGCCTTTGATAACCCAGTTAGCTGCACTGGGGGGGACAGTGACAACCCGTTGAGAGTGGAGCTTTGAACCCCAACCTTGGGATCAGTGATCTAGCACCTTAACCACCACACCACCTGCCCTAATTATTATTATTATTATTATTATTATTATAAGCAGCACTGGATAACTTTTCTCAATCTGAAAGGTTTTTCTCTGGAGAAACTCAGAGTTCGAGCTGGGTGATTTGGAATGTGTGATCCTTTTCAGGTTATGTGTCTTCTGCCTCTAAAAAAAATCCATCTACTGCAGCTTTGACTTGTGTTTGGAGTAACATCGTATGGTTGAGATTTAAAAGTCAAGGTATACTCAAACTTTAGATCGACAATGTATGTACTGTTTAAGATATTAAAATGCTAAAGTTTATGCACATAAACCTTATGAAAACATTCTGCATTTCTAGATATTAGTCTGATTGGTTTGTGCAAAATTTGAGTTGAGGAATGTCCCACAGTTTTATTGCCAACTCAAGTAATCCAGGATATATTTAATTACAAAATGTATTGGCACCATTTGTCCAAATAGCATCTCTGTCAAGCAGAACAGTCTTTCCGCTATGTTTGTTTTTGAATACTAATTTCCTCTATGACTTTTTTTTAATGATCTCCACCTCCTCCTCCTCCTCCTCACTGTGCCAATAACATGCAAAAAAATCTTTTCAAAAATTGTTTGCTTTAAAAAGTGATTAATACTTTTTGTTGTTAATAAAATCTATAACTTTGCCTTCATTTATTTACATTCATTTTCTCACTTGTTTTGTCACATACAAGCTTTTTTTGTTGTTGTTGAAAACTGCATGGAGAGTTTTCATGTCATTGCTTTTCTTATCATTTCTATCTCAGGAACTTGTTACTAGCTTGCAACAGTTTTTTTTACCCAGAGCCATTAATATAAAGATTTAAGTACTGTATAAAGCTGGAGCTCGCAGTGAATATTCAACCATAGTTTCTGCTACATGGTTTGTGCTTTGAATTGAAGTGAATAATATGTAGTGTTCAGCGTCTTTGGCTGGTGTTATAAGAATAGTATGGCTCCTTAAGGACTCGATCAATTTCAGTTTAACACTGAATTTTCTTGTCAGTATCTTTCACTCTCTGATTTCTCATTTTCATTTGTATCACCTGTCTTGCTGGTTTAATTATCCATTCATTGGGTTCATGTTCTGTGCTCCCGTATCAAGGAGAGAGTTTGCGTAAGCTGGATTGTTGTGTGGTGTTTACTCTGTGCGAGTTTGGGTCTTGGCATATGGTGCATTTTTTGGGTTTCAGTTTCATCATTAACAAGTTTGTGATGCAAGTTAGTGATATTGACATCCAATCAGCATCAAGTCAGATACAGACACGGAAAAACAATCAAAGTTATGCTGCGGGGAACCATTCAGGAACCATGCTAAGGTTGCCATATTTCAGCAGTTGTATCAGAGAGATTTTAGCATGGAAAATATTGTCTTTATCAAGAACCTCTAACGTGGCGGGTTACATTTTTTTGTTGTTTCAGGATAACGAAGATGGGACTTCAAGTGAAGGTATCTTTGTATCAAAGATTGTGCAACATGGACCAGTGGATAAAGAAGGGGGGCTTCAGATTCATGACAGAATAATGGAGGTAACAATTTTTTTAAATGTTAAATGTTGTTTACACGTCAATTTATTTATATATATATATATATATATATATATATATATATATATATATATATACACCGTATTTGACGTGGGTGGGTGCTTATTAAAAATTTAAATGGTTACCAGCGGAGTGGAACGGTAAGTGCTTATTAGCCTCGAGATGAAAAACATGAATAATAACAGAACAATAAAAGAGTTTTACTGGTATTTGTGTTATTCATTTTATGGTATCAACCAAATTATTTACATGAAGGCTGAAAATAAACAGAAAACAGCATAATTAAAAAATAGACCCTTTAATTTTCCCTCCCGGTGCAGTTCCTTTAAATATTTTCCCCTGATGTAAAATCGAGCCAATCAACTTGAATGTCAACTTTAGCACATGCACGTTGAACCAATGAACACAAAGGTCAACTTTAGAACATGGCATGTTGAAAAGCACATGCCCAGGAACGTCTTTACATTTATGAAGTTAGTGAGCAGGAGAATCGGCTGAAAAATACTCATCACTTTCTGATTGGTCCATAACTGGCTCATCACTACATTCATTCAGAGCATTTCTAATGGTTCATTGGTTGTTGGACATTTACCAAGAGAACACAGCAAAATGTTTTCCTGTTTTTTAAAGCACGGCAGAACAATCAAATGTGTTGTTACTAATGAACATTATAGACATTCTCTCGTGGCAGGGGGTTTTGAAATACTGTGTAAACTCACTTTTACAGGCAGTGAACGCCTCATTTTATGGTTACAGAAACTGATCGAATAAAATTGGTAAGTTTGATCCACCATTTTGCTCCCACTACACATGGGCAGTTATTAGACATAAGATCAAAAACACTGGAGGAAGGGGGGGGGGCTTATTACGGTGAATACGGTATATCACTGAAATGTGGAGCCACCAAATCATCCACTGGTGTGAACAACTGTGAAAGTTGAGAGCATGAGTGTAACAAAAGGTAATCTCAAGCCTTGTTAGACTCATATTTATCTTCAATCTTTTTTCTAAACGCCTTAGAGAGTGCTTTAGATCTTGGTCTGATGACAGGTAATATCTCCCAAGGTCGGGTTAAATAACACTTTCTGAGATCTAATAATGGGCAATTATTAAACGAGGTCAAGTGTGATGTCGAATTATTTGCTTAAAATAATAGAATAATTTTCTGTTGTACAAAAGCAGAATTTTGTAACTGTAATGTTTAGAATGTTTGTGTGTGAGATTTTCTCAGTCAAATTGTTTCTTTGTTCGTTTTAATTTGTTTTGTTTGTTGTTTTGTTTGTTCATGTTTTGCACTATGCTCGTCTATGACCAGTCGACCCTACTACAGCTATGAGATCGGAGTCTTGGGGCGTGTATAACTAAGCACGCTCAACTCTTGAGCTAATATGCTATGGTAGCACAATGCTAGCCGCACCCCGGCTAACAATAAGCCATTGACTGAAATTGAGTGAGGTCTCAGTTACTTTGCAGTCCGCGATTACTCAAACCGTTAATGCAAACCCGCAAATAGTCAAGGGCCTACTGTGTGTGTGTGTGTGTGTGTATATATATATATACTGTATATGTATGTGTGTGTGTGTGTGTGTATGTATATATATATATATATATATATATATATATATATATATATATATATATATATACTGTATATGTATGTATGAAAGACTTTTTTGGCTTGCAATTGGTAAAAGTGGTTCATTAAAATAATCAGTACATACATGACAATTATTTGGGAAGTAAATGAGCCTGAGGTGAATTGTTGTTTTGGTATATACTACATGGGAACATAAGATGCAAACAAAACCAATATTTTTCTAATTCACATATTTTTTACTATTTTAACCATTACAGCAGTAGGCCAGCAGGCTTTTTTTTCTCCAGTTTTAGCTCATACCATGCAGAAACACACACACACACACACACACACACAAGCTTACCCAGATTCTGAACATATTTGGTCATACATTGTGTCAGCATACTACACTGAATCCCATTATAGTAGATTAATTGTTAACACAGAGTATGATGGTGTAAAATTACTGCTAGTGTTTGGTTTGTGATCTTCAGAAAATTGGGGCTCAGATTTAATTCAGTGTTTTTCAATGAGCCCCAATGTTAGGCATGTGTAATGGCATCTCTGTCGCTATTTTTAAAGGGCACAATTATTCCCTTTGTTAGCTGAGGTGTGTTCACTGTGGTGCGTGGGGTATAGGTTGTGATTGTATGTAAACTTTGGGTGCTACACTATTCACAAGCTCAAATTCTGATGCTTCGAGAGATGAATCTCTCTGGAAATGTAATCTAGGGAAATAAATGAATTTACTTTTCATTGTTAAAGAGTCAGTGGTCTTACGCTGGCGTGACCCGTAATAAGAGTTATCATTCTAGTCGTACGACTTTTTTCCTCTTCACCCCATTATCCATCAACAGATTTTCTTCACTGCAGCCCAGCGCCTTATTAATTCTGCTTTTTTTGGGATACGTTTTACCTCATGTCAAGATTTTGACGGCTTGCATTCTTACGCTCAGAGTTGAAGATGAGTTGCGGTGAATATTGTTTTTTTTTTTTAGTCCTGGCGTCTGTCACTATTTTCTCCACTCCAGAGCTATGACAGGGTAATGAGGAGGATTGGGAATCTGCACTGTAGCGTTCAATCAGGTCGGGTTGCGTAAGTTATCGAGCAGCCTCAAGTAATTTATTTGCAGTGGAAAGAACAGTGTTTTGCCCCATTGAACACCGCACATGCGCAACATACAGTGAAGTGCCAGCAAGTAAACATTCAGAGTTCCAATTTAGAGAAGTACTTTTAAAGGGAAATTAAACATAATCTTATTAAAATATTTCAGACATTGTGTGCATCTTTGGACATGAAAATGTATTATTAATCTTTACAAGGAAAAAATAAATTGTCTGAAATGTGAAATGTTGAATGTGATTCATGTGTATACGATAGTAACCACGAAGGTAATTTGCATATGAATTAACAGTGGGACATGCCATTCATTCCTGTAAAGGTCTTGTCTGATGTACGACATCAAAAACTTGTATTTTGTGCAGCTGTGCTTATTCTATTCACAGGTTTACTATTCTATATCCAACCTATTTTGTATTCACATAATTTATATCAAATGATAAATTTACATCATATTGTGATGATTTCGCAAACTCTCAACAATGAAACAGCAAATCTTTTTAAGCTAACTCATGCCAATTGTGACACACAAATATACATATGCTTATGTGTAGCAGGAAGTTTGGAAGGCTTTCCTTTCATTTCACTAAAAGTAAAAGGTTTTGACATTTTTGAAGAAAACAGAAAAAAAGATAACAGTTTTGAAACCGAGTGACTCCACCCGCAATATTTGTGGCCCTTCACATCATATCAAGTCTTAAGTTGCGTGGGCCAGCTTTAAGATATGAGAAGGAAAAAGACTGTAACCCCAAAATGAAAAGTAACAAAGAACTCAAATTGGTTAGATTGCAAAAAGAGAAATTTTGCCAGGTGTGGTTCGAGTGGGCGGCGCTGTCTTTATAATTCCCGACTATCCTTCTTTTTATCACTGCCCTTTATCTGGAGCAACCAATAGGCCTGTAATTATTCCACCCAACCGTGATCCATTTCCACTTGTTTTGATAAGTTTGTCATTTTTCTGTAACCGCATAATCCTAGTCGCTAATTAGGGTTGCAGTGAGGCTGACGCCCATCCCAGCTGACTTCGGGTGAGGGCAGAGTACACCCCGGGCAGCTCGCCCGGCCATCGCAGGGCAGAAACACGCTGATGGTTTTGCAATGGTTCTTTTACATGCCTCACACCATAAATAGTGAGAGACATAGCCGGCAGTTGATAACCCAGTTAGCTTCACTGAGGGGGGGGGGGGGGGGGACAGAAACAACATTGTGGAGAGTTGGACTCGAACCCCCAACCTTTGGATCAGTGATCCAGTGCCCTATACCACTAGACCACCACTGCCCCTGGTAAGTTTATGATTTCATCAGTTATGTAGGTTTCTTTGTATATAAACATTTTTTTATAGTTTTTGAGACTAGAAATCTGGATAAATAGAAAAAAATAACTGTTAGTGTGATTCTTTTCAAATATTTGATGAATTTAATGGTGTTAATTTTACTACATGATGGTTCTTGAAGTTCATTAGCTCTGAACTTTCCCCATTTTTCTCAGAGCTATCCATTTTGAAATCTCAATTCGCTAGACAGAAGTGGCCAAATGCCAGTACACACCTGTTACATTAATGATTCTGCTACCAAAATTGAGCTTATTGGGTCAGGAATATGAAAATATTCATAACTAATGCGGCAGAAAATGGAACTTAATACCTGTTTTGATGCAATGGGTCACCTTCAGAGAAATTCCTTGTTGCACTGGAACACTGCATTTCTTGCCTGGATTCAGTTTGATTGCTGTCACACTTTGATAGACTTCTGATGGTCACGCTTCTAAACTTGGCTTAATACCAGTGGTGGATGAAGCATCACAGCAGGGGTGCTATCTTCTCCTACAACAATGTATAATAACTTTTTACAAATAGCTTTAATGGTCTATAACCTAGTCGTAGTCTTTCTAAGAAGCATCACATTTATCTGAGTATTTATGGTAGTTAGCACATAGACCTATAAGACTGTATAGCTTCCTGATCGAATATGTTGTAGGTTTTGTTGTACATTTTCTTAAAGTACTGCTAAAGTTGCTTCATGAGCAAAGGCATGAACATGTCATACATGCATCATCGCCAAACAACTTGCCTCAGGGATCACCTGATCCTTACAACTGAGCTCAAATGAAACACAGCTGCTTTGCTTCACAGCAAACCAAAACAGTCTCATAATTGCTAACATGGATTTGTGAGAGAACAAGATCTCCAAGAAAGCCCGAGAATCAAATCTTAATAGTAGGGGCTGTGTATCTTGACTGAGCTCATAATTTAATTGCGATTATCCAGTCAACAAAGTGATTCCATTCAGGAGCACACTGGGGTGCATCCCCAAATTTCTGACACATTGATTACTTCACATTGATATATATATATATATATATATATATATATATATATATATATATATATATATATATATATATATATATATATACACACACACACATATACACACACACACACACACAGTGGTACCTTGTCTAACAAATTTAATCCGTTCTGAGGGTGAGCTCATAAGCCAAAAAGTACATTAGATGAAACAATTATTCTCATAAAAAAATAACAGAAAACCAAAATTAATCCATTCTAACCCCTTCCCAAACTCATAAAACCTGCCACAAACATGTATATTTGACCTAATATATTAAAGATAAACATAGGGGGCAGTGGTGGTCTAGTGGTATAGGGCGCTGGATCGCTGATCCAAAGGTTGGGGGTTCGAGTCCCACTCTCCTCAAGGTTGTCACGGTCCCCTCCCAGTGCAGCTAACTGAGTTATCAAAGGCGGGCCATGTCTCTCACTGTCTATGGTGTGAGGCATGTAAAAGAACCATTGCTGACTTTCGTAAAGGGTAGGCTGCAAAGTCATCAGCGTGTTTATGTCCCTTGCTAAAAGGGTTGTGACAGGAAGGGCATCCGACGTAAAAACCTCTGCCAAATCAAACGTGCGAATCAGATGATTCGCTGTGGCGACTCCCGAGAAAAGGGAAAAAGCCGAAAGGAAGCCAGACATATTAAAGATAAACATGCAAAAACAATACATATTTTATACTAATAATACATGTGCATTAACATTAATAATAATCAAGAATAAACAATAAGTCAACTAACCCTTCCGATTATAAGATGTGACGTGGGTAAGCAGGGTGGTGCGTAACAGAGGAGGAGGAGGAGGAGAAGAATTCTGTGTCTGTGCAAGCTATGAATGTCAGCGAGGAAAGCCTCGTGGTGATCTCTTACAAGACCAGTGCTTCTCAAATAGTGGGGCATGGTGTGATACTAGGGGGGTGGGTATGACCCTGGGGAACATGCTTTTTTGCCATATTGTACTAGAATTAAGTGTAATTGTGCATCCTCGACAGAAGTTGGCATTGTCGCGCTATGGTGTAGGGAAAAAGCACCAAGCAAACGATGTGAAGTGCAGTAAACACTATTTATAGTCATACATGGGGCCCTGGGGGGGGGGGGGGGGGGGTGTCAATTTTTTTTCTTCCTATAGGGGCATCACAGAAAAAATTTACACGCACTGCACAAGGCGTTCTTGGAGCGCGGAAGAATACAATGCGGAAGAATACAAGGCTAATCGGCCCGAAAAAAACCATTTCCCCTGCTGAGCTCGTAAACTGAAATTTTGTTTGTTGGATGTAGCAGATTTTTGGCGAGTTCGAATCTCATATCATGGAAAAATTGTTTTAAGAGACACTCGTTAGATGAGGTACACACACACAGTGGTACCTCACCTAACGAGTGTCTCTTAAAACATAATTTGCCTTCCATAATTTTTGGCACCCCTGGTTGAGATGTGTTAAAAAATGTAGAACAAATTACATTTTCATTGCAGAAGCTACTATTATCCTGAAATTGTAGAAAACAGCAAACTTCAACTCGAGTGAATTTTAAGGGGGAAAATGTTTTTCATAAAATCGCCTGTTCCACAATTATTAGCACTTCTAACGATTCCTAGAAAATAAATGTTATTGAAGTATTTCCAGGGAGCGCTTGGTGGCCTGGCCGAACCCAGCCCGAAGAGGAGGCATTGGTCCATCCTTCCATGGACCCACCCCCTGTGGGAGGGGCAATAGGGGTCAGGTGCCGTGTGAGTTGGGTGGCAACCGAAGGCATGGGTTCTGCTGAGTGGATCCTCAGCTTCTGATTTTGATTCTTTGGACATGGAATGTCACCTCTCTTGGGGAGAAAGAGCCTGAGCTTGTGCGTGAGTGCATAGCTTGGTCTCTTACCACCCATCTTGAGCGAGGCTAAACTTTCCTCCATTCTGGAGTTGCTCATGGGGAGACATGGTGAGCCGGTGCAGACATCCTTGTTGCCCCCCGTCTCAGGGCCCACATGTTAGGGCTCTCCTTGATTGAGGAAAGGGTAGCTTCCTTCTGCCTTTAGGGTGGGGGGACGGGTCCTGACTGTTGTTTCTGCTTGTGCACCAAATGACAGTTCAGAGTACACACCCTTCATGGAGTCTTTAGGGTGTGTGTTGGAGAACGCTCTCCCAGGGGGCTCACTTGTTGTTTTCAGAGAATTGAACGTCCATGTGGATAATGACAGTGTGACCTGGAAGGGTGTGATCGGTAGCTACGGCCTCTCCAGTCTGAACCCGAATAGTGTTTTGTTGTTGGACTTTTGTGCTCGTCATGGTTTGTACATCATCATCATCATGAACACCATGTTCGAACATAAGGGTGTTTATAAGTGCACTTTGCAAAAGGAAATTCGATGGTTGACTTTATAGCCGTGACACCCAACTTGCGGCCACATGTTCTGGACACTCGGGGGACGAGGGGAGCTGAGCTGTCAACCAATCACGACCCGGTGATGAGCAGGCGCCTATGGTGGAGGAGGCCGCCCTCCAGACATGGCAGGCCCAAGCGTGTAGTTAGGGTCTCCTGGAAACATTTGACGGAGCCTCCTGTCAAAGGGGTCTTCAACTCCCACCTCTGGAAGAGCTACAACCACGCCCCAAAAACGGTAGGTGACATGGAATCCGAATGGGTCATGTTTCGTGCCTCCATACCTGTGGCCAGAAGGTCATTGGTACCTGTTATGGTAGTAACCCCTGAACCCTCGAAAAGGTGGTGGACACCTATGGTGAAGGGGGTCATCCAGCTGAAAAAGGAGACCTATTGGGCCGTAATGGCATGTGGAACTCCCGAGGCAGCAGATAGGTACTGGCAGGCCAAATGTTCTGCAGCCCTAGCTGCCGCTGATGCAAAATTTCTGGTGTGAGAGGAGTTTGGTGAGGGCCTGGAGAGCGATTATCGGTCGGTCTCAAAAAGGTTCTGGACCACTATCCCACGCCTCAGGAGGGCGCAGCAATTCTCCACAAATACTGTTTACAGTTGAAGTGGGGAGCTGCTCACCTCGACTGGGGATTTCATCAGGAGGTGGCAGTAACACTTCGAGGACCTCGTGAATCCCACCAACATGACCTCCATGGAGGAGGAAAATCTTGGGATTTGGGGGGCTCCAATGAAGGGTAGACCCTGCCCATCACTGGAGATAAGGTTGCTGAGGTACCCAGGAAAATCTATGCAGTGGTACCGGAGAGGAGGATCCGACCGATAATTGACCCTTGAGTTCAGCGGGAACAATGTGGTTTTCGTCCTCGACGCGGCACTCTCGACCAACTCTATGTGCTCTACAGGACCCTGTAGGGGACGATGGGAGTTTATTCAATCTGTCCACATGTGTTTTGTGGATTTAGAGAAGGCTTTCGACCATGTCCCTCGGGTTATCTTATGGGGCGTGCTCCGGGAGCATTGCATTCTAGACCTGTTAATACGGGCCATTCGTTCGCTGTATCACTGGAGCCAGAGTTTGATCCGTATTGGGAACAACAGTTCGAAGTTTTTCAACCATTCTGTTCATAATTTTTATGGACAGAATTCTAGGTGCAGCCAAGGGGTTGAGAGGTCCTGGGTTGGTGGCCATCAGATCTCATCTCTACTTTTTGCAAATGATGTTGTCCTTTTGGCTTCATCAATCTGGAACCTCTAGCTCTCTTTGGAGCGATTTGCAGTCGAGTGTGAACTGGACGAGATGAGAATCAGCATCTCCGAGTCAGAGGTCATGGTTCTCAGTCAGAAAACGGTGGAATTCACCCTCTGGGTCGACAATGAGGTCCTGTTCCAAGTGGAGTTTAAGTATCTCGGGGTCTTGTTCATGAGTGAGGGAAGGATGGAGTGTGAAATCGACAGGCCGATCACTGCAGCCTGTGCTGTGAAGCGGAGCCTGTACTGGTCTGTCATGGTGAAGAGGAAGCTGAGCCGCAATGCTCTCAATTTACCAGTCAATCTACGTTCCAACCCTTACGTATCGTCAAGAAGTTTGGGTAGTGACTGAGGGAACAAGATCGTGGAAACAAGTGGATGAAATGCATTTTCTTTGCAGGGTGGTGGGGCTGGGTGAGAAATTCAGCCATCTGGGGGAGCTTGGAGTAGAACCCCTGCCCCTCTCCATTGAGAGTAGCCAATTCAGGTGGCTCGGGCATCTGGTTAGAATGTCTCCAGAACACCTGCTCGGTGTGGTGTTTTGGGCATGTCCAACTAGGAAGAGACCTCAGAACACGCTGGAGGAATTATGTTTCTCGGCTGGTCCAGGAATGCCTTGGTGTCCCCCTCGGAAGTGGTGGAGGAAGTGGCTGGGGAGAGGGATGTCTGGACCTCATTGCTTAGGCTGCAGGTCACAACCTGGATTAAACGGATGAAGATGAAGATGATGGAGTAATTCTGTCATTTCTACAGTAGTTTACAAAGTAGATCAGAGTATCTAGGAACATTTAATTAGTAATTCATAATTTGCTGTTTCCCTGGGGAATAAATAAAAACACACCACTCAAGTAAGGTAGACATGTGTCGATTGTCACAAGTCGGGCAAGAGCTACAAGAAAGCTTTTTTTTTTTTTAGATTTTACTAATAATATTTTACCAATTTTACAAGAACTGTGGTATTGTATGAGGAAGTCTGGAGTGACAGAGAAGTATGTTAGAGTGGTGCAGGACATGTATGATAGATGTAAGACAGTGATGAGGTGTGCTGTCGGTGTGACAGAAGAGTTCAAGGTGGAGGTGGGACTGCATCAAGGGTCAGCTCTCAGCCCCTTCTTGTTTGCTATGGTGATGGACAGGCTAACAGATGAGGTTAGACAAGAATCTCCATGGACTATGATGTTTGCAGATGACATAGTGATCTGTAGTGAGAGTAGAGACCAAGTGGAGGAAAATCTAGAGAGGTGGAGGTATGCCCTGGAAAGGAGGGGATTGAAGGTTAGTCTTAGTAAGACAGAATACATGTGTGTGAACGACAAGGACCCAAGAGGAACTTTGAGGTTACAGGGGGCAGAGATAAAGAAGGTGGAGGATTTTAAGTACTTAGGCTCAACAATCCAGAGCAATGGAGAGTGTAGAAAAGAGGTGAAGAAGCGCGTGCAGGCAGGTTGGAATGGATGGAGAAAAGTGTCCGGTGTGATGTGTGATAGGAGAGTATCGGCAAGAATGAAGGGAAAAGTGTACAAGACGGTGATGAGGCCAGCAATGTTGTATGGTTTAGAGACAGTGGCCCTGGGGAAAAGACAGGAGTCAGAGTTGGAGGTAGCAGAGATGAAAATGTTGAGGTTCTCTTTGGGAGTAATGAGAATGGATAGGATCAGAAATGAGTACATCAGAGGGACAGCACATGTTAGATGTTTTGGAGACAAAGTCAGAGAGGCTAGATTGAGATGGTTTGGACATGTACAGAGGAGGGATAGTGAGTATATTGGTCGTAGGATGCTGAGGTTGGAACTACCAGGCAAAAGGCCCAGAGGAAGACCAAAGAGAAGATTTATGGATGCGGTGAAGGCGGACATGAAAGTTGTTGGAGTAAGAGTAGAAGATGCAGAGGATAGGGAGAGATGGAGGCAGATCATTTGCTGTGGCGACCCCTGAAGGGAACAGCCGGAAGGAAAAGAAGAAGATTTTACCAATTTTACAATGACTTTGATCCAGAATCTGATGTTACATAATTGCGAGAAAACGTTTGTCCAACCTAGAATGTATATGTTCGTCTTTATTTGCTGTAAAAGATAAATAAATTTGCAATGTCCTGCTGGTTTTACAAAGCAATCTGTATGTAGGCTTAATGTAAGGCAGAGTTGATGAAAATTGGTTTATAGGTTTGTGAGATATGAGCTTTTTATACATGAATTTCCACGTGTGCGATAAGACTTTTGTCAATGAATTTATATTATCTATAATAAACAAATATTAACAAGTTTGAATGAATGAGTAAATAAAACGAGTAAAATCTTTTTCACTTAGGGGGGGTGCATTTACTTTTTATATGTCTCTTATATAACTAGCTGTGCTTTGTGGTAAACCGTTGTAGTACGTCAATGCAATATTTCCTAATACAGTCGGCCCTCTACTTACGAAAGCCTCTGAATACGAAAAAAACAGGTTACGAAAAACATTTTCCTAAATTTTCGTCCTCTTTTTACAAAAACAACCTCTTTTTACGAAAAACAACAAACGCGCCATTCACAAATTCAAAGAGTTGCACTCATTGGCTGTCTCCCAACATCCCGCCCTGCTGGTCTGCCATTGGCCAGGAGGCGGCTGAACTGTACCCATACTTCCTGTGCCCATACTTCCTGTTTGTCACACACGTGAGAGAGGAGAGTTGAACAGGAATGTTGGCTCGAGAGTTTATTTTGAGATTGATCATTGCAGTGTTATATTTCGTTATCCATCATGGACCCGGAAAATACAGAAAAGCGGAAATACAGTGACAGAGACGATTATTTCGGAACAATATTGAAGCAGAAGTAGAGGGGCAGTGGTGGTCTAGCGGATAGGGCGCAGGATTGCTGTGTGTGGGCGGAGCCCGCATTCGGCAAAACACGACAGAAAAAGAGAGAGTTTAGTGTGTGTGTGTGTGAGACAGAGAGAGACGGAGATAGAGAAATAGAGAGAGACAGTGTGGTGTGTGTGTGTGTGTGTGTGGTAGGTAAGACTGTTGGGTTTTTACACCCGAGCCTTGTGGCTCATCAGGCCGGTGCTTATCCCCGGTTTCCATAGCGTGAAGCGATGAGGAGTTTAACTCCCCCTGGATGGGGCACTAGTCCATCGCAGGTTACCTTCCCAGTATATTTTACTGGTATCCATTTATACTGCTGGGTGAACAGAGGCACACTTGTGGTTGAGACTTGCCGAGGGGTCTTAGCACAGTGAGGGTCTCAGTGGGATTCGAACTCACAACATCCCGATTATTAATAAAAAAATGTTTAATAATGGTTTAATTAATAAATATGTTAATAAAATGGTTTAATATGTTAATAAAATGTTTAAGTGGTTTAATAAATAATTTTCTTTTACTTTTAACACATATTTCATACAAAATTGGTGTACTTTTATCATTTTTAAAGAGTTTATGGGGTAGTCTTGGGAGTCTTGGAATGAATCACGCGTTTTGCATGTAAAATTCGCCTCTACTTACGAAAACTCCAGGCTACGAAAAAGGCTCTGGAACGGATTAATTTCATAAGTCGAGGGCTGACTGTATTTGAACTCAAGTGAAAATCGTGTTTGTTTTGTTGCCGGAGCATTGGTGTACGTATATATGTCAACTTGTAAAAGTCTACAAACCTCCATGAGTCAGAGTTTAAAGTACAACGGTCTTTTTAAAAGAACGTTCACCAAAACTGTTGTCAGCTATTTGTGTAAGAAGCCAGGTAGGACTGTTGTTGGGATTACTGCTTTTCTTCTCTTGAGATATTTTCACGTGGTTATCAGTGAGATATTCGCTTCAGTTTGTTCTGAGTGTTGGGAAAGGAAATTCTGCTGAAGGCGCTAATCTTGGCAGCAAATCTTATTAGCACAACCTGTAGTTGTTAAATGTTGCTAAAGTGCTGTAAATGTAAATGTAGGTACTTATGTCCCTTTGGTGTTTGTGAGTAGTGAGATTACCCAGAAAGTGGCACTTAACACCAGACACCTATTCCTGTTTTTTCCAGGTTGAGTTGGTGCTAAATGACATTCCAAAAGCCTTTTACTAACTTGATCATAAATGGAAGTGAGTGTTGGGAGGAAGGAACCTATTGCCTGGAAGAGAGGATGGTCGAGTTACTTTTGTTTCTCAGATCACTGGAAGTTCGTGGTTTTGTAATTTTAATGAAAAAGCTGAGAGGACAAAATTTTTCAATCGTCACAATTGTGGTCAACTCCAGACTTGCCAACCTTCAGTGCCTTGCAGATAAAGATGATATATTTGAACAACACCACAAAGTATATTAGCTTTCTCAATCATTTATTAAACAAAACAATGAGTACATGGAGTACAAGTAAGTTTTCTGTGGCAAAAGTGAACACATTCTTGGCTCCAAACGCACGCATCGCCCACTTTAGCAGAAACAGCTCATTTCATTTTCTAAACAGATTTGTCCTATGATAGAAAGGCAAGGAGGCCAGAGCGCATCAAAACTCACTCCAAACTAAGGCAGAGTACACCCAAAACAGCTTGTCAGACCATGGCGGGCCAACCACACTACAATTCACAAATAAAATCACTTTGTAGTCTATCCCAGTCCTCACATGATTCATTATAGATGATTTCCTCCTCTTTGAGCTGTCATTCAAAATCCTTCAAAAAACCCTCGAGATACATTGGTTCAAGACCCACAGTTTGCTGAAAATTTGGTGGAAATCATTTGGTTAGTTTTTGTGTTATCGTCGTCACAGACAGACACGCAACCACTTATAACTTCCCCCCCCTTGGTGAAAGGAAAACAAGATGAACTTTGTTGTCATGAGAAAAGTACACAAACTACGTGCATTGTGTTTGTATATTTCAATGATACAGTGTGTTGGACTGAGTGGCGAGCAGTTACAAACAAGAAGCATAACCAAGACTCAAAGCGTTTACAGCAAACCCTGCTTCCATAAATATAAACTAAAACAACCTCTCAAAAAACATTAGTACTGTATTCGGCATGATAAGCGCCCAGGGTGCTTAAAAATTGGAGTGGGTGGGCGCTTATTAAAATGTTACCAGCGATAAGTGCTTCTTACCATCGAGGTGGAAAACATGAATAATAAAAGAAGAATAAAAGAGTTTTACTGGTATCATCCAAATTACTTACATGAAAGCTGAAAATAGAAAACAGATTTTTTATTTTTTTTTTAATTAAAAGACCCCTTACTTTTCCCTCCTGGTGCTGTTCCTTTAAACAGTTTTCCGGAAGTAAAATGGAGCCAATCAACTCAAATGTCAACTTTAGCACATGGCCTGTTGAACCAGTCTACATAAACTTAAACAAAAGCACATGGCCAGGAATGTCTTTAAATGTATGAAGTTAGTGAGCAGGAGAATCGGGTCCTCGTCATCACTTCCTGATTGGTCCATATCTGGCTCATCGCGCCATTCATTCAGAGCATCCCATAGTTTTGCTGTAGCAGTTTCTAATGGTTCATCGGTTGTTGGACATTTACCAAGAGAACACAACAAAATGTTTTCCTGTTTTTAAAGCACGGTGGAACGATCAAATCTGTTGTTACTGATGAACATTATAGACATTTCCCAGTGGCAGGGGGTCTTGAAATACCGTGTAAACTCACTTTTACAGGCAGTGAACGCCTCATTTTACCGTTAGAGAGACTGATCAAGACTGATTTGCTCCCAGTATACATGGGCGGTTATTAGACGTAAGATCAAAAACACTGGGGTGGCGGGGTGGATTATTACGTCGAATACTGTACATCACTGAAATGTGGAGCCACCAAATTATCCACTGGTGTGAACAACTGGGAAAGTTGAGAGCATGAGTGTAACAAAAAGTAGTCTCAAGCCTTGTCAGACTCATATTTATCTTCAATCTTTTTTCTAAACGCCTTAGAGAGTGCTTTAGATCTTGGTCTGATGACGGGTAATATCTCCCAAGGTCGGGGTAAATAACACTTTCTGAGATCTAATAATGGCAATTATTAAACGAGGTCAAGTGTGATGTCGAGAATTATTTGCTCGTATGGCTGCTTAAAATAATAGAATAATTTTCTGTTATACGAAAGCAGAATTCGGTAACTGTCACATTGTTAATTTGAGATATGTTCAAAGTAGACAGTCACGTTACTATGTAGGCCAGTTGAGCAGTAATCTTTGGCATTATGGCAATGATGCAGCACTTTGGTCATTTGATGGCAGTACTAAGAACTATTTGATGGCTTTGCACCAATTGGAAAAGAGAAAGTGTTCTGAATGAAATATAACTACTATCTTTATGTATCACCAGTGGTAATACTTTTTTGTTATTGGCTGATCTGGGTCTAATCATCTCCAGAACAATGGGTCTTGTGAGGTGTTCCTGGTATGCAATGGAAAATACCTACAGAAGATGGTTCAAGGAAGAACAAGTTATGAGCTGGCTTGAGTGTCGTGGGTGCCCAAGGCTCACTGATATGCATGGGGAGCAAAGGCTAGTCTGACAAACGGAACATGATAAAACAGAGTCACCTGTATTGCAGCATGTTGTGCATGGGGCTGGGAAACAGGAACTGATCAATACTGTTGGGCTCAACAGTGGCAGGTTGGTGGTAATTGAACTTGAACCCGTGACCTTCAGCTCGGTAACTACTGATCCACTACTCAATGTGTAGAAACTCAAATGAAATGGTTGCTCTAATGTATTTGAGTTCATATTCGGAAAAGCTGGTATGGTTTAGAACCAATTTGGGTTAACCATTGCGTGACGGGTCTCATCGAGAAGTCGTGACACTGTTTTGTCCTTTTTCGGGGAAAGAATAAAGGTGAATTGAATTTTGTATGAACTCATCAGCTGCGGGTCAGTAGAGTTAAAGGGTTTGTAAAGCAACATCAGTCTAACTTTTTTCATTTCTGACAATCAACTGTAATTCTGTCTTAGTTTATGATCAGCATCTACATCACTGACATATTTAGACCCTTGACAGCATTTTTAGTTTCCACAAACACAGTAAATAAGGACAACGACAATATATAAGGCGATTTATGCATGTGGTGAAGGAGGATATGAAGGTAGTTGGTATAAGAGAAGAAGATGCAGAGGAAAGGCTGAGATGGAGGCAGACGATTCGCTGTGGCGACCCCTGAAGGGAACAGCCGAAAGGAAAAGAAGACAAGGACAATATACGTCAGGTCAAAGCATGGGGTTGAAACCTTTTAACCTTTTTATTTCTTAATGAAGTCCCACTAGTACATTATTGGGGCACATGATGTTTTAGCTGGATGTGTGACAAGGTCATCTGTGTTCAATTCTGTCCAGAGAAGAGGACTGAACACAAGGAAATGATTATCTGTTGGTGTCTCATGGTAAGAAGTGGGCCTTTGTGAGTATATTTATTGGATTTGGCAATGGCCGAATGGGTTCTACCAAGCCAAGGCAGCAGGCAGTTTAATCTAGATGGAACTAGAGAGCCCTATGAGAGTCTCAGTTTGAGCTGAGAGGGGCATTCTAGTCCTGCCTGGCTCACCTAACTCAATAATATATCCAGTGGAAATATAGACACAGTACTCAGTGTCTGTTGCTGATTATCGGGATGCAGTGGCACGTTAAGAATGAATATATAATGCTTTATGAAGCATAAATAATTTCTCAATACACTTATTTTCTTGCCAAAACATAAGTATAACAATAGTCTTGAATTGCCTGACCAGCTGGTCTCTGTCATAACCTCTTAACCCCGCTCCCATTCGAACCTACACTTTTCACCCTATCTGCTATGTCAGGCTTTGTGATATGATGTCACACACCGGAGAGGAAGAAAAGGATGTTTTGCTGTTTTCCTGTATTGTGTAGATAACTGGCGTCATAAACGCTGTTCTGCAGCAGCTGCTTTCTACCAATAAAGATTCCAGTTTACTTTCCAGGTATAAATATGCATTCATTTTCTGAACCACTTATTCCTAAACAGGGTCACAGGGAGGCTGGCATTCCTCTCAGCTGACTCTGGGAGAGGGCGGGGTACACCCTGGACAGCTCACCAGGTCATCACAGGGCCAACACTCACACAACCATTCACACTCACACCTAGAGGAGATTTGGAACCACCAGTTAACCTACTGTGCCTGGTTTTGGACTGTGGGAGGAAAGCCTTTTTATAAACATGATGTATGGGGAAAACAAACGGAATCGACTGTAGTCAAACACGTTGGTTACTTCTGTATGCGACTCTCAATGACGTCTTGCACCAGGTACGAAACCGTTATTAAACAACAACAGTGCAGAATGATCATTTTGCTATCATAGTCATCAGCCGGGCATAAATAAGGAAGACACAAAGAGTAACGGAAATGGTGAAGCATAAATTAACGTCAGACATGTTGGATGAAGTGTGTGTGAGAAAGGGAGATCGTGAGAGAGAGAACGTCTGCCTTCTGTTTTTTAACACGTGATTTTAGACTTTTCAACTCTCCATGGAACTGTGTTGTGCTGCCAATTTATTCATGAGATCGTTCACCCGGTCACAAGGTCTTGTTAGTGTAAACAGATAGTACGACAGATGTACGACAGGTGTTTGTGTTTTGTTTATCATTTCCATATATGGTATGAAATGAAACTGCAGTAAGATTTCTCTCCATAAATCACTGATATGCTAATCTAAGGTTTTTCATTCTTCCCCTCAACAATTAGAAAGAAAAAGTTAGTGTCATACATGCTCTGGGAATCAACGGCTCAATTTATAATCATTTCAGAACATGCTTTTATTATATTTATTTATATTTATGGTTTAGATTAGATCTGCGTCACAGCAAGAAGGTACTAGATTTACAGACCCTGGCTTGGGGCTTTTCTGTGTTTATATGATTTTCCCCCGTGCTATGAGTTTCCCCTGGGTACCCCAGTTTCCTCCTACAATCAAAAGACATGTACATTAGGCTAATTGGTGGTTATTTATTTACACTCTGTGTGTGTGTGTTGGCCCTGTTGTGGTCTGGTGAGCTTTTCAGGGTTTACCAAGCCTTTGCCTACTGTTGGCTGAAGTAGACTCTAGTCTCCCCACAACCCTTATAGGATAAAACGGTTTGTCAAAAGAGAATAATGGGTGAGTAAGTGTAGATTAAAATTACAACTTTGAAAAAACAGCATTATAAACAGGGCTTGTTTGTATGGTCATAGGTTTATAATTTGAGCATTTTTGGATGTAATACTCAACAATCAGACTCTGAATCAGAAATGGATTCTCACAGTTTGTCAGTGTCTCTCGGAGCAGGCGGTGTTATTAATGTCATTCTTTAAAAATGGAAACTTAAACCATAAAAATCTAAATGTTTATTTGCTGTACCTTGCTTTGTTTATTTATTTATTTTATCAAACACTTGATTTGCTGTGTCACATACAAAAAGTTTTGCCTATATTAAAACTTACTCAGGGCTGCTTCGTGATTTTTTTTTTTTTTTTTTTTTTTTTTTTTTTTTTTTTTTTGCTATTGTTGTTGTTGGGTTTTTTTTGTGTGTGTTGTGCACAGGTGTCAAACTCAAGGCCCGGTACAAATCTGGCTTACCAACTCATGTTATGTGGCCCGCAAGAGCTTTTCAAGAATTTGATTATCCTACATTCTTTGTATCAACCATTACTATGAATGGTCATAGGTTTATAATTTGAGCATTTTTGGATGTAATACTCAACAATCAGACTCTGAATCAGAAATGGATTCTCACAGTTTGTCAGTGTCTCTCGGAGCAGGCGGTGTTATTAATGTCATTCTTTAAAAATGGAAACTTAAACCATAAAAATCTAAATGTTTATTTGCTGTACCTTGCTTTGTTTATTTATTTATTTTATCAAACACTTGATTTGCTGTGTCACATACAAAAAGTTTTGCCTATATTAAAACTTACTCAGGGCTGCTTCGTGATTTTTTTTTTTTTTTTTTTTTTGCTATTGTTGTTGTTGGGTTTTTTTTTGTGTGTGTGTGTTGTGCACAGGTGTCAAACTCGAGGCCCGGTACAAATCTGGCTTACCAACTCATGTTATGTGGCCCGCAAGAGCTTTTCAAGAATTTGATTATCCTACATTCTTTGTATCAACCATTACTATGAAGCCTAATTCATCATCCTTCCACTAGGGGGCAGTAGGCTATCTCATATAAACAACTATTTATTCAGGACTCAAGAAAGATTGCATGCTAACTTGTCACTGTTGAGCATTGTCGGGTGATACAAGTGAATACAGGAAAAGAGGAGCAATACCTAAAGAAATCTTTTGGATAATAGAACATATTCATTCATTCATTTACTGAACCGCTGTATCTGAATTAGAGTCATTGGGAGTCTGGCGCCCATCCCAGCCGACTCTAAGCGAGGGCAGAGTGCACCCTGGACAGCTCACCAGACCATTGCAGGGCAGAAACACGCTGACGGCTATGCAGGTCTTCTTGTTGAAAGTCAGCAATGGTTCTTTTAAATGAACCTCACACCATAGACAGTGAAAGACCTGGCTGACCTTTGATAACCCAGTTAGCTGCACCGGGGTTAATAGAATAGATGTTCGGTGATTATTCGGCCCGCTATACAACACTTAAACTTGCGTATGTGCAAGATCATCACCTGACCTGCAGCCTTCATGATAAAAATATATAAAAGTATGGCCTCAAAAGCTTGATTTAATTTGCTGTTCATGTTCCTGTGTAGTATATATGAAAGCGGTTATTCAAGACAACTGCCCATTGTGGAGCCTAACCCATTCAAAGCTGGTTGAGTTAATCTGTGTAGAGGTGGTGGAAGCACAAGGCTGGAGATGAAACAGATCTGGCCAGAGTCGTTTATCTCAGTGTGGTGTGTGTGGAAGGGGTTGGGTACAGCAGGGGTGGCTTTAGTGCAAGTTCTGTCAGACAAGGTAGGTGATATTAAATAAACCAAAACACATCTGCAGCGAGGCATCAGGTTTCGGTTTTACTGGCAGCTTGACAAGCGTTCCTTTGTGGACTTAAGGAGACTTTGGTCTCTCAGCACAGCTATCTTCCTCTCTTTGATTCGCAGTGGTGAACGTTCAATGCATCATTTAGATTTATGTGAGATGTGTCTTCATCTAACCACATTCTGTCCAGACAAGTTATCTTGAAAGAAGTGAAAGTAATGTGTGAGTGAAAGTATTTTATTGAACAGATGCTTAAATGATGCTCAGCTGAACATCAAGTCACAGAAGAGGATGTGTCACATGGTTTGAGTAACAGAGAAATTCCGTATTACAGTGAGGCATGTGCGGGACCTGAATTTGTACAGGAACAGAAGCTAACTTAAATTGTTTATTGCGCTAATATTTACCTGGCTTTGTATTTAATGAGCTGGCTGAAAATTAAATACAAATACAGTGGTACCTCACCTTACGAATTAATCCATTCCAGAGTCTTTTTCTTAACCTGGATTTTTTGTAAATTGAACTGCATTTTATATGTAAAACGTGTGATTCGTTCCAAGGCCCCCAATACTACCCCCTATGGTTGACGGGTTTGGCCATATTCCTTTGCGATATCACTCAACCGCATGCCACGAGCCTGCTTCTTCTTTTCACTCGCACCGGAAATCACACACACGTGTGTGTGTGTGTGTGTGTGTGTGTTGACCATATCTTCTTAGCTGAGTTATAATCTTACAAATGTTTATGGGAGGTTAAAAGCCTGAGTCAAAAAACAAAGTTGCAATGATCACACTCAAAAAACTCATGAAACAACAGTAACTCTGGCCTTTACACGAAAAGCACGAATGGGAGATCCAGCTCCATAATAGCCAATGGGAGGGAGCTGTGTCTTTCCTCATAGCCAATGGGAGGCCAGTGGGGCGGGAAGTTGGGAGATAGCCAATGGGAGGGAGCTGCGTCATCCCTCCTAGCCAATGGGAGGCCAGTGGGACGGGATGTTGGGAGATAGCCAATGGGAGGTAGCTGCGTCATTCCTCCTAGCCAATGGGAGGCCAGCGGGGTGGGATGTTGGAAGATTGTCAATGGGAGAGCAGCTTGTGCATTGTTTGAATGTTGGAATGGTGTGTTTTAATGTTTGAATGGCACTTTTGAACGTTTGAATGGCGCGTCTGGCGCGTTTCGTAAGGAGAACTTGTTCCGTGTACAGAGACAAAAAAATTTTGGAAAATGTTTTTCGTAACCTCGATTTTTTTTGTTTGCTGGGCCTATCGTACTGTGAGGTACCACTGTACATTTAAATAGTGGGTCTTCTGTCTGATTTGGCCTATGTTAGGAGGGAACAAAATGGACTGTAAGCGAACAGAAATGCTGAATGCTCACCTGTCCCATCCACTCCGCTGCTATATCAGGCTAACAGCTGCTGTTCTGTGTGTAGGCATGCTCGCTGCCTAAATGCTTCCCAGGAAGTCGCAATTGCTTAAGCATGCAGGAGATTATTTTGAATTTAATTAACTTTTTTAGTTTCTTACAGTCATCTTAGTACATCAGCACCACATCACTGGTTCCATCTACTTGGAGAACCATGATCATGATGATAAACACTCTCAGTTTTAGCTTCATTTAGCCGAAAATCTTTCGCCTTTTACGAGAGAATTCTATAGGATGGAATTTTGACCACTTTCGTTGATTTTTGCTGGATTTTTTAGGCAAAGTTGTTTTTGTTTTAGCCCTGGTGGTATAACGGATATTCTGATGATAGTCCCTAAGCCAGGGGTTGTGGGTCCAAGTTGCTTCTGGGGTGACCTGCCTGCAGAGTGGCACAGTGGAAAGGTGCAGGGCCTATAACTCAGAGGTCAATGGAGCAAAACCATCATCTGCTAGTCTGGGACGTGTTTAAAGCTCTGGATTATTAATGCGAAGTTTGGTATTTCAAGCCACAGCTCCACAAAGCTGCCACGGTTGGGTTCTTGAACAAGGCCTTTAACCCTTAAGTGCTCAGTTGTGTAAAACATGATGGATATAAGTCACTCTGGATGATGGTCTCTGCCAAAGGCTGTAAATATAGAAATATAAAACAGTTGTTTGGTTAGCCATCATTGTGACTGTGTGTATTAGCCCCATGTTAGGCAGGCTGAAGGACAGATGGTACACTGTTGAATTTCTGGAATGTTTGTGTGAGTGAATATAAACATGCATGGAAGAAAGTACATTGATGATACATTCAATTAATGAGACTGCAGTTACCCTAATGTGAATTAATTATGAAATAATGACAACAGGTATGGAGCTGGATCAATGATCCCGAGGTTGGGGGTTCAAGCCCCTCTCTCAACGGGTTGTCACTGTACCCCCAGTGCACTAACTGGGTTATCAAAGGCCGGCCATGTCTCTCACTCTCTATGGTGGGAAGTTCATGTAAAAAAAAAAAAAAAACATTGCTGACTTTCATCGAGAGGAGTTGCATAGCCGTGAGCGTGTTTCTGCCCTGTAATGGCCTGCCAAGCTGCTCAGGGCATACTCTGCCCTCTTCCAGAGTCAGCTGATATAGGTGCCAGCCTCCCCACAACCCTAATTAGGATTAAGCAGTTTAGAAAATCAATGAATGATAACGAGAGTGCATCTGGTAGGATGAGGGTTCAGTCAGTTCATGCCCCCACCAACTTTGTCTAAATTTATTCAAATAGGTGTATTTTATATCTACAGTATATCTATCTATTTATATATATATATATATATATATATATATATATATATATTTGTGTGTGTGCGTGTATAATATCTACCATATATCTTTGCATTGTACACTATATAGTGTTCATAAAAGGTGGGGAAAAATGGAGCGGAGTCCCCATAGGCAGAGGGTGTGACTTCAGTTGTTGTCTCATGTTTGTTCAGCCATCGGTCAATTCGTGTATACCCTACCACTGACTTGGACCATATCACTGACTTGATGCTGATTGGTACCACATTAAATAAACAGGTTTACCGTTTCAGGATTCAAGATTCAGGATTTTTAATCGTCATTTGTGTTTTGTACACACATAGGAATTCTTGTGCGGTTGTTCAAGGAGTCGAATTACAAACAGAAAAGAAGGTTCAAATCAACAACACACAAACTGCTTTAAAATAAATACATAAAAATTCTATATCTAAAAGGACCTTACACAGACCCAGCAAATAATACAGTAATAACAACAAAAGTAATAAAAATAAAATGATGATAATAATAATACAATAAATAAATCATTAGATAACTGCAATAAACGAAATTGCACTGAATTATATTATATTATATTATATTATATTATATTATATTTATATTTATATTACACTATGCCCATTGTTTTGTTGGAAAAAAATGAACAGTTCTCTGGGTAAACAAAGTGGCCGCAACTTCAAAGTTAGATGTTCTCCATTCTCAGAGCAAGGTTTAGAGGTTTATTCCATGTTCGTGCAAAAAACCTGAAGTCCCTTAATGAAGCTCAAAGAGCTGAGCTGAATGCACGCATTCACACTTTGTCAAACTGAGTAATACATACATTTTTTTATACTAACCATTAAACACATTTTAAAGGTTTTCATTTTGGGTCGGAGACTGTACATTCTAGGAGTATGGCCATTTGAGAGTGAATGGTGTTCGGATTGTTTCTCTGTGTGATGTTGTCAGTCTTTTGTACTCATCATCTTTCCTGCCCCTGACACACACACAATTTTTGTTGCAAAACGGAACATGAACTCGTCAAGAGGATAATCAAAATATCAGGTCATACAGATAAAGGAATTGGCGAGTAACGGACAATTGCATTGCTAATCGAAATACATTTTATTTCTGAGGCCATGTTGTATATGAGGAATTGGAGGTCTTCTTCAGGTTCAAAGTTGCTAATGTGTGAACATTTGTAAATATCATAACTAAGAATTGAGTTCAACAAACAGATGTGAGGCTGAACATGCTTTAAGACACGTGAAATCTACACTTTGTTTAGTCCCAAGGGATCAATAAGGTCATGTGTATGTTGCAGATCAGTACAGTGACCCTGTGTGCTGAAGTACATATGTGCCTTTGTTATGTCTACTCCTATTCAGGTTTCACTTCAGTTTCCTGTTTGATTCTCAGAGTGCTTGAAAGCCATGCGTGCAGTAATATTTCCATGCATTATCACTTGTGTTAGGCTCGGAAAATGAGAACCAGATGTTTGGCTACATTATGAAGGCATGCAGAAATGGAGAGAGAAGAGCTAGAGTGAGAAATATTGGGTGAAGCTCTGTTTTTCTCCCCCAGACTTTTATAGTTCCTTTATCTCCTGCTGGCAGATGTGCTGAATAACTGATGAGATGTTTGAACCTTTCAGAAAAGATCGTTTTTACGTGAACATTCTGGGAGAAATCTCTTTTATTGTCATCTGAGAAAAGAAAAGAGTTTTCAGCTGCATAGTTTAAACAATTCTAACTTGACGTGGTGTGAAGACATGAATACGTCTCGGGACTGTAATGTGCTGATCAAGCAAAAATGTGTTCTCGCTGAAATGAAAATGGAGTTCCCTGACCCTTAATGTAAGTTTAACATTGCCATGTAAGGTCTTGTTGCTTCAGGTTTTGTTTTCTCATCATAAATGTATTGTGACATCTCTGGTGGTGAGTTTTTAAATATTATTATTATTATTATTATTATTATTATTATTATTAGGGTATTAGTGCAGTATTTGTATGGGGTGGCATGGTGGTGCAAGGTCTTGGGTTTGAGTACTACTGGGCTTGGCGAGTGGAGTTTGCATGTTCGCTCTGCGCTTGCGTCGGTTTCCTCTACGTACTCTGGTTTCATCCTAATGCCGCCATGAGGTGGGGAATGCAGCCATGAGAGGGGGGGGCACTAACCAGTGTCTCTCCCCCTTATGCCAGTCCCAAGCCCGGATAAATGCAGAGGGTTGCGACAGGAAGGGCATCCGGCGTAAAACTTCTGCCACATTTAAAAATGCAAATGATCAATACAGAATTCATACCGGATCGGTCGAGGCCCGGGTTAACAACGAACGCCATCAGTGCTGTCAACCAACAGGGTGCTGATGGAAATTGGACTACTGTTGGTCGAAGAAGGAGAGGCGGGAGGCGTGTCCGTGGGCAGAGAGAGAAGGAAATGCGTGAGTCTAGGACTGAGAGTAGGGACTTTGAATGTTGGAACTATGCAAGGAAAAGATAGGGAGCTGGCTGACATGATGCAGAGGAGGAAGGTGGACATACTGTGTGTTCAGGAGACAAGGTGGAAAGGTAGCAAGGCTAGAAGCTTAGGAGCAGGTTTTAAACTGTTTTATAATGGTGTGGATGGGAAGAGAAATGGAGTAGGAGTCATCTTGAAGGAGTGGTTTGTCAGGAATGTTCTAGAAGTGAAAAGAGTGTCAGACAGAGTGATGAGCCTCAAGTTAGAAATTGAAAGCGTGATGGTCAATGTCGTTAGTGCTTATGCCCCACAGGCAGGATGTAAGCTAGAAGAGAAGGAGAGATTCTGGAGTGAGTTAGATGAAGTAATGCAGAGTACCCCCAGAGTTGAAAGAGTGGTCATTGGAGCAGACTTCAATGGACATGTTGGTGCAGGCAACAGAGGGGACGAGGAAGTGATGGGCAGGTTTGGTATCCAGGACAGGAACACAGAAGGACAGATGTTGATCGATTTTGCAAAAAGGATGGAAATGGCTGTGGTGAATACTTTCTTCAAGAAGAAACAGAAGCATAGGGTGACATGAAAGCGGAGGTAAGCGCACACAGGTAGACTACATCTTGTGTAGGCGATGTAATTTGAAGGAAGTCAGTGACTGCAAAGTAGTAGTGGGTGAGAGTGTTGCCAAACAGCATAGGATGGTGGTGTGCAGGATGACACTGATGGTGAGAAAGGTGAAAAAGGCAAAGGCAGAGCAGAAGACAAAGTGGTGGAAGCTGAAAAAGGAAGAGTGTCGTGTTGTCTTCAAGGAGGAGTTGAAACAGGCTTTGGGTAGTCAGGATGTGCTTCCAGAGGACTGGACAACCACAGCCAATGTGATCAGGGAGACCGGTAGGAGAGTACTTGGTGTGTCCTCTGGAAGGAAAGTAGATAAGGAAACTTGGTGGTGGAATGAGGAAGTGCAGGAGTGTGTACAAAAGAAGAGGTTAGCCAAGAAGAAGTGGGACATTGAGAGGACCGAAGAGAGTAAACAGAAGTACAGGGAGACAGCATAAGGCGAAGGTAGCAGTGTCAATGGCCAAACAGAGGGTGTATGATGACTTGTATGATAGGTTGAACAGTAAGGAGGGAGAAAATGATCTATACAGGTTAGCACAGCAGAGAAATAGAGATGGGAAAGACGTGCAGCAAGTTAGAGTGATAAAGGACAGAGAGGGAAATGTATTGACTGATACATTTACATTGACTGATACACTGGGAAGATGGAAAGAGTACTTTGAAGAGCTGATGAATGAGGAAAATGAGAGAGAAAAAAGAGTAGAAGGGGTGACCGTTGAGGAGCAGGAAGTAGCAAAGATTAGTAAGGGAGAAGTGAGGAGGGCATTGAAGAGGATGAAGAGTGGAAAGGCAGTTGGCCCTGATGACATACCAGTTGAGGTATGGAAGTGTCTAGGGAGGTAGCAGTAGATTTTCTGACAAGAATATTCAACAAGGTCTTAGAAAGTGAGCAGATGCCAGAGGAATGGAGGAGAAGTGTGCTTGTGCCCATTTTTAAGAACAAGGGAGATGTACAGAGTTGTGGCAACTACAGAGGGATAAAGTTGATGAGCCATACAATGAAGTTATGGGAAAGAATAGTGGAAGCAAGACTAAGGGCAGAGGTCAGCATTTGTGAACAACAGTTTGGTTTCATGCCAAGAAAGAGCACCACAGATGCAGTGTTTGCTTTGAGGATGTTAATAGAGAAGTACAGAGAAGGTCAGAAGGAGCTGCATTGTGCCTTTGTGGATCTGGAGAAAGCATATGACAGGGTGCCGAGAGAAGAACTGTGGTATTGTATGAGGAAGTCCGGAGTGACAGAGAAGCATGTTAGAGTTGTGCAGGGCATGTATGAGAGATGTAAGACAGTGGTAAGGTGTGCTGTCGGTGTGACAGAAGAGTTCAAGGTGGAGGTGGGACTGCATCAAGGGTCAGCTCTCAGCCCCTTCTTGTTTGCTATGGTGATGGACAGGCTAACAGACGAGGTTAGACAAGAATCTCCATGGACTATGATGTTTGCAGATGACATCGTGATCTGTAGTGAGAGCAGAGACCAAGTGGAGGAAAATCTAGAGAGGTGGAGGTATGCCCTGGAAAGGAGGGGATTGAAGGTTAGTCTTAGTAAGACAGAATACATGTGTGTGAACGACAAGGACCCAAGAGGAACTTTGAGGTTACAGGGGGCAGAGATAAAGAAGGTGGAGGATTTTAAGTACTTAGGCTCAACAATCCAGAGCAATGGAGAGAGTGGAAAAGAGGTGAAGAAGCGCGTGCAGGCAGGTTGGAATGGATGGAGAAAAGTGTCCGGTGTGATGTGTGATAGGAGAGTATCGGCAAGAATGAAGGGAAAAGTGTACAAGAAAGTGTACAAGACGGTGATGAGGCCAGCGATGTTGTATGGTTTAGAGACAGTGGCCCTGGGGAAAAGACAGGAGTCAGAGTTGGAGGTAGCAGAGATTAAAATGTTGAGGTTCTCTTTGGGAGTAATGAGGATGGATAGGATCGGAAATGAGTACATCAGAGGGACAGCACATGTTAGATGTTTTGGAGACAAAGTCAGAGAGGCTAGATTGAGATGGTTTGGACATGTACAGAGGAGGGATAGTGAGTATATTGGTCGTAGGATGCTGAGGTTGGAACTACCAGGCAAAAGGCCCAGAGGAAGACCAAAGAGAAGATTTATGGATGCGGTGAAGGCGGACATGAAGGTCGTTGGAGTAAGAGTAGAAGATGCAGAGGATAGGGAGAGATGGAGGCAGATCATTTGCTGTGGCGACCCCTGAAGGGAACAGCCGAAAGGAAAAGAAGAAGAAGAAAAGAAGACTCTAGTTTCATCCTACAGTCCAAAGACATGCACATGAGACTAATTGGCTGTTCCAAATGTGTGCTGGCCTTGTAATGGTCTGGAGAATTATTCAGGGTATACCTTGCCTGCTCCCAGAATCAGCTGAGATAGGCTCCAGCCTCCCTGTGTCATTAATGGGATGAAGCAGTTTGGTAAATGAGTGAGTTTTCTATTATTAAATCTTTTATAATTTATTCTTTGATAGCTAATTAATTATTTATATGCAATGATTTGGAGAATGAATGTGAGAGATTATTGCTTGCCATAGGGTCTGGAATTTCATGGAGAGGTGGGAGTGCTATTTTACTGGTGTTTTTTAATCCCATCAGTTGATCAATTTTAGTAAATATATTTTCTGTATATTTCCAACTCCATGTGATGTGACAACTTTCCTTATCTCCAACGCCACCTATGAATTAGTCAGAATTTTCTGATCTGTTCCTGCAATGTTATTTTATCCTCCATCTATGAACAACATATTCCATCTGAGTCGTCTGAAAGTACCTGTAGAAACACCTGGCAGTAGGTCCTCATCATGGTCATGCTTATGAGCGTGAAAAATACAGATGCATGTTTCAACACTCACTGTTTCTTTTGTGTGCGTGTGTGTGTGTGTGTGTGTGTGTGTGTGTGTTTAATCTGGGCCAGTGTACCAATTCTTATAAGTATTGTGATGACTGATCTCTTGAAGGCCATGAAGTAACTGAGGGTCATTCAGGTTTGTCAGAGCTTCTGGGAAACACATCCAGCAAGTGTGTGTGTGTGTATTTTGTGTTTGTGTGTGGGGGGGAGGGGGGCATTGATTTTTTTTTTTTTGATTGATTAACTGTTTGGGTTTTTACACCCGAGCCTAGCAGCTCATCAGGCCGGTGCTTATCCCCGGCTTCCGTAGTGTGAAGCAATCAGGAGTTGAACTCCTCCTGGATGGGACGCTAGTCCATCACAGGTTACCTTCCCAGTATATTTTACTGGTATCCATTTATACTGCTGGGTGAACAGAGGCACACTTGTGGTTGAGACCTTGCCCGGGGGTCTTAGCACAGTGAGGGTCTCAGTGGGATTTGAACTCACAACCTCCAGATCATGAGCCCAACACTCTAACCACTACACCACCGGCTCCACAAATGGAAGGAGGGGGGTATACCAGGTAATTTAATAACTATATGAAGCAATTATTGAATGAGATGATGAATGATGGAAAAATTATTATTTGTTTGATGAGCTGTTATCTGACGAGGCCGAGAGTGAAAGGGTTAATACCCTCTGAAACCAAATTGTTTCATCCATGCATTCATTTTCTGAGCTGCTTAATCCTGATCAGGGTTTCGGGGAGGCTGGCGCTCGTCTCTGCCGACTCTGGGTGAGGGCATAGGCATGGCATGAACCTCTCACCACACACAGTAAGAGACACGGCCCGTCTTTGATAACCCAGTTAGCTGCACTCGGGGGGACAGCAGTGACAATCGTTGATAGTGGGGCTTGAAACCCCGACCTTGGGATCGGTAATCCAGCACCTTACTACTTGGTCACCACTGGTCCAATTTGATTGAATTTAAGTAATTTTATTAAATTTTCTGTCATTGAAAATATTTTGAATGAATAAGATAATTATAAAATTTCTTCTAAGTGGACAGTAACGTTACAATATTGCTCATGCTTGTGGTGGAATAATTGCTCAACTAATTTCAATGGCAGCAGTGCATCAGTGCAGTCGTCTACTGGCAATGATACAATAACACTAATGATATGATGGTTTTACACCAAGCAGAAAGGAGAAAATCTCCTGAATGAATAATGAATAACGATTATTTTCAAAGGTGAGCTGAATATTTCTGAAGAATCTTTAAGATACCCAGCCAGCCTGAGATGGATAGTGTCTTAGTATATACTACATGGAGACAAAAAAACAGGACACTAAAACGATATTTCTATTTATTTTTGTCTTTTACATTTTTTTTTTTAATGGATCCAAAAATTCTTGTGTGTAGGGTGGACATTGATAATTATGCACTAAAGAAAAGGTGGAGGTTGCTGAATATGCCTGTTCAGTACTGTTGCCTCCACTAAGTCTGAGATAGATAAACGTTTTGGTGTAGACTGCATTGGAATATAATCAGAAAAGCACATGGACACTACTGGTGAACCAACGCTAGAGCTGACTGACAGTCGCTGAAAAATATATCAGCTGATATTTATAGTTATGTGCTGAAGGTGAGTTGAATGTCGCTGAATAGTCCCTGAGACGGAACGTCAACATTAACCAGGCCTTGAGAGAATTGTTTTTGTAAGCACTACATGGGTGATGTACAAAAATAATAGTGTTCGAAAAGCAGATTTTAATAGTTTATTTAAAAAATTAGAAATTTTTTAATCCCGCTCACCACAAGGTTGTCCCCTCCAGTGCAGCTAACTGGGTTATCAAAGGCCGGCCATGTCTGCCACTGTCTATGGTGAGAGGTTCATGTAATAGAACCATTGCTGACTTTTGTGAAAACAGTAGGCAGCCTAGCCGTCAGCGTGTTTCCGCCCGGCGATGGCCTGGTGAGCCGTCCAGGCTGTCCTCTGCCCTTGCCTGGAGTTGGCTGGGATGGATGCCAGCCTCCCCGCGACCCTAATTAGGATTAAGCGGTTATAGAAAATGAACTGAACTGAACAAATAAAGATTTTCATAGTCAATTTTTCACATATTTTAACTATGATAGAGGGCCCACGATGGCCTGGTGAACTGTAAAGTGTGTACCTCGCCCTCGCCCAGAGTCGGTTAAGATGAGCGCCAGCCTCCGTGTGACCCTAATTAGGACTAAACAGTTCAGAAAATGAATGGATGGATGAACTATGACAGGGGCAGGTCAGGTGAGGCTAATCATTCAGAGTTTAGTACATGCTACACAGAAAGGGGAATAAACCATAATATATGTACAAAATAAATGTACAGTATATTATAGGGTCTGCCCTGCGGTGGCCTGCTGAGCTGTCCAGGGTGTACTCTGGCCTCACCCAAAGTCGGCTTCGATGGGCGGCTGGCTCCCCGTGTCCCTAATAAGGATTAAGCAGTTCAGAAAAAGAATGAATGAATGAATGTATTACAAGCAAATAAATCAAAAAAAGACATTTTGTATTTTCTTTTCGTACTTTAAGGTTGTGATGATAACGTCTTTTATATGACAACTGTGACAAACTGTGAGCGCCTCTCCTATGACGCAAGCATTATCCATCCACTCATTCATTCATTCATTCATTCAATATTTTTTAACTCCGAGATAATGAACAATTCCCAAGTCCAGTGGTACCTCACCTTACGAAATGAATCCGTCCCAGAGCCTTTTTCGGAACCTGGATTTTTCATAAGTAGAACCGCATTTTACATGTAAAACGCATGATTTCTTTCCAAGGCCCCCAATATTACCCTTTAAAATGATAAAAGCATACCTTTTCAGGTTAAGGAGAGGCACATTTTACATAAAAAACACATGAATAATTCCAAGGCTCCCAAGACTACCCCCATAAACCCTTTAAAAATGATAAAATATACATTTTAAGGTACTTACTTCGTGTTGACCATGTCTTCTTAGCAGAGTTATAATCTTACAAATGTTTATGGAAGGTTAAAAGCCTGAGCCATAAAATGCAGTTGGAACGACACACAAACATAAACACGGTTCACACCAACTTGAAAACAAAGTTGGAACGACAGCATCATCCCTCCTATCCAATGGGAGGCCAGCGGGGCGGGATGTTGAGAGATAGTCAATGGGAGGGAGCTGCGTCAGCCCTCCTAGCCAATTGGAGGCCAGCGGGGGGGGTTGGGAGACGGCCAATGAGAGAGCAACTCGCGCAATGTTTGAATGGCACGTTTGGCGCTTTTCGTAAGAAGAGGTTGTTTCGTATACTGAGGACAAAAATTTAGGAAAATGTTTTTCGTATACTGGATTTTTCGTAAGAAGGGGTTTTCGTAAGAAGGGGTCCGGCTGTATATATAAATACTGGAGTTACACTTTGCTTTGGTTTCATGCTAGGATGCATTTCCCAGTAAAGCTAAAAGAATTAGAACAGTTTGTATTTTTGAGGAAGTGTGTAATAGAAGCACGCACCTCTTTCTAATTCATGTTTGTAAGTACAGATGAGACACAGACCTGAGGCTCATGGGGGAAAATACTCTGTCAAGTTGTCTGAGCTGGGAGTTGTGGATTTGGGTTCTAATTTCTGTCACTGATTGAGGTTTTTAATTAGACTTGAGTGATGCTCGTGAAAACTTTACAGTATTTGAGTCTAAAGTCTGACCTTCTTCATGCAGATGTGAAGCAAAATTCCTCAATAACGCACAACTTTACATCCGAATCCAGCTCGGAACTTGATATTTTCCTTTTTTTCCAATCATCATATCCTTAACTGGGACTCGGTTCTGTCACTCTGCTGCTGCGTCCACTTCTCACATCCCTCAGAGTATTTTCTGTTCAGCATATAATCCACATGCTCGTATATTTTCACCAAATTAGATCACTGAAGCCCAGAAATACCTCTGCGACTGCAAGCAAGTCCAAAGTGTACGACTACAATTACTGGAAACTTTTCTGCTTTGTGGTGAAACTGGCTCATTCATCAGAGAACAAATTAGATAGAAAGCCACAGAATGGCATAGGGAGGAGCTCTGCTTGTTCGGGAGCATGGATGGCAATGTTTCATCCAAGGCTCATGCTAGACCTACTCCGGCTCGAGCTGTCAGATGGAAAGAAGGTGGGGACATGCACTCTATGATTTATGACCTTCGGGATCCAGACTTCTGACTCCAGCTTTGACCCAGACAGACTCAAGCAGAGCGCTGATCATCTTCATTACAGCTTCCTTTTAAAAGACATCAGTAGAAGATCATCCCAACAGACCCGTGGCTTTAATCAAAGCAAAAGGGAGTCCATAAAGTGGCCACGTTTTAGTTTTGTTCTTCTCCCTGAACTCTGTATTATATTATATTATATTGTATTATTGCAAGTATATGTTTTCATATTATCACAAGAGAATTGGCTCAATCCCAGGAACAATCGCTGCTGCAGTGCAAGAGCTAGTAGGGACATAAACAAATAAACAAACAAATAAACTGCTGGTTTTCTATCTTTCTCTTGGCGGTTAAGTTCCTTCCGCTAAGTAAATAGAACAATGTTTTGTTTTAATGCAAATCATAAAAGTGAATATTTTAAAGGGAGTAGATTCGAGTAAATCATTATTTGCTGAATGCGAGGTGACTATCACTGAATACTCCCTTCTACATTTCATCTTCGGGGCCATAAGTATGCATTTTGGCATTATATAAATAATTATCCGCTGACGGCAAAGCAGATACCGCTGAATAGTCCCGGTGTTGAGGTGGATATCTCTGAATGAGCCCTTTCTACATTTCGTCTTGGAGACTATTCAGCCGTATAAACCCCAACTCGGGGACTATTAAGTGTTCACCTACTTCACCTTCGGCAAATAATTATTAATACAATGCTATTGTGACTCTAAAAACTTCAGTGAAGTGTGAATATCTACGGGGCCTGAGGGGAATAATTCTTTTAGTATACACTGCATGGGAGCTTATCTCTGGTTCGACTTTGTGCTATTCCTGTGAAAACCTGGTTATATTTAATACTCACTGGTGGCTGCTGATGCTCTGACAAAGCCACACAGACCTACAGTGACAGATCAAAAGTAAACAGACACCCTGTGTTTTAAAGGTTTACACATAGATATACATATACAGCACCAAGCTGATGGAGATTCCTCACAGCTGTACTCTGAGTCAGTCGGAGTTTCTCTGTGACATCGGTTTCTTTACAGCGGGGATTATTTTCAGCAGTCCGCTTGACGGTATTAAGACACCTGTCAGAGACTTCAGGTCGACGGATGCTGTGGGTTCTTCATCTTTGCTGGTGAATTGTACAATCACTCTGGTGAGTGTGGAAGAGGAATCTTAAAGTTTTGTGTAATCTGAAACTGGTTAAGTCCACCCTCAGACCGATCCACAATATGCCCTCTTTATAAATCAGACAACTCTTTAGCTCCCGGTGTTTACCCGCACGCATTCTTGTTTTTACGCCGACTCATCAGCATTTTCATTACTACCCCAATTACTCTTCAGTGTGTGTGTTGTTTTTTTTTTGTTTTTTTGTTTTGTTTTTTTTTGTTTTGTTAAGAGTCACTTCTCCCTCTTTATGCCCCATTCATTCGACAGATTTATTGGTAATTGATACCAAGAACATTTAAAAATTGCAGCTTTGCCAAGTTAGAGGGAGTCCAGGGGAGGATGGGGGAGAAGAGGGAGTCGGGGAGTGATTTTGGCACGAAGGCTGCAATTGCAATGAAGCAGCTGAGATATTCCAACAGCGTGTATCTTGAGGGAGTTTCTTCATGAACGATGGATGTTCCAGATTGCACATAGATGCACACACTTAGTTTGCATGCTTATCAGTGAGACTCTCTGAGGTATAGACATGTGACTAATGAGATAAAATACTCCCTGGCTCTTAACGTCTGTGAAAATGTGGTTCATGATACTTAAAGTATATTAAACCTGATTAGGATTATGCTTCTGATTTGATATCATTTGTAGATATAAGGATATAATGAATAATTGTTTACCGAATACAAGGTAGATGTTGCTTTAGTGACATCCACTGAGCCTGAGATGAATAATTGTTTTAGTCGTTAATACATAGGAACATTATTAAAATCTTTACTTTTTTTTTTTTTTATTTACTTTTGCATATTTTAACTATTTAACCACAACGAATTCCAGGTGAGCCTCGCACTCTCTGAGCAGAGCAATGTGCTGTGTAGCTAATGGTGTCTCTTTCATTCATTCATCCGTTTTCTGAACTGCTTAATCCCAATTAGGGGCGCTGGGAAGCTGGTGCCCATGTCAGCTGACTCTGGGCGAGGGGCAAAGTAAAGCCTGGATGGCTCGCCAGGCCATCGCAGGGCAGAAACACGCTGGTGGAAAGTCAGCAATGGCTCTTTTACACGCCTCTCACCACAGACAGTGAGAGACAAGGCCAGCCTTTGATAACCCAGTTAGCTGCTCTGGGTGACAACCATTGACAATGGGGCGTTGAACCCCCAACCTGGGATCGGTTATTCAGCACCGTACCACTGGGCCACCATTGCCCCTGGTAACCTTTTAATACTTGTTTTCCATGTATTATAATGGTTATATTCAATTCTAATGTCTATAGAGCTATACTTTCTGCTCTTATTTAATCAAATGTGTCTGGAATGCACTTCAGTCGAAATGCGCTTCATAAGGAAAATAATTGACATGGTTCTAATTAGAAGAGTCCCTTCGAGTCAGCTGAGCAGGATTTTCCTTATTGTGGAAAAAAAAAACTGAAAGCAGAAAAATCCCCCAAAAAATCAACAACTGAAGCAGCTACAATAAAGGCCTGGAAAGGCATCTCAAGAGACGGAAACTCCATCTGCTCCATCTGTATGTCTCCATCTGCTACAGACTTTCTGCAAAGGATTGGAATGCAAGTAGAAAAAGTATCCTTACATTTGTAATTGTTGTGCTAAGTTCTCACAGAGCCGGTTGATACGTGAGACCCATGAATTCTCTGTGAATGGAATCCACGCCCACTCAGCTCTCGAACTAGCTGCCGAGCTCTCATACCTTCCAGTGGAAGTGCATGGAACCCTTATGGGATAATGTCAGTTTTACCCCTAGAAGAAAATCTACTGTGTTTGCAGGTCTAGCTTCGTGACATCAAAGCTTTAGTTTGCAGCCAATTAAATCTGAGCCTCTATAATGGATGGAGGACTATACAAAATGGCAGAAATTTCTATAGATATAGAATACAATAGAATATATTGTCATTGCATTGAGAACAATTCAATGAAATTTAAAAATTTTCAAATCCAATGTGTTGGTGTACAGAGACAAAATTACAAAGATTGTGGAATTGTCTGTATACTTATGAACCTAACTATACATTATGACAGCTGATTGGGTGTTAGAATTTTCTACTGAATCGTAACTAAATAAATTGTTAAATATTTGTTGAAGAATTTTAGATTTGTTTCCCTCATTTTCATTGTAAACATTAGTTGAAATACAGTACGTCATTTAATTGATTATGCTTTTTAAATGCCGCATTCATGTTTCTATAGTTGAACAAAACGAACCTTGGAACTGTAAATCAACGCAGTGTGAGGCGTCACTATCAGCCCACGAAAGCAAGAAATTGCAGACAGCTGTTCCTGATGTTTAATGTACAACTGTATATGCAATGGTACAGCCGAATAACCCATAACAAAATAGGACTTAATGCCAGAATGCAACTGTAAGGAGTGTCTGATCAAAAATGCAGACCTTCAGCCAAATCCAGACATTTCAGTATCGATTTCCCTGTAGGATTGTATTTTATTCTATAGACTCAGTCACTTCATTTTCTTACTTATGTTTCTACATTTTTCCCAAGTGGTTATGGGTTTTCCTGTTACTGACCAGCTTCCTTCTGTTGAGTTAATTTAAGCATATCAGGTTCAGTCCTGAACCTCCCGCTCTGCACCAAGCTTGACTGCCTTCAGCAGGTTGTGTGGTCTGGTGTTACCTCAATGACAGATGCTAGTCAGCAACACAATGGACCACCTCCAAGCAGTAGAGATGTTGCTCTGTGCCAGCTGAGTGCAGCCAAACCTGCTGAATGACTGGGTGCGAGGGATTGTTTAGCAGAGCCTCAGTTTTAGTTTTGCAGTTATATCAGTCGAAATTCTCCAGCACCACGTTATCCAGTATCACTTGACTGATATCGTATGAACATCAATATCTCCTCACATAGTGAGCAGAATGGACACGAAAACAATCGACTCAAACATTTGGATGTTTTCCAAGATGCAATACGTACTTTGAAGAAGACACTGAAGGATCTGAAGTGCCTGAACAGCAAAGTGGGTATGGATAAGTCCAATAATGGCCAGCCTCCAGGGAATATGGTCACGGTTGACATGATGATGGTAACAGCAGTGGCCTCTTAGTGGTTTAGGCTCTGGGTTACTGATAAAAAGGTCAGGGGTTCAAATCTCAGTACCACCAATTTGCCAGTGTTGGGCCCTTCAGTAAGGCCTTTAACCCTCAACCGTTCAGTTGTATAAATTAGGGCATCTGCGAAATGGTCTAAATGTTGAAGTAGTTATGACCCACAGCAAGCTAATGATTGGTAATATGCAGAATTTCCTTACAATTTTGTCAGTTGACAGTAGTTTTTCCACAAGTGATGAATGATCAGATGGTAAGTGGAATCCCAACACAAATGAAAAATCAGACAGTGATGGTCTGGTAGGTCAAATTCAAACTATAGTGAACAGGATGCTTCTAATAAAAAACTTTTAAATACTGTCATTAAGCTGAGACTTCTGGGATCCACTGTCTTCGTTGGACTCGTCATTGTTCTTCAGACACGTTACTGCGGACTAACAGTTTAGTAACCTTGAAGTACAGCATTATCATTATTATTATTATTATTATTTGGTAGATTTTACATTAATCTTTTGATGAAGTAACTGTTCTATTCTGTCCACTTTTGGCTTTTTCCCTTTTCTCGGGAGTCGCCACAGCGAATCACCTGATTCACACGTTTGATTTGGCAGAGGTTTTTACGTCGGATGCCCTTCCTGTCACAACCCTTTTCGCAAATGACAGAAAAACGCTGACAGCTTTGCAGCTACTATTTATGAAAGTCAGCAATGGTTCCCTGAGACCACTAGGCCAACTTGCTGGTGGTGCCTGTATTGGATTTAAATTGTTTTCTGATTTCATAAATGACTAGGATAAGCCACCAGTGCTAATACACATGATCCCTAATGAACACGATTCCCGATGAACTTATGGTTTCAACTCAACTATGTACAAAAATAAAGAGTTTTTCTGGAATAATTATGATTCCTTTTATAATACCATGTCCAGCAGGTCTTCATCAAACAGGTTTACACGTAAGGCATTTGACAGACAATCTCAGTCATACACCTGAGCAGTTTTGGGTGTTGCTTAAGAACCCAACAAAGGTAACTTGGTGAGACTTGGGGCTTGAACTCTTAATTACTGATTAGTAACCCAGAGCATGAACCATCTGAGCCGAGCCACCATTGACAGATAGGTTCTCTGCAGTAGTGGCTCAAATATCTAAACCATTGTGCTGGTCTTGTGTTAGTTCATAGATACCGGGCCTTCCCAAAGTTTTGGTTTGGGTCATTCTTCAGTGGAGACCCCGTTCTTTGAGTTTGACCTTTATGCTATTGGTTCTTCAGTGGATATTTAAGAACCTTAAGAAGAATGTGGTTTGGTAGGAGTGGGAGGTTCACTAACTTACGTGACTTGCTAAGTACTGTAAGAAACTTGAAATTTTCACCAAAAGAAATGCAGATTGATTTCTTTTTCTTTCTTTTTCATTAATATTTATTTTTTGTAAGTATTTAGAAATGTCTGTGGTAGCCAGGTGCCATTTTTGGAACATTTCACAGCATGTTGCTTTGTTTAGTCTGATCCCAGTGGACTGGGATGGTGTTCTCTGACTGTTATCCGAAGAGGAAATGATTTAAAAGGAAGAGTAGGCCAAGCGGGACTGGGTCTACTTTAGAGCCAAGTGGAGCCCCAGTGGGAGATGGCGGTGCTGTTTGATGTGCAACACTAAAGAACCTTCACATGATTTTAGCTACTGGTGCACAAGCTCACGCAAACAGCTGGATAGAAAGCGCACTGCTCGGAAACTCATTCATTTTGTCAAAAGCCAGCTTTGACTCGACAAGTCACGTGTAGTTTATTAGAACATCATGAGCACCTTATCATCCAGATTCAGCAGGAAAACTTTGGTGATTGCAGGAAAAAAATTAGGTCAGTGAGGGGGAAACTCAGAGTTATATATGACTGAGTGTGGCACTATCGTGATGGGACTTGGGAGCTCACTTCAGAATGACTGTTTATCTTTCAATTAGTATATATTATACAATCAACTCAAATCCTATTTTTTTTTTATAGCCAGGGCTAGAGAACAGGGTGGGACCTAATGCTTGGAGAACGGCATGTTCAGGGGTTATTTCTCCTTAAAAAATGTCATGTTGTGTTCAGTGTTTCTGGAGGTCTTGTAAAGCCTGATCTGGTAACATGCCACAGCTAATTGGAGGGACATGTCCCTTTGTACACAGCCACAGCTGAGGTCCAGAGATGTCATGCCCGCACTAATCAACATCAACTGCCTGCAAATTGCCAACACATGCTGCCTGCTTGCTGCGGAAGGTGGGACTTTGTGAATTGGCCATAAATCTTTGAGTATTGTGCTTTTCCACCAGAATGGATCTGGAAATGTCTCGATGTTGTCAGAATTAAAGAGTTCTGGTGTAGCTACAAGCTTGTTTTAAGACCAATTCGACATCTTGTTGCTTTAAGTGGATCCATGCAGAATTAGCATATGATGACTCCACTGCTTTTGTTTGTTTGTTTCCATTCCCTCCAGTGTAGCAGTGACCTTATATAGTGAGCATCAATGCAAGATTGAGATTTGTTTTTAGGCGAGTTCATTTGAATTTCTGCTCATGTCGAAGCTTGTGACCGTCTCATTTCCAAAATGGAAGGGCAGTGACCACTTCCCAGCACTCACAAATTATCCTTTTCTAATTTCATTAGCAGACAAACCATGGTTCCTTCTGTGTTTATGTTCCATAGCTTATTACAGAAACAGGACTTACGTTCTTAAGGGAAATACACTTATTGCACTTTGCTAGCTTTCCAGTCCTGATTTATGGTTACTCCAAACCGAATTCTCCTGGAATTCACTTGGAAACTTTTTTAAACATTAATAGAGGAGGCAGATGTGATGTCTGGCATCGATGATGATGATGCATCAACCCTTACGGTATTTCGCCCTGGATTCTCTTTAGTGAGTCTTAATGAAGGAGCTTCATCAGGACTGTTCGAGTCCTGCTGTGGATGTGAAGTGGTAGCACATCGTAAGTGATCCACGGCCAGAGGAAGGGATCACTGTTATGCATTTCCTGAAAAAGTGTACAGATGTTTTGTTCTTTTCTTCTGTATAATCTACATTAGTGTATTTATCCTTGGAGGTCACTGTGACTTTCCAAGTGTAGGGCATTGTCCTTTCCCTTCTACATTTATTCTTCTGCTTGGTTTAAATGTTTTCTAATGCTGCGTTTTAGTATTTGTGTGTCTGCCATGTATTGATACCGTAAGTGTTATATTATCTGCAGTGATTAAAAGACTAATTTGCTAAAACAGGAAAAAACCCTCACCATTTCTCAGAACAAACTCATTGAAATTTTTTAATCCTAATTAGAGTCACGGGCACCCATCTCAGCTGACCCTGGGTAAGAGTGGGCTACCCCCTGGACAGCTCATCAGGCCATCACAGGGACAACACTCACACAATCATTCCTACTCACACTTATGGGTGATTTGGAACAGCCAGTTAGCCTACTGTGCATGTCTTTAGACTGTGGGAGGAAATCCACACAAATACGGGTTTACTTTATCAAATTCTGTTCATCATCACAACACCCGATCTGTATCTTCTGGAAACTTTTATTTAAAGACCTCTAGACCAGGGGTCACCAACATGCTGCCCGCGGGCATCCAGTCGCCCACAAGGACAACATGAGTCGCCCCCGAACCTGTTCAGAGGTCGGGAACCTATGGCTTGCGAGCCAGACATGGCTCTTTTGATGACTGCATCTGGCTCTCAGATAAATCAGATGGCCTTTCTTAACAGAATAACTAATACATAATTTTGCTGTCTTTTAAATAAAAATACAGAAAAAGCCATCAAATAAAACAAAAAGCATAAATAAATCGCACACATTTCAATCTATACATCTATTTTCAATGCCATTTGTCACTGTGGCGCACAGCAGAGAGCCAATCCTTTCTGTACTCCAGTGTGTGGGCAGGGCCGATATTGCGAAACTCTAATTTTATTGGATTATATGCAACAGCCTGTGCGAGTTGTTTTTGAGTAAAGAGGTAAATTTCCCTCGTTTTGATCAGCTCATGTGCACGAACTCAAACTGAGCTGGCAAGAAAAATACAAATGGACAGAATGAAAAACTTCAACCCGCAGGCCAGCTGATTGCTTTGGGACATGCTTCCTGTCACATAAACACTGCACTGTGAGTTCTGTCGTATTGACCATGTTTGGCTCCACATGCGCACGCAAGCGGTGCTTCTCACACCTGAAAAGCATCAAGACCAACCTGCGGTCACGTAATGGATGGAAGCCTAAACGCTTGCATGAAGCTGAACCTCAACACATATCAACCAGATACAAAGCCATCAGCAAAACCATGCAGCACCAGAAGTCGCATTAATAGGAAGAAGTACTTTTCTTATTAATAAATAATTGTCATAACAATGTTGTTTAAAATAAATAGTCGTATTATACTCTAAAATTGTTGGTTTCAGCATTAAAAATATATTTAGCTCTCAGACGATTAGATTTATTTATATTTATTTATTTTTGGCTCTCTTAGTCAAAAAGGTTCCTGACCCCTGACATAGATGAATATCATTAATTATTAATAATAATCATATAATTAAAGGTAAATTGAGCAAATCTGTTATGTCACAAGTGTGTATTGACCTGGTAAATTCACATTAATTGGTACCCAAGAAGTAGCTCTCAGCTTCAAAAAGGTTGTTGTCCCCTGGTCTAGACTATCACCACAAGCCAATACCTTTTCTCGTCTTGGTGTTAGGTTATGGAACTAATCCCTAAATCATTTCTAGAGAAAGGAAGAAACATTCTAAAAGAACATCAATCGCATACTTTTTAGGGTGATGGAGACTGAGGAGAGATATGTTCATGTTTCTAATCTGATTTTTGTGAATTGTACAATTGATATTTGTATTCTATTTCCTTTTTTCTTTTTCTTTTTTTCTCTTTGTTCAATAGTATGTTGTATAGTAAAATTACATTTGTTTACTTTTCACTATCTTTTTCTGTTCAATCTTTCCCCGTTACCTTTTAAGGAAACTGCTTGAAAATAAATACAAATAGCTATTTAAATTAAAAACAAGAAAACAAATATGGAAAATAGACTGTAAAGGATAATATATCTTGTGAAACCCATCCCGCCTCGATTAGTTTTCCTATTTGCGGCATGGGATCACCTGTTTACCTATAGCCATTTGATTTACAATAAATGGAATTGAACTGAAAAAAAAATTGAAATTGAATTGAATACAGATGGAACATGCAAACTCCACACAGAAACGCCTGAGCTGGGAACCGAACCCAGGACCTTCTTGCTATGAAGTGGACAGTTCTAACCACTGCACCACTGTGGCGCCTAATTGAAATTTTAATGACCTAAATTCATCAGCAATAGGAAGTAGAGCTTTGTCCTTAGCTGTAGATGTTTGTGTTTAGGGTGGTAGCGGTTGTCCCTTTAGCCTCATTACCCTATCCAAGGTTTGAGAGAAAAATCAAATAATTTTGAATGAAAAAATAAATCTTGCCAAGTCTGCTGAGCTTGGAACTTGAAACTGAAGATGCAATCATGAACGCTCAGAAACCAATACAGTAGCTATAAGGGGGGGCAACTCTGGCATCTTGGCATGCAATGTAATGTTATCCATGTGCATGTCTTTCTCAGACTAACGCCGGTCACCACCAACCTCATACCAGAGTCTGAACATACATTAAGCTCATGTATATATGAGAAGTAGGCTGTCTGATTTTATTATTAGTCAGTCAGTGTTCTTGACGCGCCACGTGTACCTCTGCGTTTCTCTGCCAAACTTCTACCATGCCGTTAGGGTAACAGCCCAATAATAGACTGAATAGCAGTTTTGTTTAGCCATTTCAAGGCCCCTTCCTGTCCTAAATCCATTAATACTGTATCAAATGCAGCTTAGGACACACACACGCGCGCACACACACACACACACACACACACACACACACACACAGCTGCAGCTGTTTTCTGTGAGTTAAAGAACGTGGAATCTTCTCGTACTCTTGTGGAAATGTGTGTTTGTGGGAATGAGTCGATTCCTCTTAATGTGAGCAACATGTCGTTATCTTAGAGAGAGAAGGTTTGTTTATAGCATGTGTTCTTCACCAGTGGTATGCTGTTGCAACCCCCCTGTGTGCTGAAACATGGGGTTTTAATTAAGACCCAGTCCATACTCGGGAGGTTTGTTAAATGCCCACATTCATGCTTGCCTGGAGCCTAGTGAAGCCGAACTTCTCTTAGAGACCCTGAACAGAGACACTCTTGTGAGGCGCTGGTGGAACTGCGTCAGCTCTCGCAGGAGGGGTGGGGGAGCGAGAAATGCCTCACACAAGCTGTTAAGTATGTTTAATGTGTGAATACTTTTTGCCAACAGGAGAGTCTTTCTGGCAGCGTAGAATTGTAAACAACCTTCAGTCTGTAACTCCAATTGGATTATACCTTAAAAATGCGGATGATCGCAGTGAGATGGTTCAGTTTCCATTCAACCCGCAATCCCAACAGAGTCGGAACATTTCCCAAACAAGATACCATTCAGCCATTCAGCTGTTAGAACCGCTTCTTGTACCCTTTAAAATTAAATGAGATGTAATCACCAAATCCTGAAGTTTCAGTACTCTCAGCAGAACCAAAAAATGCTTGTTCTGTATGTGTCTGATCAGCCCGAGCCTCCGCATGGATATCCTGCCTTTTAGTCATGCCATGTACCATTGCCAATGAGTGGGAGTTAATTCTCCATCGCTCTAATTTCTCAAAGTTATTTCCATTGGCTTTGAAAATGCTATCTCCAGTTCAACGCTAAATCTTCAAGTTGATCGACTGCATAAGTCACTTTAATAGCTGTATTTTTCTTAGATTCACTTTTAAAATGTAACATTTCAGCAGTAAAGTGTTCGAACAGGCCTGCAGGGGCTAAAAGTAAGAACTCCAGGAGAAGGGAAGAAAGAGGAGCAATCTAGCTGTATTTGCAGCTGCAAGTTGGGCTCGCAGCAGACCTGGCTCTTTATAGACTTGATTAGTCACATCTGGAATCGTTAATCCCATATGTAGGCCACAAAATAGAAGGGCAGGAGGACCTGTTTGACTGCAAATACTCCTCCGTCGTGCGACCTCCAGCTAGGACGCAAGCTGCAATGTTCCAGGATCTAGTTCTAGTAGAGTAGATATGCATCAGTATGCTGTGGTAAACCTTAACTCTTCTGCTTCTGTTCGAAAGGAGTAGCTTTGTGTTTTTTATATGTATTTGTTTATTTATTTATTTTTTTTGCTATTGCCAATACACTGAACCAATGTGACCTTCTGATGACACAAAGGTCCCACCTCTGATTGGCCCTCGTTCCCTGGCAGGTTGACACCCGAAGTGTGAAATGCGATATGTCCTGGACAAACCTCTTGGCCAGAGTCCTGCTTCCACAGAAGAATAAACAAGTTAGAGACTGGAGTGAGCCATGCTAGTGGACTGTAGTGCTGACCCAAGCTCTGTAACTGAGAAGGAGTTGAAGGGAAAAAAAAGAGAGGTGGGCTTTGAGAATGCTTGGGAGCTTGTGGAGAGTGACCGTTTGGGTGAATTCCATGGCTATGAGTCCCCCAACCCTCCCCCCAGAGGACCAGTGTTTCCTGCCTTGCTTCTCTGCTGAAATCAGATTCCAGACCTTGCTTAAGCCCTATTTTTTGGCAACAGTCCTGCACAGACACTTAAAGGGTTCCTGTGGGAGCTGAACTCTTTTTTCGTTCTGATGATGAAGAGGAAGACGCTTTTATCTTTCACTTAAACATTGTGTATACATTGCACCACAGTAAAATTTGGCTGCATGTGAATGGAGCAAATCGGCTTGAGGGCCTTGCTCAAGAGCCCAGCACTGTTAGTTTGGTGGTACTGTCGGATTGAACTCCTGACCGTCTCGTTCAGAGCCTCAACCACTGAGTCATGACTTCCAATATTTCCAGTTTCCACTCCCTTTCTGATCCTATCTATGCCTGTCTTGATCGTCTGCTCTTTTCTGAGAAATTTACGTTCACAGTTTAATCGTCTGTTTGGGGTCCAAACCTCCAGCAAAAAATTATAGTGTTGCGGTGTGACCTCAAAGTTCCGCATTTCACTAGTGACTATCCTGAGTGTGTTTCAGCACCATCAGTTAATTCTGGATCAGTATAAAGGTTTCCTGGTGAACATCCCATGTGATTGATGTAGTATCGCATAGTCACCTGTTCTACATCCTGTTTTGGTTCTGTATCTGTTTACAATAACAATGCCTTGTGACCAGAGGAGCAATCTGCACTGATTTGTAAAAAAGCGAAAAAGTCTGAGTATTAACAAAACAGAAAATGGGGATATGATTTAAGGGAAATTAAAATGCTGATGTTATTAATACCATGGCGGCCGGTACAGGTCATTAACACTCACGTACAGGAGCAAACAAATGGTTTCAGGCAGAAACTGTATTATCCCTGTAGTTATCACTGTATTTCATCCTCATTTCTTACACTTGGGAACTGAACGGGAAACTTTAAACTGGGTGTAAGAAGCACAAGACAGAGTTTCCAGGTGATGTTTGGCATTAATTTAATCTCTCACTTCGCTTTGGGGTGGCAGCATTTCAGGGAAGCAAGACTTTACCGATGGGACTTGGATGATTGAATTGGGTTTTTACAGTTGCAGCATAGCAGTTACCTTTTAATATTAATAAAATTAATGTTGGTTAATATCATTAATTCATTTTCTGAACTGCTTAATCCTAATGGAGGCTGTGCCCATCACAGCCGATTCTGGGCGAGGGCAGGGAACACCCTGGATGGCTCGCCAGGCCATCGCAGGGTAGAAACACACTGATGGTTATGTAGCTCCTCTTGTTGAAAGTCAGCCATGGTTCTTTTACATGAACCTCCCACCATAGACAGTGAGAGACATGACCGGCCTTTGGTAACCCAGTTAGCTGCACTGGGGGTGACAGTGACAACCTGTTGAAAGTGGGGCTTGAACCCTCAACCTTGGGATCAGTGATCCAGCACCAGGCCACCACTGCCCCTCTGTTGTTGAATAGCCATTTGAAAAGTTCGCTTCAGCTCTCTTTTTTTTCCCACCCATTTATCATTAAGTTCATTAAACACACACACACACACACACACACACACACACACACACTCCTAAATACTCTCTGTATAATAATGTAAAACATGAGAAAGCTTTACCATACCACCAATTGTACAATATGGCTGTTAAATGATTATTTTAGGTTTGTGTGAAGTAGTCGCCATACAAATTTCTGTTACTGTAATTGTTACTACGGAAACAATATTTTAAAACAGGTGTATTACTATTAACCTTGCAGTGGGCACGACTGAAGAGTTGTGCTGTTTTACATTTTTAAAGGGACGCCTGACAGACCGTTGCTAAGAATAACAGATCGTTGTTACAAAGTGCATCATTAGCAGAATCAAAAATAAAAATTAAAAAAAATAATAAATTAATAAGGACAAAAAACTTGAAATTTTTTCTTTTCCTGTAAGTAGCCGTGTGAGAAGCACACCGAGCCCGGCTTTTTCATGAAACAAACGCCTTCAGGGTGATGCGACACCCCTCTGATGCACGTTGCCGTTTTATTTACACTCTTTTATTTAGCAACAATGACTAATTCTCTGTACACTGTCCCTGACCTACTCGACACCATATTCAGTCTTTATAATAAACATTTTTATATAATTCACAGTAACGATAGCAGGAATGTTCAATGATTAGTTTTGACTTTACTAACCTGTTCACTGTTGGACAGAAAAATAATTCCAAAATGTTATTCTGGTGATACCTGCAGCGACACGGTGGCAAACAATTTGCATGTCTACCTCAGCTCGGGCAATTCTGGGTGGAGTTTGTTTGTTCCCGCCCTTGCTCTGTGGTTTCCTCCAGGTACTCCAGTTTCCTCCCGCCATCCAAAGACACTTTGGGCTAATTGGCTGTTCCAAATTACCCCAAGTTGTGGATCTGAGAGTGAATGGATCTGTGTGTGTGTGTGTGTGTGTGTGTGTGTGTGTGTGTGTATGTGTGTGCATGTGTGCGTGTGTGTGTGTGGGTGGAGTGCGCGTGTGTGTGTGTGTGTGTGTGTGGGTGTGTGCGTGTGTGTGTGTGTGTGTGTGTGTATGTGTGTGCGTGTGTGGGTGGGTGTGTGTGTGTGTGTGTTGCGTGAAAGCGTGTGTGTGTGTATGTGTGTGTGTGCGCACACGTGTGTGGAGTGCTTGAGCACGCACATGGGTGCGTGTGTGTGTGTGTGTGTGTGTGTGTGTGTGTGCGCACACGTGTGTGG
>CM045741.1:41237515-41415015 GCA_024760905.1 Plotosus lineatus
AGAGAGAGAGAGAGAGACGGCCGTGCGAGTGCATGGTGTTTTCCTGTTGTTTGTGTATGTTCTCTCCAGGCGTATCTGAGACTCATCAGCGTGTATGTGAGCATTTCTTTCTCACTCTGAGGAGCAGATTATATTTCAGCCTGAAGTTTTCCTGAAAGTAAACCGACGGAAAAAGTTCTTTAAAGGTCACCCTGGTGCTGCTCGGTTTTCTTTGGCTTTTCGAACTCGAGCTGTTCAGAGTCCAAGCCACTTTGTTTTAATGTCTGGTTCGGTGTGGGATGTTTTCCGGTTGCTGGTTCAGCTCTGCTGTGCTTTTGGCCCGGTAGCATCCCTTGTGGCAGTCCGGGTAAACGATGATAATGTTTCTGTCGATGGTCGGCCATGTCGCGCTGATTAAGACTAAATTTAAACCTGCGGACAGACAAGGCATGCCAGAGAGTCTCAGTCTGCGTTCTGCTGCTTCACGCAACACAGAAAGCGAATCAGAAGTCAGGTAGATTATAGTGTCTATTATATAACCAGGACTCACTTGCTCATCTGCCATCAGGGTCGCGGGGAGGCTGGAGCCTCTCTCAGCCAACTCGGTGAGAAGGCGGGTAGCTCCCTGAACAGCCCATCAGACCATTGCAAATTCAAATTCACATTTACAGACTTGGCAGACACTCCTAATCAGAGCGACTTACAATTATCACTTTTTTTTATACAATTGAGCAATTGAGGGATGAGGGCCTTACTCAAGGGCCCAACAGTGATGACAGTAGGGATTAACCGCTGACCTCTGGCTCAGTAACCATCGTCTTATCCACGAAGCCACCACTGCCGACACATTAACACTCACACCTCGAGGAAATCTGGAGCAGCCCATTGGCCAATCGACATGTCTTTGGACTGGTGGAGGAAACCAGAGTACCGGATGAAGCGCACACTTGCATGTGAAGGACATGTAAACTCCACACAAACACCCTCACTGAGCCTGAGACTTGAACCCAGGACCTTGTTGCAGGGAGTGGTGCTGACCAGTACCTCACCGTACAACCCTCCAGGACTAACTTTATTTTTTTTGAACACGAGTCACTTTCTGCGGCTCAGCGCAGATCAGACGTGGAACTGCTGAGAATAGGAAGGAAGGTGAACGGGGACAGTCAATGATTAATTTGGGCAACAATAACGATACCAATGAAAAACAGTTATCCTGATGAGGGGTGCAGGACATGAGTAATGGGTACCAGCTTTCATTTAATGCTCGGTCAAGATCTCGGTGTGTAAAAAAAAAAAAAAAAAAAAAAAAAAGTGTGTGTGTGTTTTCTAACTCACACCCAAATCACTTTTGATAAAATTAAAGTCTGTCAAATAAACATCTAAAAACAGCTGTTATGACCACGTGCTTCTGTCCATTACACAAATTCTTCTACATACAGAATTACAATTACAGTCGAGCTGACAATAAGCGGTGGAAAAACAGATGCTTCTTAAATGAGGTGGGTTTAGGAAAAGAAGATACGACTCACCATTGTGATCACCAGATTGTTTTACCTGACAGTGGTATTACATAAACAGGTGGGCAGTGGTGGTCTAGTGGTACAGGGCGCTGGATCGCTGATCCAAAGGTTGGGGGTTCAAGTCCCACTCTCCACAAGGTTGTCACTGTCCCCCACCAGTGCAGCTAACTGGGTTATCAAAGGCGGGCCATGTCTGTCACTGTCTATGGTGAGAGGTTCATGTAAAAGAACCATTGCTGACTTTCGTAAAGAGTAGCTGCAAAGTCGTCAGCGTGTTTCTGTCCCTTGCTATAAAGGGTTGTGACAGGAAGGGCATCTGACGTGATAAATCTCTGCCAAATCAAACGTGCGAGTCAGATGATTCGCTGTGGCGACTCCTGAATAAAAGGGGAAAAAGCCGAAAGGAAGACAGACAGACAGTGGTATTACATAAACACACACACACGCACATACAGATACACACATATGCACACACATATGTAAACGCACACACACACACACACACACACACAGTGAGTGCTAATGTTCAGGTTTTGTTTTCTGGTTGTCCTGAATGTTATGTGTTGGACCTTGCTTCCTTTGCGAGGTTCTATCTTGAGTAAGTCTATAGATGTGTGTTCTGCGTGGTGCTACACTGCAGTGGGTAACATTGCTGCCTCACTATTCCTGGACGTTTGATTCGAGTCCCAGGCTGTGTGTCGTTTGCACGTTATACCCGTACTGTGTCGGTGTCTCTAAGTTCTCTGGTTTCCCTTCAACTTCTTTAAAAGCATGTTAGCGTGTTTGCTACTGTCTATGAGTGTGTGAATGAGAATGCATGCTGCCTTATGATAGTCCATCCTCCCATAGCAAGTGCTTCTAATATAGGTTCTAGACCCATCGAGAGCCGAAGATAAAATTGTTCCAACACACACACACACACACACACACACACACACACACACACACAACCAGTGCATTAGTAGGATCCCCAAACAACTGAAGGTATTGGGTGAATCAGAGGAACCTTTTCATGGTTCTTAGAACCATTGAACATTAATTTTTTTTTCCCCTATGTCTGTTGTGAAGGAATGAGGAACAATCATAGAATTTAGAATGTTATTTTTAGGAACTTTTCAATCCCGCTTTCCAGGATAGGTACCTTCCCAACACAAGAGGAACCATGACTGACAAACATGTAGAATGAGATGATTATATACAAACACCAGCCAAGGAATATGCTATTATAAATCTATTTCTCTCCCATCCACACCTGGCCTGTGCTGTTGCTATGTGATGAACACATGACACCCAAATTTAGACAAGTTTAAGTTCTACTTTTGTTAGTTTTCTGTTTTTAGAGCAACTCGAGAGCTCTGGTAAACGAGGCACATTCGTATAAAAACAAACAAGTCGCTATACGTTAACCAGTCTTCTACCGGATTACATCATTTCAGCGTTCCAACTGGCTGGGCGAACATAAACAGAAAAAAAGACTTTGAAGGAGTGTAGTTCTCAGGAGAGTTCCTCTGGGGGAAGGGGGAGGTTCATCTCAATAAGTCCCTGGACCTTATCCTAGTGTTTCTTCTGATAAAACACAAAAACTGAACCTGGAATCAGAATAAACTCTGAAAATCCGTTGCAGTTTAGAAATTTAACAGAGGGGCTCACACCACACCGCCAATAGGACAGGAGTGCCGACGCCTGCTGCAGGTGATGTCTATGGATTAGCATCATAAAACAGATTGATGGTTTCGTTTCATTTTACACACGCAAACACATCATGAAAAAATAAATAAAATTAATTGAATCTAATAATTTACACACAAGAATCTTCGTGATGCAGGACAGGTGGTGCTGAGGTCCGTTGGTATCCAAACCACAATTTGAACCCCTTGATGTTGAAGATAAGATAAGAGATAAGATACAGCTTTATTAATCTCACAATGGAGAAATTCACTGTTACAGGCTCTTGAGGTATCATCAGTAGGGGGTGCAAAAATAGATACAAGTACAAACATACACACATACATATATATTATATAAGTAAATAAATAAATAGATACATAAATAGTATAAATTACTAAACAATAAAATAAAAGAATGGAGCAACTTTATAGACTGGCCTATATTAAAGTGTAATGTATCTGAGTGCAGAGTAGATGGGTTGATATGGGTCACAGTCACGGTGGGGTAGATGTGGTTGATTAAAGTGCACGGGGTTTTTATTGCACATAACCGGTATTTTCACAGACAGTTACAAAGTGGCGTTGTACAGTCTGATAGCGGTGGGAATGAACGATCGTTGTTTGATCAGTTACGGCACACACGGCTTAACGATCACTGGACGTGCAGAGGAAAATGTTTCAGTAGATCAGGTGATCTTGTGATGTCAGGTAATGTCAGCCCACATTTTTTTTTTTTTTTTTTTTTTTTTTTTTGGGGTGATACCTTAAACCACAAATGTGTACACATCCATCCCAGACTCTTGAGGAACTTCAGGTAACTGTTCAACAGGAGATCTCCGTTGTTCCACCCAACATGTCCCGTTGAGCCGTGGAGGATGATCGCGATGATAAAAACTGCGCTGAATGAAATTTCGTTCAAGTATTTCATTCAAATACAGTCGGCCTTGTGGGGCTGGTGGTTAGGGTGCTGCGCTCCTGATTGAAAGGTTGTGAGTTCGAATCCCACTGAGACCCTCACTGTGCTAAGACCCCTCGGCAAGTCTCAACCACAAGTGTGCCTCTGTTCACCCAGCAGTATAAATGGGTACCAGTAAAATATACTGGGAAGGTAACCTGCGATGGACTAGCGTCCCATCCAGGAGGAGTTGAACTCCCGGTCGCTTCACTCTACGGAACCCGGGGATAAGTACCGGCCTGATGAGCCATTATGGCTCGGGTGTAAAAACCCAAAAGACTTTACCTACCTACCTACAGTCGGCCCTCTACTTACAAAATTAATCTGTTCCAGAGCCTTTTTCGTAACGTGGAGTTTTCGTAAGTAGAGGCGCATTTTACATGTAAAACGCCTGATTTGTTCCAAGGCTCCCAAGACTACCCCATAAACCCTTTAAAAATTATAAAAGTACAACAATTTTGTATTTTGTCTGAAATATGTCTTAAAAGTAAAAGAAAATTATTTATTAAACCATTTTATTAACACATTAAACCATTTTATTAACATATTTATGAATTAAACCATTATTAAACATCTTCCTGTCACAACCCTTTTTAGCAAGGGACAGAAACACGCTGATGACTTTGCAGCTACTCTTTACGAAAGTCAGCAATGGTTCTTTTACATGAACCTCACACCATAGACAGTGAGAGACATGGCCCGCCTTTGATACACCAGTTAGCTGCACTGGGGGGACAGTGACAACCTTGTGGAGAGTGGGACTCAAACCCGCCAACCTTTGGATCAGCGATCCAGCGCCCTATACCACTAGACCACCACTGCCCCCCTCAAGTAAACAGGTGAATGTTGAGTAATAAACAAGTGTTCAAAGCGCACTTGCCTGCTTGAGGGATCGGAGGTCCGGACGAGCTGCGTTTTGCTCACATTCGCGCCACATTTATTAAACATTTACTGACTTAAACAACTTAAAAAATTAAACATCAGCTGCAATGAGCACTTTCGAAACTCACGAACCAACAGTACAGCTCTTTTCTTGGCCCTTCAATTACGTGTGTGACAAACAAGGTTTATCGGTGCAGTACGATGGTGATTCGGCTCCCTCCTGGCCAATGGGAGGCCAGCGGGGCAGTATGTTGGGAGACAGCCAATGAGAGAGCAACTCGTGCATTGTTTTAATGTTTGAATGGATTTCTCCAGCATTTGAATTTTTGAATGGCGCGTTTGGCGCTTTTTGTAAGAAGAGGTTGTTTCGTATACAGAGGATGAAAATTTAGGAAAATGTTTTTCGTAACCTGGATTTTTCGTATTCGGAGGTTTTCGTAAGTAGAGGGCTGACTGTAATAATTTAATTCTCTTTGAAACATATATATTTTTTTACCTTTGAAATATGGGAGGTTTTATTGGAGCGCTCTGTCCATTACAGATGCTGAAATATCAGGGTGGTGAAAATAAGAACATCAGCAGTTGCTGTTTGGTCAGTCTGGGTTTTGTGAAAAGCCCTTGTCGGGGGGAATCATCCGCCCATCATGTGCTCTGTCTCACACACACACATGCTCACTGGAACGGGTTTACAGGCAGGACCTTTGAGGACACGCGTGGCTAGAAATGAGTGAGAGGGACAAAAACGCAAACCCACACACACACACACACTCAAGAGGAGAAGGAAGAAAGGCGGAGCATGTCAACTCTCGCCAAATGCTTATCGGGATGATTTGCTACAGATACTTAAAGAACATAAATGCATCACCATCTCAAGTTATTCCTTCTGTGTTCCATTCAGTACGAGAGCAAATCATGCTGTGTTTTTATTTATTGATGAATAGTATGTCGCTGTCTTTCAGTCGGTTGTACTGTCTATCATTTAGGATGAACAATACTGGTATGATGTCCTGAGAAAAGATCTTTCAGTGCACCAGGGAGACCGTCGTCTATTATATTCATGCTCTGGATTTAGAAGTGCCTATTGGCATGTTTATTGGGGCCGGAACACCGCAGCCCATATGTCCAGGAACACTGCGTAAAACCTCCCATTCCGTTTTGTTACAGTTCCAAACCTCTGTGCACCTTGCCCAGACCACACAAACGGTCCCGTGACCGCCACTGCTGATTCTTTCTTTCCACTCCCTGTACACTTCATATAGCACATTGTTTCTTACATCAGTGATGCCAATTAGAACCACCAACCCAGACCGGTTTCTAAATATTTTTGCCCTATTTATAAATGTTTGCAATTATGAGCGCTCAACTAAACATTCTGAGATTAGCTAGCGTTCTGCAGGTCAGCACTGTGATCCACACCAAGCGCAAAAGTGGCACTTACGAGGTTTGATCTAATTGTGTTTATGGAAGTGGGGGCCGCCCGTGGTGGAGGGAAGTCGGGGTAGAACTGGGAGAAGAAAGAGCAAAGTGTGAGCGAGCCAGAGGGATCTGAACACAGTTGTACAAATATGAGCACAGCTGAGCGTGTAAAGCCCGGGTTCGCTCTCACACTGGGATCCTGCCCCTTCTTCATGCCTGTTCAGTTCTCTTTCAAAATAAGAACAACAATAATAATAATAATAATAATAATAATAATTTATTTATTTAAAGACAAAAAAAATGAACAGCCAAGGCAGATAATAATTATTTAAATTATTTAAAGGCATGTGACCAAAAGAGGTGTGTGTGTGTGTGTGTGTGTGTGTGTGTGTGTGAGAGAGCGAGAGAGAGAGAGAGAGAGAGTGAGAGAGAGAGAGCCATATAAGACATGTAGTCCTTATTATTTTATATCTCACTGAATTGTGGATGTGACTACATGACTTCTTCCGCTGGACCTTCTGCTGGATCGAAGGTCGGGTTGCAGCGGCAGCAGCCTAAGCAGTGAGGTCCGGAGGTCCCTCTCCTCAGCCATGTCCTACAGCTTTTCCAGGAGGACACTGAGTCATACCCAAACCAACCAAGTTAGAAAGTACCTCCAGCGTGCTCTGGGTTGACCCCGAGGTCTACCCCCGGGTGGACAGTACACCAGGGACGCATTTGGGGGCATTCTAACCAGACGCCCGAGAAAAAATGAGAAAAAGCAAATCTCCAAATTGTCCCGAAACACTCCTGAAGTATTCTCTATGGTCAGTCACCCTCAACTGATCTTCGGGTGAATGTCTCCTGTATTCATAAAAAAGAGGCGAATATTTTGGGACCAGTAGCAGGTAAGCGATGTTGGAAAAATTGTTTGGAGAAACGTTCAGGAATTATAGAATTGACCCACTTTGTTTCAACAAAATTCAGATACCACTGCTCAAGACATGTCGGTAAGTCTGTTGGGTTTTCACACCCGAGCCTAGTGGTTTAGCCTCGTGGCTCATCAGGCCGGTGCTTATCCCCGGTTTCCGTAGCGTGAAGCGACCAGGAGTTCAACTCCCCCTGGATGGGACGCTAGTCCATCGCAGGTTTACCTTCCCAGTATATTTTACTGGTACCCATTTATACTGCTGGGTGAACAGAGGCACACTTGTGGTTGAGACCTTGCCCAGGGCTCTTAGCACAGTGAGGGTCTCAGTGGGATTTGAACTCACAACCTCCTGATCATGAGCGCAGCACCCTAACCACTACACCACTGGTCCCACTGAAAACATGTAGAAGCCAAAATATTTGAGAGGTTTACGCTGAGTGGAATCAGAGCCAGAAGACTTTACTGATCCTGGAGGAAATTACGTGCACACAGTTTCTCCATACGAGTACGAGTGCGATAAAGTCTCGATGGAAATGATAAATATTTAAATATAAACATAAAACCCATACAGAATCCACATACTGTCGATATAATGTATCCATGGAGACGTATAAAAGTAGAAGTGAGTAATCTGTATATAAACAGGTGGAGGGTGAGTGGAGTCGCTCTGGGATAAACAGTACGATGTAAACGGGTCACAGTGGATGCTGGTGCTGTATGGACGGGTTTTGTACAGTTCACAGGTACGAGTGATTTCCCGTGTGGGTCGGTGGTATCAGTCTCACTCTGAACAGATCCTGTGACTGATCAGCAGGTTGGGAAGCTGGCGGGACAGTTTGGTGTCGTCTTTATCTTGGCAGAGACCAAAGAGAACAGTTCACAAAATTACTGTCCAGCATCTCCCCAGCTATTCATCGTACTGAAATTTTTGGCCAAAAATTAAATGGAATTGTACATTTTCAGCTTAATTTACTTCTCATCAACATTCGTGGAGTATTCGCTTTTGGTGTCATCCCCCTCTGTAAGCACTCAATCACACACACACACACACACACACACACACACTCACACTCACGCACTCACACATGCACGCGCACACGCAAATACACATGCGCACACACACACACACACACACACACGCACGCGCGCACGCAAACACACACACTCATGCACTCACACACACACATACGCATACATACACACACATGTAGACATGCACACATGCATGGAAACACACACACAAGCACACACATACTCACATACGTACGTACACACGCATGCACACGCACATATGCACACACACACACACACACACATAAATGCGCACACACACACGCACACTTCTTCTAACTCTCTGTCTTGTTCTCTGAGACAGAGTTCTCTGAGTTTTTAATGCTTTCACATTTGCTTTCTCCTCCTAACCGTTTTCTTCAGCCCTCTGATGCTGGAAAGTTAGGACGACTCAGTGTGGTCAGAAGGTCAAGCCAAGTGGATTCCTCCAGGCCAGCAGTATTTAGAACTGCTTGTCCTCCTATCTGGGCCCTGCGCATGGTTCCAGCCTTGACTAACAGCAAGCAGTTGGCCCTTTTTTGGGGGGTTTGTATACTGGCTCTTTGGAAAGACTAGCACTTTTGTTTTCCATGAAACAGAGATCCAAACCTCCATCAAATTCTATTTCTGTTTTTAAAGATGGTAATTTAGCATGGTGCGAGGAACTGTATGAACGAGAGGCTGATGGAGACGACATGGAAATGTGGTAACTTTAAATAGAGCGGGGTAATGGAACAGGAACGCTGCTGTTGGTAAGGTGTTTGGTTGTATTCTCTCTCATTCGCTCTCTCTCTCTCTCTCTCTCTCTCTCTCTCCATCTCTCTCTCTCACTTCCTCTCTGTCTCTCTCTCTCTCTCTCTCTCACTCTCACGCCCTCTCTGTCTCTCTCTCTCTCTCTCTCTCTGTCTCTCTCTCTCCCTCTCTCCATCTCTCACTCTCTCTCTCTGTCTGTCTGTCTGTCTCTCTCTCTCTCTCTCTCTCTCTCTCTCTCTCTTTCTCCATCTGTCTCTCTCTCTCTCTCTCTCTCTCTCTCTCTCACTCTCTCCTCTCTCTCTCTCTCTCTCACTCCCTCCTCTCTCTCTCTCTCTCTCTCACTCACTCCTCTCTCTCTCTCTCTCTCTCTCTCTCTCCTCCCTCCTCTCTCTCTCTCTCTCTCTCTCTCTCTCTCTCTCAATCACTCCCTCCTCTCTCTCTCGCTCTCTCTCTCTGGTGTGTGAGGCTGAGAGAAGACGCAATGATTTGGTTTTTAATTTTAAAGATAATTTTCCTCACAGCTGATGATTTTTGACTTGAGTTGTTTTTTTTCCTTCAATATAATAATAAATGTAACATGCGTTATACGGATAAATATCCCAAAAAATTAACGGACAGTTTTTTGAGGTGAATATGCAGTCTTAATAAAGAACAGCCATGTCAGCTGCACCTCAGCGGCCCGCTGTTAGCTCAGTGTTGGACGCATCGGTCAGTCGTTCCTCACTGTGGCCAAAATAAGCAGCCGGGAGCTAAAATTGCCGAGCACACCACGAGTCTCTTCAGTAGCCCTGGTGGGGTGCTTCAGACCATTGAGCCTGGCTGTGTTGTACTCAATTTACATGTCTAATCAAGTGGGCTCTGGTCATGGGCTGTTTTGTTGAAGTGGACTCAATGAGGCTCTGAAGCTTTCGGTGCTTCTCTGATGTTATGGACCTCAGCCTGTGCCAAGTCTGAGAGGTAGAGCCGCAGTGCCCGTGCTGCACCAACGGTAATGTGTATTTACAGTCCATGCCACCGGCGTATGGTCTTTCATTCAGCGTCCTTATCTCTCTCTCTCTCTCTCTCGCTCTCGCTCTCTCGCTCACCATCACTAAAAACACACATTCTCTATGAGATGAGCTGGACATCGCCCAGTAAGAAGCTTCCATTAGGTGAAGACCTACGTCACCAGACTCCAGGTTGTTCCTCTGCCAGAAGACATCTCTGATTTCTATTCAATTCCAAATGAGAGAGAGAGAGAGAGAGGAATTTGGTATAAGGACCTGCTGAAGACAGACTTGGCCTCTGATAGTCCTACTGTAGCTCCGCCCCTGGAGACCCCCTGCTTTGGGGATTTCTTTTTATTCCACCCTGCCGAGCCATCTTCAAAGGCCCTCTAGCCTCCATTGCGTACACCCCTGTTTTCATTAGCCAAGAGATTAGCGTTAATCTGTACCAGGGCACTTCACATTAAGCTACCCCCTCGACCCCCTCATCCCTACGGCCTGCTGAGTCGAGGAGTAAACCTGATCTGTTAATTTGTTGATTAGGTGTGCATGCGCGCACACACACACACACACACACACACACACACACACACATATATAGAAGAATGTAGTATTGCATTGTTATAGGCAACCGCCATGAAAATCAGGGGGAGACATGGTAATCACACTAAATGACATGTATGTGAGGGCAAAAATAAACCCAACAGAATTTGGTGATTGAAGGCATTTGATGGACTTGTTTTGTAGTAAAAAAAGCATGGAATATCATTTGGATAATTGCCCCATGTTCATGCCCCAGGAAACCCAATAAGGCTGCTGTGTCATCAGGTTGGTGCTGATTAGCTGTCATGTATTGCTTCCTTGCATGACAGTGGCCAGTAATACGTGTATGAGGAAGGAACTACATGCACGACCACTATTGCAGTGCTTGAATCCCCTTGGTATAGAAGCTCTCAAGTTTCATTACGTACTAGATGATGTTGTATCGTTAGGAGAAAAAAGTTCTGACTCTTTTCGCGCCAAAGAAAAGTTTTAGCTGAGAACAAAGTGACATTGTAAACATTTGACTGTTACTGAAGTCCAATCATTCATTTATTTTCTGTAATCCTATTGAGGGTCGCAGAAAGGCTGGCGCCCATCCCAGCCGACTCCAGGCGAGGGAAGCCCCGGACAGCTCGCCAGGCCATTACAGGGCGGAAACACGCTGATGGCTTTGCAGCCTACTCTTGACGAAAGTGAGTGATATGGCCGGCCTTTGGTAACCCAGTTAGTGCACTGGGGGGGACAGTGACAACCTGGTGGGAGTGGGGCTTGAACCCTCAATCTTGGGATCAGTTATCCAGCACCTTTACCACCAGGCCACAGATGCCTGTTACTAACGTCTGAATGGAAATTTCCCATCTCTAATAACGATGTGTGGGGGCAGTGGCGGTCTAGTGGTATAGGGCGCTGGATTGCTGATCCTAAGGTTGGGGGTTCGAGTCCCCACAAGGTTGTCACTGTCTCCCCCAGTGCAGCTAACTAGATTATCAAAGGCAGGCCATGTCTCTCACTGTCTATGGAGAGAGGTTCATGTAAAAGAACCATTGCTGACTTTTGTAAAGAGGAGCTGCAAAAGCCGTCAGCGTGTTTCTGTCCCTTGCTGAAAGGGTTGTGTCAGGAAGAGCATCCGACGTAAAAACCTATGCCAAATCAAACATGCGAATCATTTGCTGTGGCGACCCCTGAGAAAGGGAAAAGCCGAAAGGAAATCTCAATAAAGTTGTGCTGCTTTTGTATCTCCACAAACAAAGTATTGGGGTATTTAAAAATCACCCGTTTTATACTTTCCTCCGTCTGTTCATGGAAGCTTTGAGAAGCAGCTTCTCCTACACTGCTTCACATGGGCGTGTCAGCACTTCTCCTCCTCAACTCCTGGATGGATTTTGTTCGAACTCTAAGGCAGCTTGATCATGCTGCATGCAGGGCGGGGGGAGGGGGGGGAGGGGGGCTCTACTGATTCCTCTCAGTTCTAGTTTTATTTTATTTAACAGATATCGTTGATTCACTCTCGAGACTTTTATCATTTTGTCACATTTGGCCGTGCATGACCAGCTGAGGTACATTGGTACTTCAGCTTACACAAGACCCAACAAACGAAAAAGTCAAGTTACGAAACACATTTACCTAAAATTTCCATCTCTGGATATGAAAAAAATTCACGAAACGTTACGAAACGCGACATCTCAAAAATTCAAACAATGCGTGCTCGGCTTTTGTTTTGAAATTGGCGCGATAGAGTTGCTCTCCCATTGACTATCTCCCAACACCCCGCTCCTCTGGCCTCCCATTGGCTAGGAGGGAGCTGCATCTCCATGATACCCATGATGCTTTTCGTGTGCGTTTGACCCATTGTTCGTCACGGAGTTCTAACATACGTAAAGGACAGAGTTACTGTTGTTTCTTGAGTTTTTCGAGTGTGCTCACTGCAACTTTATTTTTCGTCATTCATCTTGGGCCCCAAGAAAGTGATTCCCGGTGTGAGTGAAAAGAAAAAGCGTGGCATGCGGTTGAGTTATATCACAAAGGAATATGGCCGAAACCCGTCGACCACCGGTACGATATTGAAGCAGAAGGAGACCTTAAAAGGTATACTTTTATAATTTTTAAAGGGTTTAGGGGGTAGTGTTGGAGGGCCTTGGAACGGATCACATGTTTTACATGTAAAATGCGACTCAACTTACGAAAAAAATCAGGTAACGAAACCACTTCTGGAACGAATTAATTTCGTAAGGTGAGGTACCACTGTATTTTTCTTTTTTGTCGTTCTAGCCAGTGACCCCTAACCAGCACTGCGAAGCTCTTGTGGGTTGTTGACTAACGTTACAAGTTTTCTGCAAACTTGTACATCGGATGGATCTCGGTGGGAAGTACATATATACTGTAAAAGTCTGTTTGTCCTTCTCCTGTTATGTTTGCTTTGACATTTTAAAGGCTGTGTTTACCAAACGTAAATCTTTACACAGAGAACAGTAGTGTGTGCATGTGCACTGTCAATCGTCTACTGGTGATTATAGATTACTTTTTCCCCTCGAGCAGTTTCTTATAGAAGATTACTGTCAATTATGGTAATGACCTTTCATTCTGCTGTTCGAGTGGTTGCTTTTAAGGATGTGGAAGTTGAGTGTGAGGCATGCCATTTTAACCTGCGGCCTGTTTCACAAGCGCCGTGTATCATTAACCGCCGTGGCTATGTAAAATGGGTAACATCAGAGGCTTTAGTGCAACAGGGAACGGTCATATGGTGTTAAATAATAACTTCAAGTCCAAAGCCAAGTTGAGTCATGGACTGCGTCGGTGACATAAATTACATTGATTTTGGAAGTATCGTAGTGCACAGACGTCGCCAGAAGTGTACATTAAACTGTTAGGAGGGCCTATGATGGACGTGAGGTACTGGAGCTCGTAGCCATGGTATAATTAAAGGAAACAGCAGTACAGAAGCAAACATTGCTCTGCTGTATCGTCGCCTCATTGAGCTGGTCTTAATCCAAATGGACTGCATCTGAGGACAAAATGAGGCCTGAGCTTGTGGTTAGGAATGTACATTGTAAGAGATGGCTTTAAAAAAGCAAATCTAGAGACTATCATTGACAACACATACACACATTCACACACAGCTTCAGGGCTGGAAGCCTTCTTATGGGCTGTTACTGGTGAAGAAGGCCCCCTTTGTGCAAGTGGATAAGAAGCTTGTTTGCTTTAGGTCACCAACCTCTGTCTGCTGCAACCACGAGTGACTTCCAGCGTGGGCTTAGCCACATGACACACATGCACCATTGTGCCAGCACTGCTGCAACAAACATGAATGAACCTCAACTATCGATAACAAACGCCTGGACAGTCTACTACCACACTAAGCAGAGTGCACCCTGAACCGAATCAAGGCGAGTGAGAGCCTATGGGTGCTTGCGGAACTTGATCATGCCTCCTCAAGACCATTTTAAGTGTAGACACCTAGGAATGTGGTCTGATGATTACCCCTGTGCCAGACGAACCCAATCGGTATGTAGGGTGGTGTCAAAATGGAAGGCGGGGTTTCACTCGTTCATGTAGTCATTCATTTTCTGAACCAAGTAATCCTAATTATTGTTTTCCTAATTAATAAAAAATATTAATTATGGTCCCAGGGAGGCTGGTGCTCATCTCAGCCAATGCTGGGTGAGGGCAGGGTGCACCCTGGACAGCTCGCCGGGCCAACATTCACACAACCATTCATACTCACACTCACACCTAAGGGCGATTTGGAACAGCCAGTTAAACCTACTGTGCATGTTTATGGACTGTGGGAGGAAACTGGACTCCCTGGAAGAAACCCACGCAAGCGCGGGGAGAACATGCAAACTCCACACAGAAACAACCAGGCTGGGAATTGAACCCAGGACCTTCTTGCTGTGAGGCGGACGTGCTGATCAATACGTCATCATGCCGCCTCAATTTCAGCCAATGTGTTTTTAAAATCTTACTGTATTGTTCTATCGAAACAGCTGAAATGATTCGTCTGAAGCGAAACTGTTAAATATCGTTACAATAATTAAAGAGAAGAAAATGAAAGGTAATTCTGATGGAATAATTGATAGCCTCTTTTCGGTAGAACACGAAATACACCACGCAACTTTGTCATGCTGTCATCAGCATAGATTAGCTTCTGTGTTGAATGTGGACTCTCAGTGTAAATAGTTGCATAAATATTTGGTTTTGTTAGCCGTAAGTAGCTTTTAGTTTGCTAAACTGCTCTCTGTGCCCCACAAATGCTGTGCACCAAGTATAGATTAGCAACAACAAACAATCCTTCTGTATGTCAGGCGTCTTAAGAGGGGTGGATGATGTTTGGAGTGAGGCAGCATGCTGGAGCCTGGGAAACTGCTGGGCTATAGTCACGGTTATAAAAAATGCAAACAGGTTTTTAGCTCAAGGTGTACACACCCAGGCTGCATGCAGCAGGTAAGCGTGAGATAGCCCTGGATGGTGGGTTAGTGCCTCGTGATCACATTGGTAGATATAGCTGCATGTTCTAATCTAATCTGCCCTGTTTCTAACCACAATAAGAACATCATGGACCAGATATCTGGGGCATTCTCGGTACGGCAGTGATTTTTATTTAGTTATTTATTTTATACAGTGGTACGTCACCTTCCGAAATTAATCCGTTCCAGAAGTGGTTTCGTAACGTGATTTTTTTCTCGTAAGTTGAGTAGTATTTTACATGTAAAAAGCCTGATTTGTTCCAAGGACCCCAATACTACCCCATAAACCCTTTAAAAATTATAAAAGCATACCTTTTAAGGCTTCCTTCTGCTTCAATATCGTACCGATGGTAGACGGGTTTTGTCCATATCACTCAACCGCATGCCACGAGCCCGCTTCTTTTCAATCTCACCGGGAATCATACGCGCTCGTCTGTGTGTGTACGTGTGTGTTCACGTGTGTGTTGATCGTGTCTTCTTTGCAGACTTATAATCTTACAAATGTTTATGCAAGGTTAAAACCCTGAGCCAAAAAATAAAGTTGCAGTGAGCACACTCGAAAAACTCAGGAAACAACAGTAACTGTCCTTTACGCGTGTTAGAACTCCGTGACGAACAATGGGTCGAAGGCACATGAAAAGCATCATGAGTATTATGGAGATGCAGCTCCATAATAGCCAATGCGAGGCCAGCGGGCGGGGTGTTGGGAGATAGCCAATGGGAGAGCAACTTGAATTTTTGCGATGGCGCGTCTCGTAACGTGAATTTTTTTTTCGTATCCAGAGAGGGAAATTTTAGGTAAATGCGTTTCGTAACTTAGATTTTTCATTTGTTTGCTAGCATGAGTGTGAGATACAGAACTACTATGGACAACAATGTTTAATGTCTTTTACAGTGACGTTAAGGTCAGGTCTCTGCTAATTTGTATGTAAATGATTCCCCAAGTTTTCTGAACTGCTCATACAATTTACATCGAATGAACCCTGGCATCTTCATCCAGGAATATATGAATAATTGTCCAAATAAGGCTTTTGAGTACTTATTTAATTTATTGTATTCGGACATTAATAAACATACATACCGTACACCAACACAGTGTAAATGTCAAATACAGTTTACAAAATAAATTGAAAGAATACGAAACAGCGTAATCTTTCCTAATTAGGGTGACTGGGAGGCTGGCGCCCATCCCAGCCGACTCCAAGCGAGGGCAGAGTATACCCTGGACGGTTCACCAGGCCACTGCAGGGTCGAAACTGACTGACGGATCTGCGGCGCCTCTTGTCGAAAGTTAGCAAAGGTTCTTTTACATGAACCTCACACCGCAGACAGTGAGAGACACGGCCGGCCTTTGATAACCCAGTTAGCTGCACTGGGGGTGTTTATAACCCAAACTGTGAAATTCTTCAAAGTGTTTTGTTTGAGTCCCGGCACAGTTAGGTAATTGTTCCTGATAACAGCCCCTCTGTTGGCTGGATATTTTTGTTAAGTCGCCTGTTTTTTCAATCAAGCAGTGATATACAGATGCCATAATGTGATGTGGTTGATGGATTATGTAATAGGAAGACGCACCGTACATACTCGCACACTGTCGTCAGTGAAACGTGCGTCTATATAGTAGGTTGAGCTGATAAAATGGACCTTCGTTGTAGCGAGATTATAGGTGTGTTTAATATGGTGGCTACAGAATATGTAAACACACTCATTCTCAGAATTCAGAGCTCCAGACAAAGCTGAGTGGATGTTGTGGTGCTGGAATGGCAGGGTGTTTACATAAACTGGGTGGCCGGGTGTTGAGCAATCGGCTCATTTAAGTACACAATCACACACGTGTGCACGCACACACACACACACACACACACACAGAGTCACATGGGTGCACACACACTTAGAGGTAGAGGGTTTTAATTCCATTTGGATTATTGCTGATATGTCACACAGCAGAGCCCAAGTGTTTCCTGACTGTTTAGTAGACACAACTGATGTTTTTTTTTTGTTGTTGTTTTTGTTTGTTTTTTTTTACCTTTTGTTCCACGAATCCATTCCTTTCCCACGTCTCTCCCTATCTAAAGCCTGCTTTCTGCCGCACGGTATCATTTAAATACTCAACTAGCTGGCCCCATTTAGGTTAGTGGGCTGAAAGCTAAGCATTAGTTGTTTATGGTTTGTCAGCGGTGAACCGTATCATCTGTGTCTGTGCATTGCATAATCCCAGACTCATGGCTCTTTGACTTCCTGAACTGTTTATGGTTCCGTCCAGTCATGCGTCTGCAGCACTCTCACGATGTATAAATGTGTGTATGTAGTTTACAAAACAATTGCTGTGCTTCATATGGTGATAGTGCCCTCAAGTTAAAGGAGAGAGAGAGAGACATTAAAGCCGGTAGAGTTTCTTTAATGGCACACAAGAAGTGTTTTCAGCTTCACTCTCAACTAAATTTTATTTTGAGGAGCCCAAGAGAATTTCAGCTCCTTTTTTTTTAAGTTCTGCCAAAAGGCCATCTGAACTCAACTGATGACGGATGGAAGAAGCCTGCAGAGCAGAGGAGAACAGTGCCCCCTAGTGGACCGGCTGTTAGAAAATCACCTCAATCAGAAGTGTGTGAAACAGCTCTTTCTTCCCCATGCTGCTTTCAGTGCTTGTGTTTCCCTCCGGCGATGGCGTTCATGCTGGCTACGGCTTCAAGGAGGTTTTTTTTTTTCATTTTGTTTTTTTTGAGAAACTAAAGTCTTTCGTCCCGTGTGGAGTTCAGCGCGTCGCGACATGTTGGGTAGACACCAGGTGTAGCATTTGTTCTGAAGTTCTGCTTAGGAAATCTTGGCTGGTTTGTTGGTAGAACGATTACAGTAGATTCCAGGTAGGCGTTCCAATGGTGTCGTTCAAAAACACCCCAAATTGAACAGATGTGCTGATTAGTACGTGGTCTCTTCTCGTCTTTCATCATCTGATGGCATTTCAGCTGAATGTGTGTTTATCAGCTGCCTGTTTCTTAATACAGATTTCACTTACAACGTTTGTACTTTTGTTCTTGTGAGAATGGATGTATCTGATTTGACTCGCGAGTACAAACGAAGAGGACGGGAGGACGCTTTATGGTTATTTGGCGATTGGAACAGCAGTGTACTGTCTGCTGTATCGTTTCTGTTTACTGTACCGCTTTTCATTCACAGGGAAGTACAGTTCCAGTCAAATACTATCTTCTGTTTTGTTTTAGGAAATTAATTAATAAAAAATATCCAAGTTCTGTAGTGCACATGTAAAAGCCAGCAGTGGACGGGAAAGGTTGCAGGTCATTGTTGCTGTGAACAGCAGTGTTTGTGTTTAATAGGAGACATGAAAGAAAACCAAAAGGCATGAATGAAAAAAAAAAACTGTACATTACACAAGTACGCCGGTGGGCACGAAATGCATTCTGGGATACTAGAGGGGCGGAATGGTGCTATACAGTACTACTTAGCATATCCGCGTCGCAGTGAAAAGGTCTGTTCTGGTGTGCTGTTTCGAGTGAATGTTCAATTCAGCATCAAAGCTATGTCATCAACAGCGTCCTGCAGGGTCCATCCGCGCTCTCTGACAGGGCCTTCAGACTGTAGAAAATGATCCCAGCTCTCAGGAACCTGATGTTGCAGAAACTCCAAGTGAATCGGAGTACTGCTGTGAGGGATCTCCATCCACTTGACTACATTGCCTGAAAATAACACCTGTCTTTGTCTCTATACATACACAATATAAACATAGCTATCATGTGTCATTGTTCATACAGATTATTTTATGATACTTGTGGTACTTGAGCTACATTCTCATTTAAACAGGAAGTACAGTAATGTGTCCCTGATGCCATTTTAGTGATCGTTTTAATGTAGTCCCGCGTACTGACTGCAGGGGGAGATATAACCTCACCAATAATATGATCACCCTGCCTCCTTTTTAAATGGGTTAAATCTGTTCTATACAATCCAAAGTCAGATTGTTCTGTACTAGCATTCAAAAGAACATCATTAAATAGCAATGAGCTGCCGAGCTGTTCAGAATGTTCCCTGCGTTTTGCCCAGAGTCATCTGGGATTGGCTTCATCTTCCCTGTGAGCCGAAAGCGAATAAACAGGCCTCAGAATGAATGCAATGCGCTTTGTACCCGCGCTTGTGTTTACAGTAAGAGTGTCTCTTTGGATTTAAAGCTGCCTGTGTAAAGGCCATTTTTCGTTTGAAAATTAAAGTATTGGAACAAAGTCACAGAAATACACAAGGCAGGAAATGGTTCCAAAATAATCTGTAGAGTTTGAGTGCTGTTTTTGGCACTGGATCCCTCATCGGCAATCCGTAGGTGCATCACAGCGCCCAGATCCTGACTAGACAACACCGTCCCTCACAACTAAACATCAGGTGAAGGTGGTGACGGCTGGTGAGAGAGTGAGGCATCACATCCAGTCGTCGCTGTCAGAAGTCTGCACTGCTGTGCTCAAACTGGAGTGAAGGCGCACGGGCGCAGTTTCATACATTTTACATAAAATACACCTTTACAGAAAGAGAGAAGTAAGAAGGTATCCCTGGGGATGGCAGTATCATGCTGTGGGAATGATTTCAATCTGTTTGGACAGGGAATCTTCTCTTCTTCTTCTTCTTCTTCTTTTCCTTTCGGCTGTTCCCTTCAGGGGTCACCACAGCGAATCATCTGCCTCCATCTCACCCTATTCTCTGCATCTTCTTCTCTTACTCCAACTACCTTCATGTCCTCCTTCACCACATCCATAAATCTTCTCTTTGGTCTTCCTCTAGACCTTCTGCCTGGTAGTTCCAGCCTCAGCATCCTATTACCAATATACTCACTATCCCTCCTCTGTACATGTCCAAACCATCTCAATCTAGCCTCTCTGACTTTGTCTCCAAAACATCTTACATGTGCTGTCCCTCTGATGTACTCATTCCTGATCCTATCCATCCTCGTTACTCCCAAAGAGAACCTCAACATTTTCATCTCTGCTACCTCCAGCTCTGCCTCCTGTCTTTTCCCCAGGGCCACTGTTTATAAACCATACAACATCGTTGGCCTCAACACCGTCTTGTACACTTTTCCTTTCGTGGACAGGGAATCTTCTCAAAACAGAATATTCCATACAGTCCACAGCATTTTTTTTTTTTTTTTTTTTTTAAATCCGATGCAGATTGTGACAACACAAACCACTGACCGCTTTAAAGTTTAGTCTGAAATCAGTGGCTACTAATAGTGATAGCACAACAAACTTATTTCAGGGTCAGAAACAGAGACTTGCAGCCAAATACACAAGTCAGCGGCTGCTTCAACGACTTACTGTAAATAAACCCAGAACAGGCCATGCTTTCGGGTCAGGGGAGGGCATTGGGTGGAAATCATGGCCTGATAGACTAATCAGAACACCATCAGCTCCTGCACTGTGATAGGTTGTGTAAACTTCCAATCAGTGAACAGTGTTCTCTAGTCAGCAATGGTTCCTTTATATGAACCTCACACCACAGACAGTGAGAGACATGGCCGGCCTTTGATAACCCAGTTAGCTGCACTTGTGTGTGTGTGTGTGTGTGTGTGTGTGTTGGGGGGGGGGGACAACTGTTGATGCTTGAATCCCCAACCTTAGGATCGGTAATCCAGAACCTTACCACCAGGCCACCCCTGCCTCAAATAAATATGGAGCTTTGTTCGTTTGGTTAGTTCAACACACACCAAGATCCTTTAGATGAATCAAACCACTGAGCTGAATTCTCATGTTCACACTGAATGTATTACAGAGATGGCATTTTTTTTTTTCTAAATCAATCAATAAACACTTACAGTTTAAAGGTTTTTATTTTGGGTCACAGACTGCAGAGGTGCATGCTGGGAGTATGGACAAGTGGGAACTAATGGTGTTCTGATTGATCCCCCTCCTGGGATATAATCAGTCCTTTCTGCTCATCATCCCTGGCGCACGCGCACACACACACACACACACACACACACACACACAAAAACACAGAACATGAACTTGTTCAACAGATAGTTAAACTATCAAGACAGGTGACACAAAGTCAGAACTGAAGTGAAAGAGAGTGAACTGAAAACTCTGTTCACCTTTCCTTCTTTCGCTTCAGTCCATAGTCGGGAAAACACAAGTGAGGTTTATGTATTTCCTTCTTCCACCACACTACTTAGGCAGTTACTAATTATATATGTATAATGTATATAGTAATTACACATTATATGATATAGTAAATAGTATGTCAGTTTACATACTCGAGAATTTCCATATCTGGATACAACAAAAATGCTTGATGCCTTTATTGAAAGCCAGATATTCGAATAAAAAATATCTCACGTTTGAAGACTAGCGGAATGGGGGGATACATTTCTCATTCTAGTACCCAAACATTCCGGGCTAGGTTCCAGTCGTTTGTGGTCCTTGAAGTGTAAATATGCTCAAACTTTAGCAGGGTCCTTCCGACCCGGTTGAGCTTCGTCACTCCTCTGATACCTCAGTACTAGTATGTTTACTAATCCTCTCGGCTTTTATCCGAGCTGAAGCTGATCAGTTTGAAGTGTGATTTATAGGCGATAGCAGAAAATAACAAGAGCAGCATTAAACAACAGGACACTAATGAGGACACTAATGTTATCACAAGATAGAATATCCGGGTCCCAGCTCTGAGGGTTGTGTTTCGTACACTTTTTGTGTAGTGTTTTGGAGAGTAGAGCTAAGTTCTGTGTGTGGTGTGTTTTTCACAGGTACTTAGCTGTCCTCTGCGGGGTCACCGTGAGCGTTTCCTCTTTTCAACATCTTTTCTTTCCTCATGCAGTTTTCAAAGACCTTTTATCTGGTTCAGATAGTATGGTTCTCATGTTCACTTTTTCGTGTGTGTGTGTGTGTGTGTGTGTGTGTGTGTGTGTGAGAGAGAGAGAGAGAGAGAGAGAAAGAGAGAGAGAGATAGCATGTGTGCCTGTTTGGATGTTGTAATCCCTCTCACCTGTGTGCCTCATTATCGGCTGGTGTGCGGTGAAGTGTGACGGAGCATGAAAGTGAAGGGAGTTTGGAGTAATGAGCATCCATCTCTCCATGTCCCACAACCACTGAACACTAAATCCCCACCGAGAGACAGACAGACTGGAAGAGAAAGTGAACGGAAACATACACACAGCTGTTGTTGCACCACAATGCTTATAATTAGAACGGCGTTTAAGCAGTCAATTAGAATAACGGTGTAATATAAGGCAAATTACCACCTGAGCGACTGTTTGGGATAAAACCTTAATTGAAAGAAATTAACCATGTAGAAAGAGCCATGAAAACAAGACATGGGTCTGCGATGCAACTGTCGCCTTTGAAGACGCGAACTGCTGTGATTCCCAGTCACACACAGCGTCACAGAAAGCTGGTAAAAAACTGGGAAAGAGAATAAAGAAAACAGGACCTGAATAATGAGTTTAGTTTGTTAACATGCTGTGAGCACTGTAATTATTGAACAGTGACATCTCTCACTGTTTTAACTCTGTGGGATTGAAAATAAAAATGCAGAATGGTGGTTGCACTCTCTGGTGACCCATCAGGGAACAGCTGTTTGTTGTATATAGCGCAACATTTTCCTTCGAAACACAAATATCATCCAGACTATAGACATAATGTTTAAAACAACACCACAGGGCCAGATTTAATATTTAAAAGATGCATAAAAAGTGCAATGCATTCTGGGACAAAGTCATAGTTTGATCTAGTTCATCCACCCCAGTGCCCCCAGTCAAAAGAAATGCACATTAGGCTAACTGATGGTTCCAAATTGCCACTGGGTGTGGGCGTAAATGGAATTGTTTTATGTGTGGGTTGTCATGCAATGGTCTTTTAAGCTGTTTAGGGTGTACCCCACTTTTGCTCCGCGTTGGCTGTTATATGCACCCTCCCCCAATAACCTTAATAGAATTAATCAGCAATGTTCAGCAATGAAGTGAGTGAGTATCATTTATTTTCATTGTCTGAACCACTTAATCCTAATCAGGGTCGCAGAGAGGCTGGCACCCATCCCAACCGACTCCGGGCGAGGGCAGAGTACACTCTGGACAGCTCGCCAGCCCCTTGCAGGGCGGAAACACGCTGACGGCTTTGCAGCTCCTCTTGTTGAAAGTCAGCGATGGTTCTTTTTACCCGAACCTCACACCATCGACAGTGAGAGACACGGCTGGCCTTTGATAACCCAGTTAGTGCACTGGGGGGGACAGTGACAACCTAGTGAGACTGGAGCTTGAACCCCCAACCTTAGGATCAGTTATCTGGGGCCTATACCACCATGTCACCACTACCTGGGAAGCGAGTGAGTAATTAGTTAATTTTCAGTGTACACAGCAATATTTTAGTATACAGACGCTCCCCAGCTTACAAACATTCGTTTTACGAACATCCGGAGATAGGAACAGGGCTGTCCGAGGTCGAAAGTGAAAATGAAATGAAATTGAAGAACAAGTAGAAATAGAAAATGAATAAAATCAATAGAAAGATATAGCATAAATATAAGTATGAAATATGATTAAACATTACCCTGAGGTACACTTAATATTAGGCTCCGGCAGAGGGGTGTGGCTGACACGTGCTTTACACCATGTGGAGGTCCGGGAAGAGAAGTAGAACGATTCATTTCTGAACTCGCGCCAAAACTTTGAAAAAGAAACAGATTGACTTCAGTATTATAATGAACTGGATAAGAGTGAAACCCTCTGTTCATCTGATCAGATCTGCTGTGCTGTGCTTGAGAGGAACCAGGAGTTTAAACACGGGACATAATGATATTGATAATCTACAGAGCATTCATTTTGGAATTGAATAACTTTATATTTTTAGCATTTTTATGTTTATTATACCATTATGTTGGTTTAATTTAATTCGAAAATATTTTATGTCTTTTTAATTTATGTATACGTATATAAAGACAAGCAGCTCATCCCGGTACTAGAATATTGTCCCTCTTCATGTCCCTGTTCTCCTGTGATCTCTCTGGCTCCTGGTTTCAGCTCCGCGCTCACAAGCAGTGACTATGTTTCCCCCTTGCTCAAGTGCCTTCCCTGTAACAATAAAGTCTCTCCGTGTTCATCCTGCTCTGCCTCCTACATTTTGGGTCCGGCTGAAAGTTCCTGACGTCACAGTCAGCTTGATCATTTATGTTGCATTTAGGTTTGCAGCTTGTACCAATAAATGATAAATTCATTAGAATGAAATAAGATGATTATGCAGCGAGAGAGAGAGAGAGAAAGAGAGAGAGAGAGAGAGAGAGAGAGAGATTGTATACACTACAAACTGGTATAGGTTAGTTATACAAGCTTTAAACATACGTTCCCCTCTAAAGGACGCCCTGTAACGACTTACAAACAAATTCATCATAGAACGGCCGTCTGGATCCTAACTCGTTCGTAAGCTGTGGAGCGTCTGTATATTGTTTTTTGTTTGTTTGTTTGTTTGTTTTTTTTAACTAATAGGATTATGAACATAAACAAACTTTGAATCAGTTATATAAAGGTGTCGGCGTTATGCTGTGTATTTGACTGTGTGTGGATCTTTACAGAAATTAATTTCAAACAGCAACTTACTGTCAGGAAACTAAACAAATCATCTGACACTTATTTTCTCGTAATAAGCAGGCGTTAGTCCACTTTTCCCAAAAGCTCCGACACGCGTTACTGACGTTCCTTTTCTTTGACATATCGATGCACAGAACTGAATGATGGGCGACACAATGGCATAGTGTTTAGCACATCCGCCTCACAGCAAGAAGGTCCTGGCTCCGATTCCCAGCCTTGGCGTTTCTTTGTGGAGTTTGCAGATTCTCCCAGTGCTTGTGTTTGTTTCCTCTGGGTTCTCCAGTTTCCTCCCACACTCCAAAAACATGCACAGTAGGTTCAGTCGCTGTTCCAAATCATCCGTAGATGTGAGTGTGAGTATGAATGGTTGTGTGAGTGTCGGCCCTGCGATGGCCTGGCGAGGTGTCCAGGGTCTACCCTGCCCTCGCCCGGACTCGGCTGAGATGGGAACCAGCCTCCCTGCGACCCTAATTAAGATTAAGCAGTTCAGAAAATGGATGGAGGACTGAATTATATCAAAGACACAGCGCATGTAGTAATTGAATATCTAACGGTCAGCAGATCCGTGTTGCTAATGCAGTGGAAACTGATGTGCTGAGCATAGTATGTAGTTTATACAGTAAAAGCAAAAATAAATGTTTATTTACATCTTCAGTTGGTGTGTTTCTGTTCCGTGCAACTGATATATAGCTTAGAAGTTATACTTGAGCTGTAAATGGTTGCCAGATTGGCATGAATGGCTTCCCACCTAGTGGATGGATATATGATAAATTATGATTTATATAATATCCTATACAGTATTGTCTGAAAGGTGGAGTGGATTTGATCTGCACCCCCCCCCCCCCCCCGCTCTCTCTCTCTCTCTCTCTCTCTCTCACTCTCTCTCGGGTGTTGAACAGCAGTTGTTGTTGATGTAACCACACATGCCTCCTTCGTTATTGATTTATTTGATTGTTTGTTTGTTTATTTATTTATTTTCTCCAGGACTGAATTGATTCAGCCTTTAAAGGGGCAACACTGCTTGTTCAACACTGTCCTCAAACACCTATCAATACAGATACCTCTAGTCCCTAAATCTTCATATTTATTTCATTTTCTGCTTTGAGTTATACAGCGATGCAACCAAAACCAGTTCTGTTTCTTTTTGTTGTTGGCGGTGGCTGCTGGTTACAAAACTTTGGTTGTCTTGACTTGTCAGTCATGCAAATAATGTAAACAGTTCTTATTTGGCAGTGATGTCATCTCTGGTGTCGGAATGAGTTAGACACTGGTTCTGAAATGACCTGGGAACTGCTTTGGTGGAAAAAGGGCCTCTGCTGCCAACAATTATGTATACTTTATTTAATGTATGATTATTTTGAATTTCAATGTGTTTCCATTTTAACTGCTGTGTGTGTTGTGTCTGTGAGCTTGCTTATGAAGAATTTGGTAATACAGACGACATGGAAACACCATCTGGCAAATGTCGTTTCTGATGGTCTGTTTTAAGAGTATGTCCTGCTGGGACTGGGCCGTGGCCAACAGCCCTTTCACCCTACCTCATCTCTCATATAAAACACACACGTACACACGGCTTTGTAACGTTCTGGTGTCAACATTTGAGTGACAGCTACAAAGTATGCATTTGCCACTCAGGGAGCCAAGCGAAATGAGCAGAACAAGCACTGTCACTCATCTGTTACCATGACAGCGGGAGGATTTGCCCCATTCCCTGGCCCCTTTGTGTCTTTATTGAATTAGTGCACAGGTTGTCTTGGTGGATCCAGGCAATAATAACCAAAAACACATCATGAGAACAGGACTGAAAAACTGGGGGATACGCTTCAGTGGAGTCCATTACATAAGCTGATGCTGAAGCGAACGAGGAAGATTAACATGTCAGAGTGACATAAGAAATAAAATTTAAAATACAAAAACAAAATGACATGTAGAATGTCTGAGAGCAGCTGAATGTCTCTGATGCTTACACATTGACTGAATGAAAAATTTGCTTGACTGCTGCAGTTTGGGTGGAAGGAAATTACACTCGGCATCACTGAAACTTTAACGATGGTATTTTTTCTTTTCTGGGTGGAAGCATATTTTTAAGGAGGTACTTGAATGTTTATACTGTATTTGGTTATTATAGATATTTCTTCTGAGTTTTGCCAAAATGCAAGAAGAATTTCAAACCTTTAACAATGGAAATAAAATCAAACTTCTAAATTCCTGCCATTTCAAAATCTCATGTTGCCGCCATTAGCATCAACACATGCCACACAACATTTACGCATTGACCGTATAAGACGTCTATAATGTTGTTCTGGGGTATTGTTAGCCCATTCCTGGTGCAGTGCATCCTCCAGTTCCTGGCAAGTCCTTGGGCGGAGGTACACGTCAGGAGACACGTCGTCTCGGGTGATCCCAGAGCCGTTCAATGGCCGAGAGATTAGGTGAGTACGACGGCAGCCAGAGCAACACTTTGATGTTTTGTTGCTTGAGGTACGCAGCGGTGACTTGTACAGTATGAGGGTGCGTGTTCTCCTGAGTCCTGATGAACGGCCCACACATAATTTCCAGCACATTGCCAATGTACTGTCTAGCAATAAGTTTTCCACAGATGATCCCCAGAGGGGTTTTATGTTTTGCATGGATACCAGCCAAAACGATTACAGCCTCAAAACCTCATCGATTGTTGTGACATATGCAGCATTGCGCATACCTTCGGGAGAGGCTGCCAGTGGGCTCGAGTCCAGGGTAGGTGGCACTGGGCCCATACCGCCTGGTTCCGACAGCGTTCATCAGTCAGGAGAGGTCCAACTTTCATTTCTGGCCATTAAGTTGGCAGTGTGGAGCCGCCGACGTACGAAACTTATACTGATGCATATCGAGGCATCAAGGAGAATGAAAAAACAACAACATTTTTTCAGCTTGCTTTTATATAGAGAACAAAATCCAATCCCCAAAATCTCACGGGTTTGGCAGCAAATGCAATGTGCACAGCAACAATTCTCAAATTCCAATTCAAGTGCGATCAGGTGTGACAATCAGTCAGTGGCGGCTCGACCACACAGATTTCTCTTGTTTTGTTCATCGCTACTCAGGTGTGAGTATTAAATACAAATACTGAACTCAGATATTAAACTAGCGCGGTACTGCAAGTGTTTTCATTGATGCTGAGTGTATTATGGAAATTTGTTTCACGGGTTAAAATTCAATTCTACATGTTACCTTCAGTGAGTTCTCATAAACATTGAGGGCGGAAATGCCGCTTTTGATTTGTGCTTGGGTTTTTTGTTTGTTTGTTTTTTGTTGTTTTTTGTTTGTTTGTTTGTTGTTTTTTGTTTGTTTTTTTTCTAAATTAGAGTGAAACAGAATACAGTATTGATCCCAGAGGAAAGTGTGTGCACATAGTTGCTCCATACAAAGTAAGAATGAGATCCAGATAAAAGTCTCCAAAAAGAAATATGAATGAAAAATTACTTATATGCATGTTTATATAGGCAGTGGTGGACTGGTGGTAAAAGTGGTGGATTACTGATCCCAAGGTTGAGGGTTCAAGCCCCATTCTCAACGGGTTGTCACTGCTGTACCCCTAGTGCAGCTAACTGGGTTATCAAAGGCCGGCCATGTCTCTCACTGTCTATGGTGCTATGGTGAGAGGTAAAAGAACCATTCCTGACTTTCATCAAGAGGAGCTGCAAAGACGGCAGCGTGTTTCTGCCATGCGATGGCCCGGCGAGCTGTCCTGGGTGTACTGTGCCCTCACCCGGAGTCGACTGGGATGGGCACCAGCCTCCCCATGACCATAATTAGGATTAAGCGGCTACAGAAAATGAATATAAGTATATATATATATATATATATATATATATATATATATATATATCCAGAATCAACATGACTTACTTTCGGCTTTTCCCTTTATCAAGGGTCGCCACAGCAAATGATTCGCACGTTTGATTTCGCATAGGTTTTTACGTCGGATGCCCTTCCTGACTCAACCCTTTAGCAAGGGACAGAAACACGCTGATGGCATTGCAGCTCCTCGTTACAAAAGTCAGCAATGGTTCTTTTACAGTACAGTACAGTATAAAAGTACAGTGGTACCACAGCTTACAAAATTAATCCGTTCCCGAGCCTTTTTTGTAACCTGGATTTTCCGTAAGTAGAACCGCATTTTACATGTAAAACGCATGATTCGTTCCAATGCTACCCTTGATGCCCCCAATACTACCCTTTAAAAATGATAAAAGCATACTTTTTAAGGTTGTTTTTTTCATACTTTTTTTCGTGTTGACCATGTCTTCTTAGCAGAGTTATAATCTTACAAATGTTTATGCAAGGTTAAAAGCCCGAGTCAAAAAATAAAGTTGCAATGAGTACACTTGAAAAACTCATGAAACAAGCTGCTGCTCAAGGGAGCTGCATCATCCCTCCTAGCCAATGGGAGGCCAGTGGGCCGGGATGTTGGGAGATAGCCAATGGGAGGGAGCTACATCATCCCTCCTAGCCAATGGGAGGCCATGTTGGGATGTTGGGCCAGTGGGCCGGGATGTTGGGAGACACCCAATGGGAGAGCAACTCAAGCATTGTTTGAATGGCGCGTTTTAATGATTTAATGGCGCGTTTGAATGTTTGAATGTCGCGTTTCATAAGGAGAACTGCTCAAGTGCTCAACTGCTGTTTCCAGAGACAAAAAAATTAGGAAAATGATTTTCATAAACTGGATTTTTCGTTTTCTGGGACTATCGTAAGGAGAATTACCACTGTATAAGTAACTAATATGTATATAAACAGATCGAGAATGAATGGAGTTGGTGCGGGATATGTACAGTATTATTATGAACAGTAGAATGTAAATGTATAACAGTGGCTGTTGGTGCTATATGGGCGTGTTTGTACAGTTAAATGTTCACTGGTATGAATGATTTCCTTTGTCGTTCAAGAGAGCATTTAGATGGTATCAGTCCCTCAGTAAGCATGCTCATTGAATGCCCTGTTTAAAAACTTGAGTTTCGATGTAAGGTGATGGAAAAGATTATAATATTTCCTCGCCATCATATTTTCTCACTTTGCAGCCATCGCTGACATGTAAGATAAAATAAATCCAGATATGCTGGCTAAAAGGCACGTTGGCTAACCTTGAAAGCATTTAATAGCAAATATGCAACAGTTGTGCTATGTTAAGTACTTTAAAGGGAAAATGAGCTCAAACATGTGAACATTGTATACGTCTTTGCGCTTCAAAAGACGCCATTGTTATTACCTTTCTGGTGAGCTACGCGGAAGGTACTGTGACTCGCCAATTTTCCTTTCATAGGAAATTATGTGCATTTGTCTACAGTCCATGAGTTGTGCGTTCAGTCCTAGTAAGTTGTGGCGTGTGGTTTGAACTATACATTGTTCATGTTGTTATTACTAGCCATTTGAGAGATTATGCTAATTGTACGAAAGAAAAGATAAATTACAATCATCATTACATTTACATAGACAGGAACCTTCCAAAAGTCAAGCACTTTGATCTAATTAGATCAGGGGTCACCAATCTTTTTGAAACTGAGGGCTACTTCTTGGGTACCAATTAATGCAAAGGGATACCAGGACAATACACACCTCTGAAATTACAAATTTGCTCAATTTACCTTTAATTATTTGTTATTATTAATAATTAATGATATGTCATCTATGTGAAGATATTAATTTGATTTAAAAATATATTCAAAAAAATTAGATGCAGCTCAATGGACAGTGGCGCTATGGAGCCGTGGGCCCGTCCTAAAAATAGCAGTGAGCAGGTCCGCGGGCAACTTATATTGTCCTTGCGGGCTACCTGGTGCCCTGGGGCATCACGTTGGTGATCCCTGAATTAGATCATTACAAGTTTGACTACATCTTCAACTTAGACAGAGCATGCGTGTATCAGGTTAAGCAGAAAATAGGAAAGGTCAGTGAATGCGTGTGTCCAGTTGTTACAAACTTCTTTGCTTAAAAAATATAAATACCGTAATAATAAATCCACACAGGGAGCGATATTGTACTGAGGAAAGCCACACAGGATTCACATGTATGCGACAGTAAAGGCGGTTCAACATTTTCAACATTTTCTCAAGCGTACAGAGAGACACCCCCCGCCCCGAAAGCGTACAAATAAATGTTGATGATCTCTCGGGAGGATTTTTGGATATTAAAGATATAAAGATAGATATTAAGATATTAAACAAAACAATGGTCAAACCTCTCATAGAATAAATCAATGTATTTCCTTGCCAACACCTCTTTTATACACCAGTCAAGTAATAATGAAATCAATAAAAAAGTATACTTTTAAAGAATTCTTTTTAATGACACCTGCTTTAATATTAATATCAAGACATTTGGTTTTAATAATAAAAATGACATTGTTTTTAATAATATTATTTTATAGTAAAATATAATTCAAAATGTCTGCATTTTTTATTGGCCATTGGCTTTTGGACGACGACGCTTCAGTTTGTGATCAGCTGCCTTCTGATGTTTCAGCAGCTGATACTGGGTTGGGTTGTATTCATAAATAAACCATTGCACACACAGCGCTTTTGTTTGATGTGCTTGTCGTATAAGTTATCGACCCGAAAGCCACCATCGCTAAGTGCCCGCCTACACAAAGTTACCGTGACGTCACTGGTTTGGTACAAAGTACTACATGAAATATAGTGCATGCATATCACAGCATATTATATGATATAAACAACATGGAATCTCACGCCAACAACACGCACAGTTTTTCAGCAGAAGAACGATTCATCTATTACTCTCAGAAGACGAATCAAATATTATAGTATAAACCAAAAACATTCTCAAATATATTTCAAACTGCATCTGTAAGTACATGTGCTAAAGATATTTACAAATTGAGCTAAAGTTATTTATCTATTGAACGGCACAAACAAATATTAATGTATATTTAGAGCACAAAAACATACTATTAATTTTATAAAAGTACTGAGCATGAGGCTGCAGATCCAGGCTGGATGGCTTATGATTATTTTATCCATTCATTCTCTGTGCGTCAATGTTTGTGTTCTAACACACGTGCAGGAACCGGAGGCGGGACTAACAAACTGTGCTTTATTCTCACACTCGCACTTTGTTTGATTGACAGTGTTCAGCTTTTATTGCCTACTGATAATATTATGTTTGTTGATTGGTCAGTTCAGGCTTGCACATGTGCAGTGCCCGTTACACGTTAACTTCCGGTTTACTTCCTGACTCTCGTCATGCAGAACTTATCTCCGAATTTCTCTTCAATTCGTCTTCCTTTCGGCTTTTTCCCTTTTACTCGGGAGTCGCCACAGCGAATCATCTTATTCGCACGTTTGATTTGGCAGAGGTTTTTACGTCAGATGCCCTTCCTGTCACAACCCTTTTTACCAAGGGACAGAAACACGCTGACGACTTTGCAGCTACTCTTTACAAAAGTCAGCAATGGTTCTTTTACATGAACCTCTCACCATAGACAGTGAGAGACGTGGCCCGCCTTTGATAACCCAGTTAGCTGCACTGGAGGGGACAGTGACAACCATGTGGAGAGTGGGACTCGAACCCCCAACCTTTGGATCAGCGATCCAGCACCCTATATCACTAGCCCACCACTGCCCACTTCCGAATTTCTCTTCAATAACAGTCATTAAGTTTATTTATAAGATTGTGCATACACATAATTTCTTGTCCAGCGGAACTCAACTTCTGCTGTGTGTGTGTGTGTGGGGGGGGGGGGGGGGGGGGGTCTAAAAACTAGTCCAGGTGGTTGTACAACTGTAAGTTCTAAATAATTGTGGGGAAGAGTTTATATCAGCAGCAGTGAAAAGTCTGTTCGTGCACATCTAGGTCCATATAGATTTTAATCAGCAGGAGGGAGGGGCTTCCATAATGCTATGAACGCCATTCGGCATCACCACACCACGACAGGCCAGAGGATTCAGAAAGCGGAAGGATCCCAGAAGGAGAATGTGTACCTCAACAAAGAGAGAGAGCGAGAGAGAGGGTGTTATGTATACTCATAATATTGTAATGGAAATAGAAGATTTTATTATTGCTGAGTGAGACAGGGGCTTCAGCAAGACTGTCTATGGCAGAATGACTAAAAGAGAGAAAACCAGAAGGAAGGCACACATGAGGGCACCATGTGTCACTGGGCATTCAGCCACCCCACTGTCAGACGGACCTGGGGGAGCGACAGCATCCCAACATTACAGTTTACCAGAACTTTCTATGCCTAAGACCCCCAGATGTGCTACTTTACATAATAAAAGCCTTTTAACTAAATGCTCCACTAAACAAGTGAGTTTTCAGCCTTCTATTAAAAACAGAGACTGTGTCTGAGTCCCGAACAATAACTAGAAGGTTATTCCATAACTGTGTGGTTTTGTAAGAGAAGCTCCGCCCCCTGCAGTTGTCATCATTATTCGAGTTGTCACTAAGCATCCTGCACCTTTTAGATCTAAGGGGGCGTGTTGGATCATAAACGACAAGAAGTTCGCTGAGATAATGTGGCGCGAGACCATTAAGTGCTTTATAGGTTAAAAGTAGTGTTTTATATTCGATGTGAAATGTAACTGGGAGCCAGTGTAGTGTAAATAAGGGAAGGGTGTCATGCTCATGTCTTCTGTTTCTCGTAACGCCTCGCGCTTCTGCATTCTGGACTAACCGGACCCTGTTTATGTTCCTATTAGAACATCCAGAGAGTAATGTGTTATTACTCTCTGTGGTGCATCATGCACTGACATCATATTTCTTATTGTAGAAACATTCCTGAGATGAAAGAAGGCCACCTGAGTAATATTATCTCTATGAGCTTTAAATGAAAGACCAGCGTGAATAATCACTCCAACGTCCTTTACTGCTACACATGATTAGACTGAAACTCCATCCGAACTTACTACATCAGAAACCTTATTTCTAGCTGCCTGAGGTCTGAGTACAAGTACCTCTGTTTTATCAGAGTTTAAAAGGAGGAAGTTAGTAAGCATCCGGTGTCTAATGTTCTTTACACATTTTTCAACTTTATTAAGTTGATGTCTGTCATGTGACTTTACTGAAATATAGCACTGTGTATCATCGTCATAACAATGAAAGCAAATACCATGATCATGAACGATATTACCCAAAGGGAGGCATGTATGGAGAGAAAAGCAATGGGCCTAGTACAGAACCTTGAGAAACACCAAACTTAAAATTAAAACATACAGAGAAATCACCATTTCCATCTACAAACTGATAATGGTGAGTTAAATAAGATTTAAACCAGGAGAGGGTGGTTCCCTTAACTCTGGCAACATTTTCTAATCTCTCGCGGAGAATCATGTGATCAATAGTCTCAAAGGTGGCACTAAGGTCAAGTAGCACAAGCACGGAACCACAACTGTGGTCAGAGGCTACCAGTAGGTCATTTACCACTTTACAGAGTGCTGTCTCTGTGCTATGATGAGGTCTAAAATCTGCCTGATACATTTCATGAATGTTATTCCTACCAAGACATGAGCATAACTGCTGTGCTACAGCGTTTTCTAAGATCTTGGAGATAAAAGGGAGGTTTGATGTTGGTCTATAATCAGAGATTTGATAGCTGCTAGTGTAAAGGATTTCGGTACATAACCAGTGCGAAGGCAAGAATTTATTACATTTAATAAAGGGTTGGGTGGCACGGTGGCTTAGTGGTTAGCACGTTCGCCTCACAGCAAGAAGACCTGGGTTCAATTCCCGGCCTGGGCGTTTCTGTTTCTGTGTGGAGTTTGCATGTTCTCCCCGTGCTTGTTTGGGTTTCCTCTGAGTGCTCCGGTTTCCTCCCACAATCCAAAGACTTGCACAGTAGGTTAATTGGCCGTTCTAAATTGCCCGTAGGTTCGCATCGTGCAGAAGGCAATGGCAAACCACTGCACTAATCCTGTGAAGAAAACCACCATGAAGATGATAACCAGGGCATTATCCTTCATGGCGGGTCACCAATGGTCGTCCTACGACTCAGGCACTAGATAGATAGATAATAAAGGGTTGATCACTTCTGATAATGTTTGTTTAAAGAAACATGGAGGCACTGGATCAAGCACACAGGTGGGTGATTGATGATGAAATTAATGAGATTAGTTCTATAGTTTGAATTCAGCTAAAACACTCAAGTCGCGGATCTACTGGTGTTATATTATTATATACTGTTTTAGTTATTAACATAAAACTCCCCACTCCCCACAAGGTTGTCACTGCCACCCCCCCCCCCCCCCCCCCCCCGTGCAGCTAACTGGGTTATCAAAGGCCGACCATTTCTCTCACTGTCTATGGTGAGAGGTTCATGTAAAAGAACCATTGCTGACTTTTGTAAAGAGGAGCTGCAAAGGCATCAGCGGGTTTTTGTCCCTTGCTAAAGGGTTGTGTCAGAAAGGGCATCCGGCATAAAAACCTGTGCCAAATTAAATGTGCGAAACAGATGATTCGCTGTAGCGACCCCCGAAAAAGGGAAAAAGCCGAAAGGAAAAGAAGAAGAAGATTTATTGGGTTTACTTCATGTTTCTGTTAAATACATTACACTAAAAACTCCTGATCAGTAATGATTTCATTCACAGTAAGCGCTTTAGATTCAAGACATCTCACATTTAACAGCCCGATATTTAGATTAAAGGTGCAGGCTCGGGTGGCCCTCATTTTTAAAGTTTTTAATTTGTGACCTCTCACCCCGGCATTTTGTTCCATTTAATAAGAAACTACTTTGTACAAAAAATCATGAAAATTTTAATCACTTTTAGGCCATGCTCAAAAACCAATGTCAAGTTTGAAATGTGAGCTTCTTTTAGTTTTGTAGCTCGTGAACAATTGTCTCTTTTCTGGCATCAGGGAATCTTTTCCTGTGGTCCTGAATGATCTGAAGGAGGAACTGATGTTGTTCTTCATCCTTAGATAGAAGGCCACTGTAACCAGTCATTGAACCACGCCTTCCTTTCTCCCTCTGTGCATTTAGAAATTCTCTGTCTTCGTGTATTTTTATCAGAGAAAGCATCCTGGCACGCGATATCAAATAGATCGTTAAAGGTTTCCTTAAATTTCTCTTCATTCTCAATCTGTTTACTTGTTCTCCGAACTTGATTCTTCTTTAGTTCTTCCCAATTCTGCACTAATCTCTCGAGTTCTTTCACGCCATGATGGGAGGGTCTGACTGGAATGCGGGCCTTGTTCCATGTTTCTTCCGGTACCCGCACTGTGGCCACTGCAGCATCACGTTTTTCTTGAATGTCCTTTCACTAGGTAGTGTACACGTAATGCTGCAGAGCATCTGTAATTGTAAGTAGTTTATAACCTCCTGTGTATGCTTTTGCTGTTTGTAATAAATAGATCTGATTCTTTGATCTCAAATTGGTTGCCATTTCACCTGTATAAAAAAAGATATGCGAGGTGAACAACACTTCACATATTTTAATACTTATATGATGACGCTTTAACATTGAGCTTATGGGCAATGAAAGAGGTGGCTTGAGCATCGGCTGAACTTTGTTTTATATCCAGAATATTTAGTATGACACATTTTTAGACCAAAAGGATCAAATTTAGGTGGTGAGACAGTTTAATTTCCCAGAAAAAAATGTTGCTACATAAAAGGGCCACCCTAGTGCAGGCTGTAGTATGATTTGTGAAATATGAATTTATGTCAATAAGATTATTAAAGCAAAGTCTCTGAGAGTTTTTGCATTTTTGTTTAGATTTTTCTTCACATTTTTGCTTGGTTCAGGAAACAGACCCAGTCTCTATAGCATTAAACTTGACCTTGAGTGACGACTTTGCGCAGCTAGCAGACGCTCAGATTAGCCTGTTTGTCTGCGCTCTGTTTTTGGCTCTCGATAGTCACTGACTGACCAGTCCTGTTCTTAAGCTCTGTGCTATTCTGCACGAAATGAGAGCAGCACCTTCCCGAGCGGGATGGATACCGCCCCACCCTATCAGGCCAGGTTTACCCCCCAAAGTGTTTCAATTCTCAATAAAGCCCACTTCATTTTCGGAACACCACGTCGACATCCAGCAGTTCAAGTGACCATAGCCTGCTGTAAGCTACATCACCACTCCGTATTGGGAGGGGACCAGAGCATATTACAGCATCAGACATTGCTTTTGCTAATTTCCACACCTCTATAAAATTCCTTTTAGTAACCTCTAACTGACGAAGGCGTATCTCGTTAACTCCAGCATGTATCACTATTTTAGAAAACCTGCGCTCACCTAAGAACCTAAGATAACCTGCTATGTCCAGCGTTCTGGCTCCTGTGGTACACCTAAGAAGTGCCGCTGGTGCCCCTAAAGGACTAGATCATTTCACGTGCCTTAAAATGGAGCTTCCTACAACCAGAGCTCTTTTAGGCTTCTCAGTGGGTGTCTCACTGGGCAAAGCAAACCTGTTCGAGTGGTGCTCCCGTGGGCGAGCCTCAGCGTTAGCTTTGGCTTTGTGAGTATGCCGCCGAGTCAGAATTATGTGCTAAACAAGGAAAAGAGAGCCTGCAACCATATTAGTAAGAGGATTTATAAAAATGTGCATGTATGTGTGTGTGTTGGTCCTGCTATGGGAAGGCGAGCTGGTTCAGGTGTATCCTGCTTTCACCTAAAGTCAGCTAAGATAGGTGTTAGCATCCCCGTGACTCTAGTAGGAATAACAGCTCTGCGAATGAATGAATGAATGAATGAATATTTATTCTCATAATAACTTATTTCCGTTCATGTTTTCTGTTTTTAATGAGTTACAGCTCATTCACCTGTACTGATGAGAGTTTTTTTTTTTTTTTTTTTTTTTTTTTATTGCTTGGCAACAGTTCTCTTCTGTGTACCCATGTCATTCTGTCTTCACATCACTGAAGGTAACCACTACTTCAATGCAGAGACTGAGTTGCATGACAGACAGGTGGTCATTACATTTAAAAGCAGCCACGTAGAAATAGCACTGAAAGCCAGGTCCTCTGTTGTGGATGGCAGGGGGTCAGACCCAGTCGAAGAGTTTGATCTCTCCTCCCAACAGCATGGCACCTACATCACGATTTAAGATCGAGCCCATATCCTGAGTACTCGGGGCCATGCTGATGTGGTTGCTCCTAATCGTGGACAATAAAATAAAGGACCACAGAGGGCTTGTGTTTGTTGAGAATGTGTTCTGGATGCAAGAAGTATCGTGGTCGGTATATTTATGATGCTTGCTGAACATTTTTCAAAGTTTAAACCTCTATGTGGTAAGAGGGTTGACCTATCGTGCAGTATTTATAAACACAGCTTAAAATGTTGTAGTGTGCTTTAGTACATGTAGACCTTTTTAAAGACAATTTGAACGGGTAGTCAGGTTTTGCTCATTGTAATATATGAATATAAACTCAGTCATGTATCGTGAAGGATTTTATATGGGTGTATGTGATGTATAAAGAGCATACCCTGCTCTATTCCATGGTCTACATTATCTGGCTTAAAAAGACTAATGTAGGCTTTACTTTCGGACTTAATGGATTCATGATGTCTCTCCTAATTGAGCTGAGCCATTGTACTACAAAAAAATGATGGCAGGACTGTTCCCGTTTAATGAAGTTTGAATTGGAGCAAAATTACAGGCCTGTGGTCTTTTTATAAAAACAGAAAGAAAAGCCGTGATGTCCATTTTCCTCCATCTTCTAACAAGGGTTAGGAGGAGGGTATTATCTCCCAACAGAAGGCTTTCGATAGCTGTGTTGAGGGAAACATGGAAGCATGGAAAAATGGTCAGGCTAATAACCCAGGCTATAAGAGAAATACTGACACTGGCTAAGTGCACCTCGTGTCTGTTGTTGATCTTTAAGAGGATCCGGCGTGTTTTTTTAAGGCTCTCAAATGATGTGGTATTGACAAGCTTTTGCTGTGGTTTGAGAAATCCTTTTAAAAATGGTTCGTGAGGAAATGTACTAGTCTCGTTTTGCTGTTTAACGAGTTACACGTGTTAGTAACACGTGTTAATTTTGTGGTTTGAGATATGGATCATCCGGTATGGTACTTTTTTATTTTTTCACTGTATGCTCCTGAAGTACATCAGTTTTCATGCTTGACATTTATAACCAATCACATTTATCCAGAGCAACTTGGATTTTTTAGATATGAGGGCTTTATAGCTAAGGATTAAGGGCTCAACTGTGGCAGTTTGGTGATACTGGGGCTTGAACCCCTGACCTTTGGATCACTAACCCGAAGCCTTACCCACTGACCCATCAACTCTCCATCATGTGCGTCATTAGCTTGGCTATTAGCCCGTGGAGTAAGTGCAGGAAGTAGAACAGTTCGACAGGTAGGAGGTAGAAATGTATTTTTCATAATGTCTTCTAAAAAGATGAAAGAGTGGCACTTAAAAGCCACCTTTTTGTATTAATGGGACAACAAAGGGACACATGGGCAACCGGAGATGGAAAATTGGGCTTTGTCCTGCTATTTAAATGGATGATCAATTTGATTTAAAGTGCTAATTGGGTTTGTGTTGTTTCGACTAGAACATGGTAAATAATCAGCACAAAACAGGGTCAGGATTTTAAAGGGGTTGCACCACCGTCTATTAATGATATTATCATTCATAACTGGCTTTGATTTTTAACTATCAGTGGTTCACCAGTCTGTTTTTTACAGCACTGCGAGTCATTTCATAATTATCGTGTTATGGACCATTTTCATTACTGTATTTTGTATATCCTTGTACTGACGTATTTAGTAGCATTTCAGTAGTATTTTTGTCTGTGTGCAGTGATCAAATAATCAATTCGGCTGTTAAAAGTCTTATTTTTCTCCCTTGTGTTGTGAACACCAACCTCAATGTATGAAGAGAGATTCAGAATACGAGGAATAACATGCCCGTCGTATCCCGCCTGACATTCTTCTGTGTTTATCTGTTCAGTGTTCCATCCTCACCAGCATATAATCAGACAAAATATTTCCTCTGCCCTATAAACCCGCTGTATCCACCCTAGTTCCTTCCCAGGCCTGACAGAAAGAAAAGGTGTCCAGCACTCTTCTTCCCTTAATGTGAGACCCCATTTTCATCTCATTAAAGCTGACAGATGAAATATGAACACATTTAATATCCCACCTAATAGCGAGCGTTGACAAGTCACATACGTTAGCTGGCTAGTGGACTCTCATGACATTTGGATAATGAACTGTAAAAAGGATTTTATTAGGCTTCTCTATGGTCGCCTAGAGTGGGGTGAAACGAGGAATTATCGTGCCAAAGGTTGGGACCCGAGTTTAATACCCTTATTATAGACGTTTATGCTGCTTTAACCAGCAGGGTTGTTTCGGTGTTCGTTGGAAATGTGCCAAGACTGAAGACATATTAGCAAGGCCAGTCAGAGAATACACATGACTGGGCCAAGTCCCACCTCTCATCACAGCCAATTTATTTACGTTTAAATCCGTTCTTATCCTCCTCATGAAGATCTCCATGCCTGACAGCCTTTCATTGGCGCTTCTTCATTTTCTGTGATTTTAAACTGCATTGTACATTCTCCACAGGCTTTGTTATAGTGATAAATCCCCAAGGATATCTTTCCCGTGTTGTCAGGTATGACTGGGGAATATGGTGGGAAATATTTTAAACATGCTCAGATATAATCAGACTACTTAACATAATTTTAAACATGATAATGCAGTGATACTGCAATGGCCTGGCAAGTATCCTGCCCTCACCCAGAGTCAGGCGCCAACCTTCCGACAACACTAATTAGGATTAGTCATTTTAGAGAATGAATAAATGACTGAATGAATCAATGAATAGTACATTGCTCAGTACCAGTCCACCTGAATCATTGTGCAGCACAGTAGCACTTAACTCTATTCAGTAGGATCCCATGTAAATGCTAATAAAGATGTAAAATAATAAATTGCACACGGATATCTCTTTGGATGTTAAAATAAAGTAATGTGCTTCTCAGTGCATATTTATTTACTGCCTAAAAGCAGAGCTCTTGATGGATATTTGTATTGATAGGCATGTGAGGCTGGTGTTATAAGAGTAGCATGGCTCCTTTAAGGGATGAATCAATTCCATCCCTGGAGGAGGGGATGATATAAATAAATAAATCCCTGTATTTCCTGAATACAGTCTGCAGTGAAAGAAGGAAAGTGTAACACTGGGTTTTGTTCTTGCCTCCTTTCACCTGCTGATTTCTGCCTTCATTTCTGTCACATGTTGTGTTTGGTTAATTGCCTGTTTGACGAGTTCATGTTCCGTGCTCCTGTTAATAGTTTCTGGTGTTTTGCTCTGTGAAAGTTTGTCTGTCTATCTGAGGTAGAGAGAGTGATGGCGAGTCTGGGTGGTGACATGATTTCTTGGATATTTATTCATCATTCATTTTCTGAACTGCTCAATCCTAAATAGGGTCGTGGGGAGGCTGGCGCACATCTCAGACGACTCTGGGCGAGGGCAGCATACACCCTGGACAGCTCGCCAGGCCATCGCAGGGCTTCTTGGAGATTAGTTTTGTTATTATTAATAAATTTATTTTATATGTGCAGTGTGTGTGTGTGTGTGTGTGTGTGTGTGTATATGTATATATATATATATATATATACTGGCCACATAAAGAAACTGTGCACACAAAAAAGTTATTTCACCTTGAAAAACAACACAAGAAAGAAACAATGATTTATATCCTTTAAATCCCGAATTATTGGCCCACAACAAAATGTGAAAAAAAAAAAACGTGACTACTGTACTGTCTGTTATGACGCCGTTAAAAGTTCATAAACAAATGTGGGGTCACACAACAAAGTCACAAAGTCAATAACGGGTATGGCCAGTCTTGGCGTTCATCACAGCAGTGCATCGCCAGCACAGAAGGTCCACCAAATGGGCATGAAAGGCTTGGGGAATGGTCTGCCATATCCTCTCCAAATCTCTAGTCGTGTCACGGATGTTATCTGGAGGATGTGGACAACGGCGTAGATGGCAGTCCATCTCATCCCACACATGCTCTATTGGGGAGAGGTCGGGTGAATTTGCAGGCCATGCCAGTAAGTGGACATTGTTTGGTTGGAGAAAATCCATAGCAACCCTAGATGTGTGCGGAGGTGCATTGTCCTGTTGAAGCGTCAACCCTTGACCATGATGTTGCAGAAAGGGAAGTGCCACAGGCCTCAGAATCTGATCCCTGTAACCACCTCCGGTGAGATTGCCCTGAACAATCACTAGAGGGGTTCTGTGGCATGCTGGCATCCCACCCCAAACCATCACCGATCCACCTCCAAAACGATTCCTCTGAACCATCCAGTTCCATGCATATCGCTCCCCCACACGCCGATACACTCGTTGGTGCCCGTCAGTGTGAGAAATGATGAATCTCAATTTATCCGTAAAGACAACATTCCTCCACCAAATTCGTGGATGGCAAACATGATTCCAACAACATCGTTGATTGTTGTCTCGATGACGTTGAGTAAGAATGGGTCGTACGGCAGGACGGTGTGGTCAAATCCCATACTGACGTAATCGATTTCGGACTGTGTTGGGATGGATACAGTATAGTCCTGGAATGGTCCGAGAGGTGGTCACTGACGTCTGGAACCTGTGACGGAGATGAGTAATACGTATCCATCTGTCCTGTCTTGGCGTCTTTACTCTGGGACGTCTGGAACGTGGCCAGTCGGCAACGACATTTGTGTTCCGATGACACCTGATTAATGCAGATATCGTGTTGCAATGACATTGGAATTGTGCTACCACCTGTTGTTGGCTCATTCCTGCTCGAACCATACCAATGGCTTCATGGCGTTGAGCAGTCAATCTTGGCATGTTGCGAATGTGCCTCCATATGAGAATTTGTGAACTTTTGAATGAACCAAGAACAGGCTTTCCAATGTGACAGCAATTTCTGATATATTTTCCATGTTTCCAATTTTCTATGTGAGTTTGAAGCTGCACATGCTGCATGTGGTATAAACCACTGCACCTCCACAGACCATCATCAATGCTGTCATGTCAACTGGTGCGTTCATGAGTGGTTGTTTGACTCTAGTACTTACTGTGTTCGAGCCTGAGCTTACTGTAGAAACTTTATGTACTTACGTATACAGTATTCATAATTATTGTATGCACAGTTTCTTTATGTGGCCAGTATAGGTTAGCTGTTTTTCTTTTTTTTTGTGGGGCTCTTTAGTAAGCAACCTGAACTGTTGTAGTTTGTTTTGGGTCTCTTTTACTTGAGTAACTTTCACGTGCCTGTTAAGCATCATGACTATATTTTGAGGTGGTACATGTCAGTAAGTAGGCGTAATGTGTACTTTCTCTCCCGTCTTCCTGATGCTGGGATTGGATGATCATTTTTATTGACCCGGATTGTGTCTGCACACGTATTTGTTTTTTGTTTTTTTCATACAGCAATAAATGTCGTCATTATTTTTAGTCAGCTATGTTCCTTCTCTCCTCTTCGTCGGGGATGGGGCTCTGGCAGTTCTCACAGAACAGACAATGATAGGTGAAGACAACATGTTATTCAAAACTAATGGGTGCTTTTTTTTTAATCGTTGTTTTCTTTTTTCTGAAGAATGCATGAATCCAGAAAGAATGTTTTTAAGAAGAAGTTCAAACAGACTTTGTTTCAAAGCCACATTCTGTATCTCTGGTGTGGGAACATTATAGGTTTAAGCCAGAGTGACGGGTCTTATACACACGATCAAGTTAACTTCGTTATCATTGGAAATATAACTATCTTAAAAAGCTTATTGAAAATATAATAAGCCCATCTTAAACCATACAGTATTAGAAGATTAGGATTAAATAAAGCTTGATTCATTATCTGTCAGTGAACCTCAGCCAAAAATACATGGGTTGTTTTTAGCAGAGCATCGTAGGCATGGAATATGACTGTCCCATGTTTGTGGCACAGAAAACCCAATGAGGCAGCTGCATTACTGAGTTCATGCTGATTAACTTGTAATATCTTTCACTTGGGTGATTACGAGGATCAATAATACTTAAAAAAAGATTAAAAAAGAGATGCCACTTGTGTTGCATGTCCACAGAATAAAAACACACAAGCAGACAAACCTTTACACAGCAAGCAGTACTGGAAGCACAGAACATGAACCTGTTTAACAGATAATCAAACTAACAAGACAGGTGATACAAATGAAGGTAGAAATCAGCGAGTGAAAGGCAATAGAAGAAAACTCAGTGTAAACCTTTCCTTATTTCACTTCAGCTGCGACGCAGGGGAGATTTATTTATTTTCTTCAGGGCTGAAGTTGATTCATTCTTTAAAGGCGCCACACTACTCTTATAATATCAGCCTCAGACACCAATCAATACTTATATCTATCAGGAGCTCAATAGGCAGTGACTCAATCTTTATATTAGTCATATTTCAGATCTCGAATACTAACACAGACAAAAAATGTTGCCCTAAAAGTTTTGGTCCATTCTAGCCAGTGCATTACAATGACAAGCCCTCACTCTGTCTTTGCTTCACATGTAGGGTTTATCTGCTTTCAAATCCTCTCTGATCATGCTGTTACCTCGACCAGTGTCTTTTCATTTTGATTACCTCTTCCCTTCGTTGCTAGATCTTGCTGTAGCTCAGAAAAATGGATAGCATGGCATTTCTTCTGGTGTTTGGCTAAAATGTTAAGGGCACGGCTCAATTAACTTGAGCCTGAACCCTGATCTCCACGGACTGCATTAAATGCAGGAAGATAAATTCCCTTGTACAGCTTTAAGCAACAGCGTTGGGCACTTTTATCCTCATGCACTTTGGGCTTATAAAGATAACCAGTGTTATACAGACGCTCCCCGACTTCGGTTTTTAATTGGTTCCGGACGGCCGAACGTAAGTTGAAAGTGAACGCAAGTTGTTACATTGACGTATGACGTGTGACGTATGTCGCTCATACTGTACTATACATCCATAAATACCATTACCATATTTCATAAAACACTCCTAAATCAATTATTATAAACATAACATTGTAAAATAATATCAAATATATCAAAATATATCAACATTAATTTCAATTAAGTCACTTATTTATACCGAGTTACTTTACATGAAGCTTAAAACAGCCAATCAACGCTTACAATATGTGACGCGCTCAAAACCGAAAGTAGTGTACTTGCGAAAGTAGTGTACTTGCTGTGGGTTATAGGGCCTTCCGGTCTTTCAAGTGCGCAAGGGTGCCGTTGAACTCGTTTAGAACACAGCCTGCACTGATGTGAATCACCAGCAGAGCGGAGAGTTCTTTCTTTTGTGGATTCGGGTTTTCATTTATTTTACAACTCTCTTTGCTTAACTGAGTATGCATGGTAGATTGCGCCAATCTGAGCAGATACTTAATTCATCTCTGTGTATGAGACTTGCACCCATGCTAGTAGGCTTACGCTTCTGACCAACCACATTTGCTTAGGGTTACAAAAGTACACAAAACAGTGTAAACACAAAGATCACAGAGACGATGTCTTCACACGCTATGTAACTGATATATATATAAATATATATATATATATATATATATATATATATATATATATATATATATATATATATATATATATATGAAACTGAACTGGGAAGAAGGAGGGGCATGTTCAGTCTGTTGTTTGTTAACAATGGACGCAGCATCATTATGTCATTGCGTCATTACGTCACCTACTACGTAGGTACGTCTAAACTCAATAAATAAAAAAGTAAAATCGAAAAAACGTAAAACGGATGAACGTAAGTCAGGGAGCATCTGTACTTATAAATGGTAATGACAAGTAAATGATGAAATTTAAGAAACAAAACTTATCACTTTATTGATATTCTCTGAGTGATCCAAAGCTTCAACATATTCATTATGCATTTGTGTGGCATTGTATTATCAGTGTTGCCTTAGTTATATATGATATAGGATCTGTGTTCACCACCGTCTGTTGGTTTGGTGGTCTATTAGCAGGATTATGCAAAATCTACTAAATCGATTCACAGACTTTGGGTATGGGGCGGGGCATATATTTATGGAAACAACTCACTAAAGTGAAATACAAAGAAATCAAATAGATTTTACTTACACTGATGAAGTTGCAAAAGATCTATTTGATATTTACATTATCCTGTGTATAAACACTGCCATTTGTAGTTTGTTTTTCTCTCTGGAAAGTGCAGAATTGTTAGACTACAAAGAAATTAAACTCACAAATCTGATATAAACTAGTAAAGTTCTAAATAAAATAAAGCTCAGTTCATTCAGACATAACATATTACATCACACTTGCGTCCGTACATCTTCCAGGCATCGACTCCTTTACAGCGCATGGTTTATATCCCAGTACATTTAATGAAGAAAATGAATTGCTATGCAGAGAGCTCTTGCCATTTGACAACATCGTTCACTTAGACTCAATAGAAGGACTTTGACCCCTGTGACCTTGTAAATTATGTCAAGGTCATTCATGTTCAAACTCATCCAAGTCCTTCATGAGCTGCATCTATGTTCAGAATTTGGCAGTCCCGGGCTCAGTAACCACTAGTTAAACTCTAGTTATCACATATCCAAAAATTTCATAAAATAAACACTGTGACCTTGAAAATTTCATCAAGGTCATCCATGTTCAAACATATCCAAGACATTCATGTGAGCTATCTGTCAGTAAAATGTAGCAGTCCTAGTTCCAACGGTTCTCAAGTTATCGCATATCAAACACTAATGCAGACAGCGGATGGACGGAGACCAGTTCCATAGCTTCCGACCAGGAGGTGGTGGGAGCTAAAAGCAAATAAATAAAGAAATAAAAAAAAAAAATCCAGAATAAAAATACCTGTCTTCAACATGAGGCAAAATGTTCATCTGACGGCCACTTAGGGAGACATATCATCACAACTATGCCAAGATGATACACTTGTGCCTGGAAGAGGTACCTTACCACCTGAGTGCCCATCTAGTTAATACTGTATAAACTGAGACTGAGATTTAGAGGGTCTGTATTTTTAGGAGCATGCATCTCCCTCCTGGTCCCTCTGTGGTACCAGTTGATATTGCCAACTGTAGGGCAACAGTGTGTGGTTTAAACAAAACTCGGCTATGAATATGGATGGCATATCAGAACAAAAGTCCAGACAAGAGGGGTCACTGTCTGCGCTGATTTAATTAAAGTGGGGATGAAGCAGTGGCTGTCCTCATGTACATCCTGTCTCCTGTAGGGTGATAAACCCTCCTACAACCAGCAGTGAGAATGTTTTCCTTTGTTACGGTGTAATCCTGCATTATTTCCACTGGGAGACATTTCCTGTCATTCTCAATCCAGTGCGCAGTGATCAAACAACCAGAGAACGACTGGTTATACATCAATAAGACATGTACTCTGGGACTGACATTTTTTGCACGTTGGTTTGAAGCTTCCTCTGCTGTTACGCTCATGCGGTGGTCTAGAACATGGTATGGTTGATATGAGATGAATCAGGGATCAGGCTGTAAGGAAGTGGACTTGCTATTGAGGGGGGCAGCAAAAAGAATTACGTTTCAGTGTCAACAATATAATAGGCAACCCTGTCCGGCGGATCCAGAGAGCCAAGACTGTGTTGTCTGGGTGCGATGGATGGTGTTACCTTCCCCACGTGGGCTTACAGTGACACTAGCACATTGTGGGCGGAACCAAGCACATGTATACCATGGATAGCGTGTTCCTCTGAGTGTGCTCAGACGCATTGTGATATAGCATTAGAAACAAATTAGTTAAAAAAAAATTATGTGATGGCTGGCAAGGAATAGAGAAGGTGCATACTAGTCTTCACCCTATCTGGTTTATAGCGGTCATATGATAGCGAGAGCTGGCTAGTACAGCAGGAAATGGCTGAGGTGGTAGAAAATAAATTAAGATGGCATTTGTATATTTGCATGTTTATAAGAAGTTTAAATCTTTGAGAATGCAATACTCCTTATTTATTTTCATTAGTCTCGTTATTTCCACCCGAGTATAAAACATGTGTGTCTGTTTATCTAGTAAAACTAGGATGTTTACTTTAAAGGACGTGTTTTAATAATGAAAGCTGTACTCATTGGTTTTTGGCAACCAGTGGCAACATGATCTGATCTCAAGCCGACATATAGATGTTACACGGAAGATTATCAGAACAGCAAGAATTTTGGCCTTGATTGGATTTTTGACCTACACACACATAGGAAACCCCAGAGACCTAGGACCCTGAACCTGGAGCAGATCATATGGAAACATCTGGTCTCAGCCACAGGAAATCACACCTCTGGCACTAAAAACCACAGAGTCTCACATCGGCCATCGTCCTTGCTCATCTCTGAGAGTCAGGTATGAAAACTGTACTCTGAAGAGCCAGCTTCCTGAGTGTTGAGGTATTAGGCCATCATGGGTGGAGGCCATATTAGCCTCTGTATCTGAAATAATATTTCCTCAAGTGATTAACTCGTCCATCCAGCAAAGGAAAGAATTCACACCCGACTGATATCTTTGGCATTCTCTGTGAACAAATGAAAATAAAATGGCATGTATGGAATGTTAAGTTGGATACCATGGCTTTTATGGCACAATATTTAAACAGCTAATACAATATTAGCATCTTTCTCAGTTTTTATTCACTTCTTTTCATGTTCCTAATTTAAAAAAAATGTATTCATGACTTTTTTGTTTTATTCGCGTTTCTTGTACAGGTTCTTTATTTTAACATTTCTTTATGCAGTTTTGTGCAGTTATGGAGATGAAGCATTACTGGGAAACTGATCTTTTAATCAATTCAATGGCAAAGATGCTATCGAAAGGTATATTGATTTTTGAAGCTTATGAGTTGCGTACAGATAAAAGTAATGTGCACCATCAAATCACACTTTTTTTTGAGATTTTATATCAGAGCTGTACAGGTGTGGAACATGGCTTCAGTGGTGGTCCTGTGTTTGTGCCTGGGTTGATGCTGATTGGTTGTTATGTTTCATAGATTTGCATCATGGCGGGCAGAAATAAAAGACAGAAGTGTTCGTACCAATACTGAAACACCAAAAATGGAAGCCCATACTCCACCGAAAAGACTTCCATTGAGCAAAAGCACGGAACATGAATTTGTTAGACGGATAATTAAATTATAAAGGCAGGTGATACAAAGTAAGATAACAATCAGTGAGTGAAAGGCGGTGAAAAGAAAAGTCAGTGTTAAACTTTTCCTTCTTTCAGTCCAGTCAGGAAGCGTCCTTCACGAAACGAAGAGGAGATTTATTTCTTTTCAGGCTGATGTGAAGTCACCTATCAATAGAGCTCTCCCTAACCGGAGCTCTGTGTTTCAACAGCAACTTTATCTTTATATTCAAAAATCTATCTTTTATTCATTTATTCATTTTCATGGACCGCTTAATCCTAATAAGGGTCGCAGAGAGGCTGGCACCCATCTCAGTCGACTCTGGGTGAGGGCAGAGTACACCCAGGCCATCACAGAGCCAACATTCACACAACCATTCATACTCATACTGACACCTAGGGGTGATTTGGAACAGTCACTTAACCCATGGATATATTTTTGTACTATTGGAGGAAACTGGAGAACCCGGAGAAAATCCACGCAAACACTGGGAGAAACTTGCAAACTCCACACAGACTGAGCTGGGAGTGGATGTGAGGTGGATGTGCTAATCACTACGCCACTGTGCACAAACAACTTAATTTTAGCGGTGTATTCTCCACGTCCTCAAAATAACCACAGCTTAAAAATAAGATGTTGGGTCCGTACCTGATGTCTGAATCTTGTTTGTTCACCGATTGGCAAGCTCATGCTCCAGGTTCTGTATTGTCATTAGGGCTCATTGACACTTGCGTACAGGACGAAACAAGTGGTTTCAGAAAGACATTGTGTCCAATATTAAAACGTTAGTATCCAGTATTAGGGATAAGCATAAGGGAAATAATTAAAATCAAACCACAGTGAGTTTTTTTACACTTGAAGTTTTACTTCTGTTGCTTTTGTGACAATCGACTGTAAGTTTCATTTATTCATATTACTTAAATGATGTGGGTTAAATACCTGCTGGTACAAGATACAAAAAGTCGCATTTTACCGATGCTACTCTTATTCAGACGTCTGATTAATGTATTTATTTAACAAATATTCTACAGGCACGTAATGCAAGTGCTCCTTTGACAGCTGTCTAATTTTCCCACATTCCTTTTGACAACAACAAAACACCCCTTAAAGCAGGAGTGGCGAACACATGGCTCTCGAGCCGCATGTGGCTCTTGATCAATAAGAATGTGGCTCTTTGCCTCTTATCATATTTCTATATAATGTGGCTCTTTGGGTTTTTTTTTTTATCTTAAAACACACTTCAATCCTTCAGAGGTTATTAAAAACAAATAATAAATAATATTTTTAAATAATTTTGACAGGTTGGGTGTTTTTTATGCCGCATCTGACACATAAATGACCGCCAATCATCTGCGCGGATGACGTCTAATGCTGGGAAATTAAGTAAACATTTTCTTTGCATGCAGGCTTACCCTCTTTGTCAAAATGGCAAAATGCAAAGCTAAACGAAAATATGAAGATGAACACAGGACATTTCTGGGAGAATGGGAAGATGCTTACATCAATAAAAATTGAACGGAATGGCAAATCACTCTGTTTATTCTGCAGTACCACGATATCACATTTCAAGGATTCAAATCTTCAGCGTCATTTTAGCAACTCCAGGCTAATATTGACACGGAATTCCCCAAAAGGTAAAAAAGCACCCGACTCAACATGATTGTGTGAATATTTCAATATTCATCAATTTATATTATACAGGCCACATCTATGTATCTGAAGTGTGTTCAGTAGTTGTGTGTGTCAGAGCAAGGGAGAAAGAGAGAGGTGTGTGTGTGTGTGTGTGTGTGTGTGTGTGTGTGTGTGTGTGTGTGTGTGTGTGTGTGTCTTGGCAGGTCAGCACTTGGTGTGGCTCTTTAACTCTCACCGTTAAAAAGTTTGGCTCTTTGTGTCTAACTTGTTCGCCACCCCTGCCTTAAAGTGAACTGCAAGGAAATCCTTCCGAAGCTTCTGTTTACACAATAATAATGTAATGTGTATTTTCTTCGTCAGGTGGAAATTTTTTACATACTTAAAAAAAATACATTTTACATACGGTCTCGAGGTTCCAATCTGCTAAGATCTGATTGAGGGTTTGCAAGTTTGCAGAGACTGCCATTCACTCTCGCAGGTCAAATCCTGAGAACAGCATGTGATTTTGTCAATCGAAATAAGGCAAGAGAACCAATCAATGCATCTGATACTGTGCTAATCAACTACAGTGGCCAGCAGGAAAAAAAATACATTGAATAATAAAATATTTTATGGATTTTAACAAACTAAAGGAGAATTAACAGGTAAAATCAATTTCACAAATAAATATCATATTAAGGGCAGTGGTGGCCCGGTGGTAAGGTGTTGGATTACCAATCCTAAAGTTGGGGGTTGAAGCCACACTGTCGACGGCTGTCACTGCTGTCCTCCCAGTGCACTAATTGGGTTATCAAAGGCCAGCCATGTCTCTGACTGTCTATGATGAGAGGTTCGTGTAAAAGAACTATTGCTGACTTTTGTCAAGAGTAGCTGCCTAGATGTCAGTGTGTTTCTGCCCTGCAAGGGTCTGGCGAGCCGTCCAGAGTGTACTCTGTCCTCACCCAGAATCAGCTGAGATGGGCACCAGCCTCCCCGTGACCCTAATTAGGATTAAGCTGTTCAGAAAATGAAGAATGAATATCGTAGTCACATGTTAATGATGAAGATGGCCTTGTTACTACCAGATTATCGCTGCTGGTTCGGCTCCACCGGATCCGTTAATTAAGAACAGAATGTCTATCCTTAACAGTGAATTCCAACTAATTCAAATGATATGAAAGAAATAAATCGTTAAAATCAGTAGTGTGTATTATCAGAAATAAATACTTTACCAAGGTGTTATTTCACTGATCTAATGTTGTTGATCCACGTTTGAAGACGTGCTGAAGTGCCAAGGCCATACTGAAGGACTCTGCTCCTACTGAGAGATATTATTTTGAATCATCTAAACAAAACAAGTAATAATAGGCAATATTATTTCTTACATCTCAGAAACGAACTTGTAGTCCAAGTGCATCTACACTTATACATACATACACTTTTACTCTAAGTCAAGCTGTCTGTCTTGATGCCGCTGCCCTCTAATTGGAATTTCGGTATGGTTGGCTGAGTGGCACCAGTGAGAGGCATGTCAGGGGGGGCGCCAGGTCTACGCTGCCCTTTTGTTAAACTCATCTTTGGAAAGAGTGGGCATTGAATGAGTGCATGCTACTCAGAATGCATGAATCAGCCCCGTTTGGCAGTGGACTACATGCTTTGTTGATGAGGCAGAGAGTAGTCCAGTCTGTCTGTTTGGTTGTGAGCCAAACCATTAGAGGGAGCAAGTGGTGGGGCAGTTGGCTGCTGGATTGTCTTTGTTCCTGTTTTTGTGTGAAAATGCACTGAAGGTCACTGAAAACATGACTAACTTCATGGCTCACCGCTTGTTGTCACTCACCGATCTCACTTAGAGCATGTTCGGAATATTTTTGCGTTTCTGATGTTTTCTTTCTGAGAATAATTTTTTTTTTTTTTTTTCTGAAATGGTTTGGGAAATCTCTTCAATATTACAATTTCACTAAAAATGTGACGCAACGAACGACGTGCAACTGCTACACTCACGTAACGCTGGAATGAAGAGCTTATTGTTCTAGACTGTTTTCTTTAGATCTCTTATTAATTGTAGTCATCACGGGAGATTTTGAGAAAAATTATCCTTTTATACCAAGAGAAGAACGCAATCACAGGAAATCCAAGTGAAATGAACAGCGAATCTCAAGAGAACTCGGGAAATGAAAACTTTGAATGGACGTTTGATTAGGTTTCGATGTAACGTTAGTGTTAGAAATTAACTGAAATGAAATACTGACACTGTGTTTTTGGTGACATGTATTTCCTAAAGTAGAAATTATTTTAATCACCAGCACTATATCTGCATAATTAATAAATCCAAATAGATATTTCCCCAAACTTCAGCCGTAGCAACATCGATCAGGTTTTGGCAATCTCTCTCACATAGAGTGCTGTTGGTTTTGGAGGTGCTTGTGGTGGTGATGGTGGTGATGTTGTTGGTAATAGTGTTGTTGTTGGTGGTGGTGGTGTTAATAGTAGTGGTGTTCTTGTTGTTGGAGCTGGTGGTGGTGGCGGTGATGTTGTTGGTAATAGTGCTGTTGGTGGTGGTGTTAATAGTAGGGGTGTTCTTGTTGTTGGAGCTGGTGGTGATGTTGTAGGTAATAGTGTTGTTGTTGGTGGTGATGGTGTTAATAATAGTGGTGTTCTTGTTGGAGCTGGTGGTGGTGATGTTGTTGGTAATAGTGTTGTTGTTGTTGGTGGTGGTGGTGTTAATAGTAGTGGTGTTCTTGTTGTTGGAGCTCGTGGTGGTGGTGATGGTGGTGATGTTGTTGGTAATAGTGTTGTTGTTGGTGGTGGTGGTGTTAATAGTAGGGGTGTTTTTGTTGTTGGAGCTGGTGTTGGTGGTGATGGTGGTGATGTTGTAGGTAATAGTGTTGTTGTTGGTGGTGGTGGTGGTGTTAATAGTAGTGGTGTTCTTGTTGTTGGAGCTGGTGGTGGTGATGGTGGTGATGTTGTTGGTAATAGTGTTGGTGGTGTTAATAGTAGTGGTGTTCTTGTTGTTGGAGCTGGTGGTGGTGGTGATGGTGATAATGTTGTTGGTAATAGTGTTGTTGGTGGTGGTGTTAATAGTAGTGGTGTTCTTGTTGTTGGAGCTGGTGGTGGTGGTGATGTTGTTGGTAATAGTGTTGTTGGTGGTGGTGTTAATAGTAGTGGTGTTCTTGTTGTTGGAGCTGGTGGTGGTGATGATGTTGTTGGTAATAGTGTTGGTGGTGGTGGTGGTGTTAATAGTAGTGGTGTTCTTGTTGTTGGAGCTGGTGGTGGTGGTGATGTTGTTGGTAATAGTGTTGTTGATGGTGGTGTTAATAGTAGTGGTGTTCTTGTTGTTGGAGCTGGTGGTGGTGGTGGTGATGTTGTTGGTAATAGTGTTGTTGGTGGTGATGTTGGGGTTGTTAATATTATTGCTATTGCTCTTGGAGATGGTGGTGGTGGTGGTGGTGGTGGTGGTATTACTATTACTGCTGGTGGTAGTGTTATTAGTGTTGTTGTGGACAGATGCTCCTGTACATTACTGACGGGAATCCGATGAAACTTTGCAGACTTGTTCTGGATAAACTGATGAACAATTGTATGCTGGTTTTTTGTTTGTTTGTTTGTTTAACTGGAAACAGAAGTATTGGCATTACCAGCAAGGTACCCGGGTCTGAATGCATCACTGACGCTCCACTGGTGTGTGTAGTTCAATTGAGATTGTTATAGTCGTGTTAGAAAGAATGAATACTCACTATTTTTGTTGTTGTTGTTGTTGTTGTTTAGTTATAATATTATAGTGTATATAGGTTCTCCGTTTCCTCTTTTGTCATTATGGTTCATCCCTCTCATGAATATTCAGTGAACTGGGTGCTTAATATTCATGAGTGGGTGTCTATAAGCAGAAGTCTGTTAGTGGTATAAAAGCATGAAAGGCAGCAGGAGAGGGAGAGAAAAGGATGTGACTGCACTTGCACACTCAGATGTGTTCACACACACAGAGCCCAGTGCATTGTGGAGTGTGTATAAATCTGTACTTGTGAGGTGAGGGAGGGTACGCGCGCGCGCGCGTGTGCGTTTGTGTGTGTGTGTGTGTGTGTGTGTGTGTGTGTGTGTGTGTGTGTGAGAGAGAGAGACAGAGAGACAGAGAGAGAGAGAAGCTTCCAAGGAGGAGGGAGAGAGCCTTCAGAGTTAGTGCTCTCTTCCAGAAGAAAGGCTGGATGGTGTGAATTCTTCATCATGGGATGCAGCATCTGTACTTTACAGAAACCAGCGGAGAGATACAAACTCCTGTATGAAGTGTGTCGGGTAACTGACTTTCTTTCAATTGTGGATTCTCGATGCTAAATGATTTTGAAAAAGTAAACGATGAAATATTTGACACACGGCTTGTTGGTTGTTTCTTGCATGCATTATGTAAAATATCTGATCATTGAACGAGCCGATGATGTCTTCTGGTGGCGCAGTAAACTTTATAACATGTCTTTTTAAGATCATGTCCTTTGTTGGGGTTCTATGGGATAAAGGCAGAAGTTTGAGAGTCCAGTTTCAGTGAATGCTGGTGTTACTGGAAAAACTGAACCATTCAGTATGTAATGTTCATTTCACCTGAATATGATTACATTTAGAACAGGACATGTGTGTTACCATCCCTGTGGATATAGATCTCTTCTGGATCTATGGATAACTGAAGAGAGAGTTTACATCCAATGTGAGAAGACAAGGTGTGGTCATGTGGCTTTGTTTTGTTTTCAGGCAAAACATTTGTGAAGCAACAAGTACAGGAATGAGGTTTCAAGCACAACTGATTGTCTTTGCTGTTGGATATTAGTCCTGTTGTGCTTTGGCTTGCAGAGATCTGAGCATAGCCAGCAGGGGGCTGTGTTGAGCCTGTTGATGTGAAAAGCTGCTTATTGTTTGTTGGTTGGTTTGCTGGTGGGGGGTATTGAGGTTGTCAGTGATGTGGACTAGCCAAATGATAAAAACCGACCAATTTTTCAATAAGAGTTTCATGCAATGAAAGCTAATCTAGAATTTAAAAAAGAAAAATAGAAAACTTTTAAAGTCATACATGCAGAAGAGTGAACTTTGGTTAGTTTGCATGCTCATAACAATAATTTGACTTACATCCGATGCACAGTTCACATTATTGAACTGTTGAACTGTACTACACAGATCATTACACTGCACCTGCCATAAACAGTGACTGTGTATATAACACTCAGTGGGATATAACAGGAGTTTACTTCATGTCAGTGAGATATTGTACTAGGTGGGTACCCACCATGTGTGTTTCTCACTTGACCTTCATAGGTGTTTCTGTGTTAACAAGCTCTGCTTTAATTAAATCTATGTAAAAGTGTGACTAAATGCCGTTTCTCATACTGAGGGAAGTGTGTGTGTGTGTGTGTGTGTGTGTGTGTGTGTGTGTGTGTGTGTGTGTGTGTGTGTGTGTGTGTGTGGGCGCCCATGCTTGTGAGTGTGTGTGTGTGTGTGTGTGTGTGTGTGTGTGCGCCCATGCTTGTGTGTGTGTGTGTGTGTGTGTGTGTGTGCGTGCGTGCGTGCGCCCATGCTTGTGAGAGTATGTGTGTGTGTGCGTGCGTGCGTCTGCGCCCATGCTTGTGTGTGTGCGTGCGTGCGTGTGTGTGTGTGTGTGTGTGTGTGTGTGTGTGTGTGTGCCCATGTGTGTGTGTGTGTGTGTGTGCGTGCGTGCGTGCGTGCGCCCATGCTTGTGAGAGTGTGTGTGTGTGTGTGTGTATGTGTGTGTGTGTGTGTGTGTGCCCATGCTTGTGTGTGTGTGTGTGTGTGTGTGTGTGTGTGTGTGTGTGTGTGTGTGTGTCTGCCCATGCTTGTGTGTGTGTGTGTGTGTGTGTGTGTGTGTGTGTGTGTGTGTGTGTGTGTGTGTGACTTCTTTTCCTTTCGACTGTTCCCTTTCAGAGGTCGCCACAGCGGTTCATCTGCCTCCATCTTCATGGAAGTCATATTAATATTAATGATTGGCATGTTTGGTTGATAGGTTTTTCTGTCGGATGCCCTTCCTGACACAACCCTTTAGCGAGGGACAGAAACACGCTGACGGATATGCAGCTCCTCTTAACGAAAGTCAGCGATGGTTCTTTTACATGAACCTCTCACCATAGACAGTGAAAGACACGGCCGGCTTTTGATAACCCAGTTAGTGCACTGGGGGAACAGTAGCAACCTTGTGGAGAGTGGGACTCGAACGCCCAACCTTAGGATCAGCGATCCAGCGCCCTATACCACCAGGCCAACGATGCCTTGTGTGTATGCGTGACTCGACATGTAAATTTTAAATTCAACTTTTTCTTTACCATCAAAAAATAAATCCATAGCGATCAGAATAGTCCGTTACTCTTTGTCCTGTTATTCCTGTGCTCTGTACTCGCCTATATCTATCTGTCATACGTCTGTCAGTTAAGATTGATTGGCAAGGTGTTAGTTGCCTATTATTACTTCAAACAGGGCAAACCACTGAGACTCGGTAAACAAAACCAGTCGACCATGTTTACTGTCCAACGCTGTTCATCTCTATTCAGAACAAACATCCAGAAAGCCTTGAATTCTTATCCAAGCTTTTAAATGATAAGTCGGGGGAAAGGTTGGGCTTTTGTTTTTGTTTTTGCTCCGGAGTCATGGATCAGCGTTATCTCACTGTGGCCTTCCCAAAGCATGGTGATGAAATTTCTCCCATAAAGGGGTAAACATGTAGAGAGCTGTCAGGTAAGGGAGTGGTCAGTGTGTCCGTCAGACTCAAATGAAAGCGTGAATGAATAAGAGGATGACACAAGTGTGTGGGGGGTGTTTTTAAACACACATTTGTTCTTTGACAGTTCACACCACTTTCATATAATACCAGGTGACGGCGAGCAAATACTTCCTCTGGAACAGATAGTGTGAGAGACTCTGACACTGAATCTTCCGAAACTCTTAGGAAAGCACTTACAGCCTCCAAATGCTTGGTGTTGTTCATGATTGACAGGAAAGACTAACATTGTCCCTTTCATCCAGCTACGGATGGCCATGACGTACAGTAGTCAGGATTGAAACACATGATCTCATATTAATAGAGCAGAACGTGGGACACGTACAGGTGCGACTGTCTTTTCCTGAATATTTCAATGGCAGCAGATGTGCAGCGCGTAAGACAGGATGTCTCGAGTAAAGGAGGAGTGGGGAGTGTTCGGCGGGTTCAGGCTCCAAGCTGGTTTCAGATAATACTCACAGGTCCTATTCATTAGGGTGTGTGGCATCTCCACCCCCAGCCCCCCCAGACCCCACCACCACCACCACCACCACCACCACCACCACACACACAACAGCTTTCCCCGTCATTTTTTTTTTTTTTTCTAGATGTTCTGGTCAAGAATTATGTGTCTTCAGGGTCATCAGCAGAAGATAAGTACTAACAAATGTCAGATCCTTTGCAAGGTCCACACAGGCATAACAATTGGATCTCCCGAATCAACCGCCATCTCTTTATTTAAAATAATCATTACAGTGGAGCTTGGATTCAGTGCCTATGTTACACAGCTAAGTAAAGTTTAAACAGCACGTCCTGTCATGTTTAAAATTCCCATTTCATTTCACACAAGCAGAAAACAGCTTAATAATAATAATAATAATAATAATAGTAATAATAACAACAATAACAAGAATAATAATAATTATGATCATAATAATAATAATAATCGTAATAATAACAATAATAATAATAATAATAACAATAACAATAATAATAATAACAATAATAATAATTATGACAATAATAATAATAATAATCATAATAACAACAACAATAATAATCATAATAATAACAATAATAATCATAATCATAATAATAACAATAATAATCATAATAATGACAATAACAATAATAATCAATAACAACAATAATGATAACAATAATAATAATAATAACAATAACAATAATAATCATAATAATAACAATAATAATCATAATAATAATAGGGAATGCTTGGGAAGTGGTGCCTCAGGGGTATGTTGGTGGATTACTGATTCCAAGGCTGGGGAATCAAGCCACACTGCCAACGGTTGTCACTGCAACCCCCCGCCGCGCCCCCCCCTATACACGCCGTGCAGCTAACTGGGTTATCAAAGGCCGGCTGTGTCTCTCTCTGTCCATGGTGGGAGGTTCATGTAAAAGAACCATTGCTGACTTTTGTGAAGAGGAGCTGCAACGCCGTCAGCATGTTTCTGCTCTACAATGTTCTGCCGAGCTGTCCAGGGTCGGCTGAGATGGGCGCCAGCTTCCCCACGGCCATAATTATGATTACGCAGTTTAGAAAATGAATGAAATGAATAAATGGCTATTAAGAAACATGTCTTAGCACTTAAAGCTTCTGAACACAGCCATTTCTTCTGCGGTTAGTATAAATAAAACCCAGACTAGGCAGAAGTGTGATTGTCTGTCCAGTGTTGTGTCGTTGACCTCACTAAGTACACCACAACCCCCTACTGACAGATTTAAAGCTGAAAAAGGTTCTTTCAGTCTGTTTACTCTCAATCTGATTGCACAGCTCAAGCCATGTCTAAAGGCACAAAGACTTCCAAAAATCAACCATCAACGATTCTGGCTTCTTGAGGTTTCTCTGTCCAGAAGTGCTTTCGAGATGATTATAGCAAATTGTCTTATGAAATAAAGAAAATAAGAGGAAAAGGTCATTTTGACCAGAAATGAAAGTAAATCCAATTAGCTTCCGTGTAGAGATAAGGATCTTATCATGTGTAAGATAGAGGAGAGCAGGGAAATAGATTTAGGATGCTATTTGTTTCAGCAATCAAATTAACTGATTTTGTTAACGTCCCTATTTAGATAGTGATCTGACAGCGAATAACATCGTCATGGTGAAGTTGCTGTGTTAATCAGGCTTGCCATGGTGAAGCAGTGGGAAGCTTATGTTGAAAGAGTTGAAGAAAATCGAGAGCGTGATGAACACGAAGCTTAATCAGGGACATAGTGAGGCTGCAGCGCCTCCACAGCTGTTTCACTCCGAAGCTGGTGGCCAGCAGTCACTGGAGACAGATCAGTACACTCCGGACCAGCCGAGACACAACCATCTCTCGCATGACAAGATGCACAAGCGACACGAACGAGGCGCGGATACGATGTGATGGCTACAGATGTGACATGTAGACAAAAACAAGGCAAACACAACACGGGGTACTTACGAGAGAAGATTCATCATAAATGGATCAATTAAGGCATAACATGACATCATACAAGCTTATTACAAACGTAATGTGACATCAGTGAATGAGAGTCGAGCATAATATATACACAACAAACCGAACACCAAGAATATATCAAACCATGATGTGTGTTTTGAAAGATACCGCACTGTCTGTTCCAGCTTTTTAAATTAACTTCTTATTACAGGCATATGTATTCATAACCTAGATAAAATAAACAACTGTTTATCTATCAGAATAAAATTAAAGTTTTATAGCACCGAAACAAATAACTAAATGTGTGTGCGTGCTTATATTTAATCACTTATTATTTCATACATGCAGTGTGTGTGTGTGTGTGTGTGTGTGTGTGTGTGTGTGTGTATATATATATATATATATATATATTGTACTGCAATGGGCAGTGGTGGCCTGGTGGTAAAGGCGCTGGATCGCTGATCCTAAGGTTGGGGGTTCGAGTCCCATCCTCCACATGGTGGTCACTGCCCATCCCCAATGCACTCACTGGGTTATCAAAGGTCGGCCATGTTTCTCACTGTCTTTGGTGTGAGGTTCATGTAAAAGAACCATTGCTGATTTTCAACAAGAGGAGCCTCAAAGCCATCAGCGTGTTTCTGCCCCTCACTAAAGGGTTGTGTCAGGAAGGGCATCCGACAAAAAAAACCTATGCCAAATCAAACATGCAAATCAGTTTATTTGCTGTGGTGACCTCTGGAAAAGGAAAAAAGCCGAAAGGAAAAGAAGCTATACAGTGGTACCTCACTTTACGAAATTAATCTAATCCAGAGCCTTTTTCGTAACCTGCATTTTTCGTAAATTGAACTGTATTTTACATGTAAAATGTGTGATTCGTTCCAAGGCCCCAATACTACCCCCTAAACACTTTAAAAATTATAAAAGTATACCTTTTAAGACCTCCTTTTGCTTCAATATCATACCGATGGTAGACGGGTTTGGCCATATTCCTTTGCAATATCACTCAACCGCATGCCACGAGCCTGCTTCTTCTTTTCACTCGCACCGGAAATCACACGTGTGTGTGTGTCTGTGTGTGTGTGTGTGTGTGTGTGTGTGTGTGTGTGTGTGTGTGTGTGTGTGTGTGTGTGTGTGTGTATGCGCACGCGTGTGTGTTGACCATGTCTTCTTAGCTGAGTTATAATCTTACAAATGTCTATGGAAGGTTAAAAGCCTGAGTCAAAAAATAAAGCAATGAGCACACTCAAAAAAAACTCATGAAACAACAGTAACTCTGTCCTTTACACTAAAAGCATTATGGGAGATGCAACTCCATCATAGCCAATGGGAGGGAGCAGTGTCATCCCTCCTAGCCAATTGGAAGCCAGCGGCCGGATGTTGGAAGATAGCCAATGAGACAGCAGCTCGTGCATTGTTTGAATGTTTGAATGGCACGTTTGGCACGTTTTGTAAGGAGAACTTGTTTCGTATACAGAGACAAAAAAATTTGGAAAATGTTTTTCGTAACCTGGATTTTTCATTTGCTGGGACCATCATAAGGTGAGGTACCACTGTGTATGTATATATATTTGTTTGGGCCTCAGGGCAGCATGACATTAAAAACAGGTAGGAATCTGTCATGGACATCACTGCATGGATTCAGGAACACTTCAAGACATCACGGTGTACTTGTGTGTGTGTGTGTGTGTGTGTGTGTGTGTGTGTGTGTGTGAGTTTGATTTACACACAGTACTGTCACTTACCAAGTATATAACTGCTGATGCTCTTTGGAGAATTCAGACGGACTTTCAGGAGAATGAGCAGAATTAAAGAGCACTCACCACGGTTTCCACACACAACTTGCACAGCACTTCTGCAAAGGAACTAAAGAGTTTTAGTGCAGAATTGAACCCAGATCTGCTGACGAAAATCAGAAATGTACAGATCTGTTGATTGCATTTTGGGGCGGGACCATGGTATTAGGACATAAAATTTAAATCGGATACCCTCGAAAATGAAAATGTGTATTGTGTATGTCCTCGTCACAATATTATTATAGTTCAATTCTAAATGATTCTGGTCTCACCGTCGGTGCTGCCATGTTGAAAGTTATGTAAACCTGACGCTTTGATAATCAAACTTCGCTATCACAGCTCTTGGCCTCAGATAAAATTATGTCTGCCGAAAAAATGGGTTCTGAGTTTAACGTTGCTTTACTTCATGTGGAACAGCGGCAGATCAATGGGCGGCAATTGCGTTCGCAGGGGAAATCGTGGCTCAGAAATCGCAAAGACATCAGGGTAGATGAAAGCGTCTCTTTTTCCGGTGTATGTTGTCCTTTTTCGGCATGTCTTTGTCGTCTCTGTAGTTTGACAATAATACCATAATTGCAGTGTGTCATGATTTAGATGGGTTTTTTTTTTTTTTTAATGTGAGTATTTTGACAACAGTCTGAGAGAGACAAGTTTATTTACAGACTGGTTTGTAGAGCTCCGGAGGCTTAAAATGATTAACAGCATAAATTCCAAGGTGAATCTGTTTTGGAGGCGAACAGCAGTAGGAATCCTCGCCGTCCATATGGAGTGATGAATAAGACATGCGGATGGAAATGTCTAATCTCTTATTTGAGATGTGGGCCCCTTTTAAATGCAGATGATGGAGAGTCATTTGTTGTGATTATTCCTCATCAGCCTGAGTACTCCCTCAGCGCCGAATCATCGCCTTCCCACTGGGCTGGACGGCTGATATCGACAACGTGCACGAAACAAATAGAATTAGATATGTAATCTGTAATAGTTACATCTTTGTTGGTATGATTTTAGTATTGTTGGTGGATTATGGTTATGATTATATTGTCCTGTTGAAGACGACTTTTCACAGCTGGTGATATTAACTCTTCCCCACAATTATTTAGGACTTACAGTTGTGGTAAAACCAAGCGGACTACATTTTGGACTGTAATGAATTTCTCGTGTATGGTTTTGTATCTCTATGGTTGCACCCAAATGAGGATGGGTTTCCCTTTCAGATCTGGTTCCTCTCAAGGTTTCTTCCTCGCATCTACTGAGGGAGTTTTTCCTTGCCACCGTTGCAATGGGTGACGCTCATTAGGGACGTTGTGGGGGTTGTAGGAAATGTTTAAATTCTTTTATACTTTGTAAACTCCTATTTTTACTGTGTAAGTCTGCTTTGCGACAATGTGAACTGTAAAAAGCAATATACAAATAAAACTGAACTGAATTTAATTGTATATAGTTCTCTCGATTTCAATAGATAAAATTTTAAAGAATAAGTAATCACCCTGTTTTCATTCTATGGCTTGAGCGCTGACCTATAAACATAGCATATACATTATATATATATATATATATATATATATATATATATATATATATATACAGTAGGCCCTTGACTATTCGCGGTTTTGCACTCATGGGTTGAGTATTCGCGGACTGCCAAACAACTGACACGTCACTCAAATTCAGCCAATGGCTGTCCTCCTTTCTGCTGATTGGTTGAGATGATGTAACGCCCCTTTTTCCTCATTCGCGCACAATTTTTCAATGAGCCTCTTTTTTTAGTGTATTTTAATTACCAGTTAAGCTGTATTATGACACTCGAACACTGTGCATCTTCTCTGGCTAAGCGCTAGAAAAGGTAATGACGTTGGATGTCTCTTCTAAAGAAATAAAACTTTCTCCTGAAGAAACGACAGTTTCCTCTGAAGTGCCTGAAGCAACATAATCATCTGAAAGCACTCTAGTATTAAAGTCTTTTTCAAGCGTTATTCCAGTACAGAACCTAAGTTAATGCTTAGAATATTTGTGTGTGTGATTTTATGTACTGTGGTGTAGCATGTTTATCATTTTGTTTTGTTCATCCAATTTATTACATTTCATGTTCTTTTATGTTCTTTTTGTTATGGTCTGTTTTGGGGGGACTTTGATTTTGACCGCTGTGTTCTCTAACTCTCTGCTCCCGCTCAGGGGCGTGTCTTGGCTGCTCCGTGGCTTCGAAACATTCTAAACATTAACTTAGGCCCTGGAATGGAATAATAATTGAAAAAGACTTTAATACTACAGCTTTACAACAGTTCAGATGATTATCTTCAGGCACTCCTGAGGAAACTGTCATTTCTTCAAGAGAAAGTCTTATTTCTTCAGAAAAGATGGCACGCATGCACACACTCTCTATCTCTCTCTCTCACTCACACATACACACACACACACACACACACACACACACACAACACACAGCTGACGGAACAATTCTATTGAAATGTTTAAATGGACGGGATGTTGTATTTAAAGCAGACTTACAGTACCTGTTTGAAAGATCAGAGGTCTTCTCCCACGGAGCACTTTGTTTTAATATCTTGCCAAAATAATTGCCTCCGTCACTGTATTTCCGCTTTAAGGTCTCCTTCTGGTTCAATATCGTCCCAATTGTAGAGGGGTTTCGGCAATAACGAAATATAAAGCTGTATGATCAATCTCAAAACAAGCCAACAGTCAACTCTCCTTCACGCGTGTGACAAACAGGAAGTTTGTATAACGTTCAGCTGCGTCATCCCTCCTAGCCAATGGGAGGCCAGCGGGGCGAGATGTTGGGACACAGCCAATGAGAGAGCAACTCGCACATCGTGTGAAATTTTGATTGGCGTGTTTGAATTTTGACTGCCACATATGGTGCTTTTCGTAAGAGGAGGTTACTTTCGTATCCTGGGGACGAAAACTTAGGAAAATGTTTTTCTTAACCTGGAATTTTCATACCTAGGTGGTTTCGTAAGTTGGGGCCGACTGTATAGTGATTCTTTGCTACCTCGCTTCAGTACATCATGGGTTTTTATTTTTTTTAATATTCATCGAATTAAAAAATAAGGAAATTAAGGAAGAATAAGAAAAAAGAAAAGGAAAATCCTGCAAAAACAAGGTCAATTATGCAAAAAAAAAAACCCACAACAAACACAAAAACACAAAACAAAAAACAACCCAAAACGTCTAATCAAAACTACTTACATTTTTGTGATGTGCACATCTGTGCGTGTGCTCACGTCCGTATGTGTGTGTATTTATATTTTATTTACATCTTATGCATTATTTTACATTTTTTTATCGTTATTATAAGCATTTATAGCATTAAATATGTATTTATTTATACTATATACACATATACATGTATGTATATGTCGGTGGATTTTATACTATACTATACTATAGTATTTATACTATATACACATATACATGTATGTCTACATTCAGTGGTCGCGTGGGGATCTTGGTCCCAATTAATCACAGAAAGTGAGGGATCCCTGTGTGTGTGTGTGTGTGTGTGTGTGTGTGTGTGTATATATATATATATATATATATATATATATATATATGGATCCCTCACTTTCCGTGGTTAATTGGGACCGAGATCCTCACGCAACCATCGAAATCCACGAAGTAGGATCACCCCCACCCCCGACTGACATATACCTACATGTATATGTGTATATAATATCAATAAATACATATCCAATGCTATAAATGCTTATAATAACAATTGAACATTGAAAAAAATAACAAGATGTAAATAACATATAAATACAGACACTTTTCAACTTACCAGCATTCAGTTTGCAAACATCCGGCAATACCAAGCTGTCCAAGGACGAAAGTGAAAGTGAAATGAAATTGAAGAACAAGTAGAAAAAGAAATGGAATAAAATCTACAGAAAGATAGATAATGAATATAAGTATGAATTATGATTAAACATTATCCTGAAGTACACTTAATACTAGGCTCTGGCAGAGGGGGGCATGGCTGTGCAACAATGTGTCCAGTTTTGATGGGAGATTTTGGGTTGTTTTTTGGTTTTGTATTGGATTAGGGTTTTGGGTTTTTGTTTTTTTTTTTTGCATAATTGACCTTGTTTTTGTGACATTTCCCTTAAATTTTCCACCTATTCTTCCTTAATTTCCTTATTTTTTTAATTCGATGAATATTTAATTTTTTTTTTTTTTTTTTAACCATGATGCACTGAAGCCGCATTAATTGAAGCACGAAGTAGCGAGGGATCCCTGTGTGTGTGTGTGTGTGTGTGTGTGTGTGTGTGTGTGTATATATATATATATATATATGTAAAAGTCTGCAAAATGTACGAATTGAGAAAATGAGCCCGAGAGGTCTATATATATGTCCTCACAATTTTTACTTAACTAATTTTTATGCTAACCAATAATTCCATAGGGTGGTTTTTATGCACATGGACCCAGAGATGCAGGAGACCAAAAGAAGGTTCAAACAATTTATTAAGCACTCGGAACTGTAAATCACAGGAATATGAAGTCAAGGGAACTGGTCGCGCACGAAGCAAGAACCAGGGGTCAAAGAGAAAGCCGAGGAGCAGAATCACGGGGAAAACAATCTTCTGACAGCGGAGGCTGCTTGCTGATTGCAGATTGGGACCAGGTGCGCTCTGCTGGAACTCACCTGCCGGCAACCGCCACGCCCCTCACCAGCACCTGCAATGACTAGAGAAGAGAATTAATACCACACGCCGGCACAGACCATAACAGTACCCCCCCCCCTTAAGGGGTGCCACCTGGCGCCCGATCAGGCTTGTCCGGGAACTGGCGATTGAATTTGTCTAATAAGTCCGGGTCCAGGATTAGGGAGTGGGGAATCCATGAACACTCTTTGGGACCATACCCCTCCCACTCCTCTAAGTACTGAAACCCTCGACCCCGCCTGCGGACATCAAGGATACGGTTGACTGTGTATGGGGGATGTCCATCAATCAGTCGGGGAGGAGGGGGTGGGGGGTCGGGGGGGGATTTTTAACATGAGCTTAATTAGGGAAACATGAAATACTAGGTGTACCTTAAGTGAGGGTGGGAGTCTCAGTCGGACAGCGTTGGGGTTTATAATTTTCTCAGTTACATAGGATCCAATGTATCTGGGAGACAGTTTTTTGGAGTTAACTTGCAGGGGCAGGTCCTGGGAGGAGAGCCACACTTGTTGCCCAACCATGTAGGCAGGTGCCGGGGTTCGGTGGCGATCGGCAATCCTCCGGTTTCGGGTCACTGTTCGTTCCAGGGCAGCCCGTGCTTCTTTCCAGACCCGGAGTGCTCTGTGACACTGTGCCTGGACCAATGGGACGGCCACTTCGACCTCCTGGATGGGAAACAGAGGGGCTGGAACCCATTAATCACCATGAAGGGGGACATCCCGATGGCGGTGCAGATCAGAGAATTGTGTGCATATTCAACTCATGGGAGGTGTGTGGCCCAGGAGGCTGGGAGGCGGGAGGCAACGCAGCTCAGGGAGGATCTGAGACTTTGATTTGCGCGTTCCGCCTGCCAGTTCGACTGAGGATGGTAGCCAGAGGTCAAGCTGCAGGAGACTCCCAAGGTGTCACAGAACGTCTTCCAAACTCTGGATGCAAACTGGGGGCCCCGGTCTGAAACGACGTCCTGGGGAATGAAATGGAGACGAAAGACGTGTTGGATGAGGAGACCAGCTGTTTCCATTGCCGAGGGGAGTTTGGGTAGGGTGACAAAATGGACCGCCTTGGAGAACCGGTACACTACTGTCAGGATAACAGTGTTGCCTTCAGACAGTGGTAAACCTGTAACAAAATCCGCCGCAATGTGCGACCAGGGGTGATGGGGAACTGGTAAGGGTTGGAGGAGACCCAACTCCAGGGCACAGGTGGCACAAGCTCCCACAAACTCCCTGGTGTCAGCTGACATCGTTGGCCACCAGAAGCGTTGTTGGAGCAGGAAGAGTTCTGTGAGCTCCGGGGTGGCAGACTAATTTTGAGGAGTGAGCCCACTGGAGTGCTGGGGTTCTGGCCGGCGGGGGGACATATAGTCGACCTTGGGGGGCACCCGACAGGCTCCGGTTCCCTCTGATGGGCATCCCGAACTAGCCGTTCTACCTCCCATTGGGCTGCTCCAAGTATACAGGAGGAGGGCAGGATGGTCTCCACGGTAGTGTCTTCACCCAAGGAAAACTGCCTGGAGAGAGCGTCTGGCTTGGTATTCCGGGAGCCGGGTCGGTATGTCAGTGTGAAGTTGAACCTCCCCAAGTAGAGTGACCATCGTGCCTGACGGGAGTTCAACCTCTTGGCTGTACGGAGGTAGGATAGGTTTTTATGGTCGGTCCAGACCACGAAGGGGTGGGCTGCCCCTTCCAGCCAGTGCCTCCACTCCTGGAGCGCCAAGACCACCGCCAGCAGCTCGCGATTTCCAACATCATAATTCTGTTCCGCCGGGGACAAGCGACGGGAGAAGAAGGCACAGGGGTGTAGCTTCTGGTCTGTGGGAGACCATTGGGAGAGGACCGCCCACACCCCTGAGTCCAAGGCGTCGACTTCCACCACAAACTGCAGCGAGGGATCTGGGTGGATCAGTACGGGAGCGTGGACGAATTTAGCCTTCAGCCTGTCAAACGCTGCATGGGCACTTGGGGACCACTGGAACGGTGTCTTGGGTGATGTCAACTGTGTAAGGGGGGCTGCTAGGCGGCTGTAGTCCTGCACAAACCGGCGATAGAAGTTTACGAACCCCAGGAACCTCTGCAGCTGTTTCTGCGTCCCCGGAGTCGGCCACTCCGCCACGGCTTTCACCTTTGCCGGTTCGGGTCTTTTCTGACCCTTCTCCACGATGAACCCCAGGAAGGAGACTAAGGAGACATGAAACTCGCATTTTTCGGCCTTAACGAACAATCTGTTCTCCAGGAGCCTCTTTCGTACCATTCTCATATGGCGGAGATGTTCGTCTTGGTCTCTAGAGAAGATCAGAATGTTGTCCAGGTATACGAATAGAAAGCGGTTTAATATGTCCCTAAGCATATCGTTGCTTAGAGCTTGGAAAACCGTCGGGGCATTGGTTAGTCCGAATGGCATAACCAGGTATTCGAAGTGCCCCAGGGCTGTGTTGAAAGCCGTCTTCCACTCGTCCCCCTCCAGAATTTGGACTAAGTGGTAGGCATTTCTCAGGTTCAGCTTGGAAAAAATGGTAGCATCGTGAAGAGGGGTGAAGGCTGAATCGATTAGGGGGAGAGGGTACTTGTTTTTAATGGTGATCTGCTTCAGGCCCGTGTAATCGATGCAAGGTCTCAGGGTCTTGTCTTTCTTTTCAACGAAGAAGAATTCCGCACCTACCGGGGAAGATGACGGCCGAATGAGACCTGCAGCCAGCGACTCGTTAATGTATGCCTCCATGGTGTCTTTCTCTGGCTTAGAGAGGTTGTATAGTTGCTGGGAAGAAAGCGTGGAACCTGGGAGTAGGTCAATGGCGCAGTCGTACGGTGGATGAGGAGGTAAGGAGCGAGCCGTTCCTTGCTGAAAACCTCTTGCAGGTTGTGATATTCTTTGGGCACGCCGGCTAAGTCCAGATCCTCCAAGTCGACCAGGGTTCGTAAAGCTTGGAAGGGTACAGCCGCCATTAGGCAGTGTTGCAGACAGTAGTCACTCCAGCTGTGTATGGTGAGGGTGCACCAGTCAATGTGGGGATTGTGGGTCTGCAACCATGGCCATTCCAACACTAGGGGAGAGAGAGAGAGAGGCAGGGAGAAAAAACAGTTACAAATATTCCTGGTGGTTACTGGACAAAGTGAGTTTTACTGGCTTGGTCTTGTGCATGACGCAGGCTATGAGTCGGCCATCTATGGCCACTACCTCCCTGGGGGTCTCAAGTTCATACAAGGGCAGTTCATGAAGCTCAACCATCCCCGGATCGATAAAGTTCTCGTCAGCGCCTGAGTCAATAAATACGTCTACAGGATGAGAGTGTTGCACGGAGTATAGCGTACCTTGAACTTGCAGGTGCTTTCCCGGTGTCGTGGAGGATCCTCTCGTAGCTGTCTGGCCCTGCGCCCTGCTGCGTGGGGCACTAAGTGAGGTAATGGCCCTTCTCGGTGCAGTAGATGCAGAGACCGTTGGCCAGCCGCCGGTGCCTCTCTTCAGCCGTCAGTCTGGTGCGGTTCACCTGCATGGATTCTTGACCGTCATCCTCCCTCAGAGGGGGAACTGGCAAGTGAGTTCGAGGTGGGGCCCTCTTCTGGGATCTAACCCTCTCTCCCAGCCAATTGTCCATTCTGGTAGACAAGGCGATTAACTCCTCCAGAGTAGTCGTCTCGTCTCGGGCCGCGAGCTCATCTTTCAGCCGTTCATTAAGCCCCTACAGGAAAGCCCCCCGAAGCGCGGGGTTGTTCCAGCCGCTTTCAATGGCGAGAATCTGGAATCAGATGGCGTACTCTGCCACCGACTGTGAGCCTTGCCGAATTCATAGGAGCTGGGAGCTCGCCTCCTCCCCATTTGCCGGACGATCGAAAACCTTCTTCATTTCTCGCATGAACTGGTCTAACTGGGAGCATAATTCCGGGGTATGGCTGGCAACCGCTAGCGCCCAGGATGAGGCTTGCCCTGTGAGTAGGCTCATGATGAAGTCGGTTTTTGCTTGATCAGTGGAGTATGTGAGCGGCTGCTGGCTGAAGATGAGTGAGCACTGGTGAAAGAACTGTGCGCAGGAGCCGATCGCGCCTGAATACCTGGCTGGTGTGGGGATGAGTGGTTCTTGATGTGCGGGGAGTATAGCTGATGCTGGCACGGCGTCTGCAGCGGAAAGTGAAGGTTGAGGGGGCGGGGTTGCGACAGCGAGGTGAGTGGCGACGGCGTCCATCCTTCCGCCGAGCTGCGCCAAGCTGGTGGTGATGTGTTGGAGATTGTCCATCATCTGATGCAAGGTGTTGTCGTGTCGTCCCAGCAGGGCGCCCTGGTCGGATAGTGCCTGCCGAAAGTGCGCGGTCTCTGCTGGGTCCATGTTTCAGGTCAGAAGATTCTGTTAAACCGTACTGTTAAACAGAAGATTCTGTTAAACTGTATGCGTTGGACCCAGAAATGCAGGAGACCAAAAAAAGGTTCAAACGATTTATTAAGCACTAGGAATTGTAAATCACGGGAATACTAAGTCAAGGGAACTGGTCTTGCACGAAGCAAGAACCAGGGGTCAAAGAATCACGGGGAAAGCAATCTTCTGACAGCGTAGGGAAGCACGCCGCTCCCATTTATAGCTGGCTGCTTGCTGATTGCAAATTAGGATCAGGTGTGCTCTGTTGGAACTCGCCTGCCGGCAACCACCACGCCCCTCGCCAGCGCCTGCAATGACTAGAGAAGAGAATTAATGCCACACGCCAGCACAGACAATAACACAATTAAACATATGTTCAAAAGATCCTCGTAACACTCAATAGAAGTTTTTTATATGTATATATATATATATTTATATTATTGATTAAAACATATTTTATTCAAACATGAAATGGATTGGGCACAAGTTATCCAACTTAATAAAGCCCTCTCCAGGCTGTTACAGTGATTATATTACAAAATATACGGCAAGATATGGACAAGGGAAGGATATATACAAAAGAATTAAAGGAATCGTTTAGTGTTACAAATAAATATTTGTAACATTTGAAAACATTCTGGTTTTCTCTAAAACAGTAATCTGCATTGCCATTTAAAATTAGATTAATGTCGATTGGTGCTCTTTGATGGACAATGTGCTCTAAAGTTTTTAACATTTGTTTACGTTGAAAATTATATAAGGGACATTCTAGAAAATAGTGAAAAACATTCTCACACTTGTGGCCACACTGACAGCGTGCATCATCCTTTACATTAATTTTAAATAAATCATAATTAAGTGAACTCGACATATATCTTAATCTTGTGTGTAAAATATTTAACTTCCTTTTCCCATATGAAAAATATACCGGTGCACATTTTGGTTTTAGACGAATTGCGGATCTAAATGAAACTACAGAATTGCTGTCTCTGGTTCCTAGTGGGACATCATTCCACAATTTAACTGTTGATGGAAAAAATGAGTGTTGAATATCTTAATCGTGTAGGAGGTATACTATATATATAAAAAGATTAAGTTGGTTTGGACATGTACAGAGGAGGGATAGTGAGTATATTGGTAGTAGGATGCTGAGGTTGGAACTACCAGGCAGAAGGTCTAGGGGAAGACCAAAGAGGAGATTTATGGATGAGGTGAAGGAGGACATATTCATATACATATGTTATTTTAAAAGAAATTTGTAAAAGTATTTCTTTACACATTTGTAAAGCATCTTGACTTAATTTACAAGCTTTAAAAAATTTGATTAATTATTTACATTCTATAGCTCTGAAGGCTCTATTATGAGAAACAGCATGAATATGTACTGATAACTGATTAATGTTTACTGATAACCCCATCGCCGGACCACCGCGCCGGACCATCACTTTCCTTGCCAAGTTCTCACCACGATGATTTCTCACACTGCTACCTAGTGACATGCTTGTATATCATCAGCATCTACAAGTGTACATGCCGTGTCATGTGTCTCCCAGCTTTAAGGTGTTCAGGTCAGAGCTACATTCAGACCTCTCCAATTCATCCACTCCAAATGTGCCAAAAATTTCTTCATAGATCTTTCTTTGTGCACATGACCTTGCTAAAGCTTGAACAAAATATCCACTCACAGAAAACCATCGAGGGCAGCATGTTGGTGTAGTGGTTAGCACAGTAAGAAGGTCCCAGGCTTGGCGCAGGTGTTTCTGTGTGGAGTTTGCATGTTCTCCATGTGCGCGTGTCGATTTTCTCCCACAGTCCAAAGACACGTGTATTAGACTGTTCCAAATTGCCCCATGGTGTGTGTGTGTGTGTGTCTGTGTGTGTGTGTGTGTGTGTGTTGACCCTGACTTCACCCAATTTTGGCTGTGATGGGCACCACCCTCACTGCAACCAGGATTAGGAATAAGCAGTTGAACAAAGAGTGAGTGAGCAAACTATTGGTTTCTCTGGTCAGCTCGGCAGTGTGAATGCGAGATAAAACACAGGAAGTGCATTAAACTATTTTTAGTTGCTCCAGGAAGTTCTTGTTCATTATGAGTCAGTTATCAGTGTGAAAATTATTCGTGGTCAATTCTGATGAATAAAAGTTGCTGCATTTTTGGTTAAGCTTTGATTCATTATTTCGAGTCTGAGTGTTATATTCTTTAGTAATTCTGCCTCATCTGACTGCTGGGAAAGTGAATTCTCTTCAAGCCCCTGAAGCAGGACTTATTAATCCATGCAAAAAGTCTGAAGAAAGCCTGACCGTGTTCCATTTATCATTCTCTTCTGGAAAATACAATGTTTCCTGCTTTAAAAACATTAAGTGGAAATAAATAATGCCCCCCCCCCACCCCCTGCCCCACCCCCACCCCCCACTCCCATACCCCGCAGCTAGCTGGGTTATCAAAAGCCGGTCGTGTCTCTCAGTGTTTATGGTGAGAGGTTCATGTAAAAGAATCATTGTTGACTTTCAACAAGATGAGCTGCATAGCTGTCAACTTGTTTCTGCCCTGTGATGGCCTGGCGAGCTGTCCAGGGTGTAGGCTGCCCTAATAAATAATCATTAATGCTGTATTTTTGCAAGCAGTGTGTGCCTTTCCTACGCAGCCTGGTGTTGCTACCTAATTCACATCCAGAATGTGTGCCAATGAAGAAGAAAAGCTGCCACCATCCAGATCAGTTCCATTCTACATCCCAAACGACTCGAAACAAATACTACTGGGTTTGTTATTGTGACCAAACTGCTAAATATATCAAAAGGATTAAACACAGCTACCCCCTGACTTGGCCTGCCATGTCGCTCACTGCCTATGGTGAGAGGTTCATGTAAAAGAACCATTGCTGACTTTCGACAAAAGGAGCTTCATAGCCGTCAGCGTGTTTCTGCACCGTGATGGCCTGGTGAGCCGTCCGGGGTGTACTCTGCCCTCGGCCTGAAGACAGACCTCCAGTGTTAATATTACCTCTTTGCTCGTATATTTCTTCAAGTTCTTCCTGAGCTTTCCTGCATGGGGTTCGGTCCATACCGCCAACACTTCTTCCTTCTCTTCTCCGCTTTGGATGAATAGATTTTAACAAATTTGGTCAAGAAGCATAGCCAATTAGAAAGGAGGGCGTTTCAAAGATAAGAACAGCTGAGTTGTTCGAAAGGCCTCGCTGGGTTCCTGCACGCTGAATGAATCAGTGCACTGATCAATATGGATGAAGAATCACACTGCTGGTTCAGCTTGACTGGTAATCCACCATCACGCCTTTCCTCACTGCAGCACTGGAAAAGCAGAGCAGTGTTTTATTGCTCATTATTATTGGGGGCAGAGTACGTGCTCTGGCTTTTTGTCGTTACCAAGAACTCCGTTGAATGTTAACATATACCGAACATATACCGATTGAACATAAAAATTCTCAGAGACATTAATCACCGAGGACATGTAAGATTGAGCAGAATGTCGGGACATAAAAACATCGCTCCATAACTGGTTCTGAGCAGTTTGTCAGTGCAACGTTCCTGTTCACTGGCTCTGAGTTAATGAAGGGCTGTTTGAGCAGCTCCGTCCGTACTCTTGTCCTCCAGGGGTGGACATCTCTGTAGTTCAGCGGGGTGAAGACTGTTGGCTCACAGAGTCCCTTGTGACTAGAGGCTACAGCTCCCAGCCATTGTAGGCCATGTCAAAGGTGAGACTGTGGAATGGGGGTTCTGGTAGAGTGTGGTCTGTGGTGAGGGCATGGACAAGGCATGCTGGGTGGAGAGCTGGGGTGGCGTGGCCAGTTCTTTGTCTCAGAGGTCAGAGGTTTTGGAGAGAAAAGAGATTCCACGGAAGGTCGTTTAGGGAGCTGAGCATAGCGAGAACAGGGATTTATATATTTATTTATTTATTTTTACTTTTAAAAAATGACTGGATGAAATGAAAGCACAAAGGAAGACACTGACAAGGAAATGAAAGAATTACTTGTTTGACTAAACTTTTAGAAATTAGCATTGAGTTGAAATGCAGTCGATATACTGACAGGTGGCGTGAATAATTAGCATTCATACACCGAAAACGAGGGGGATGTTGCTGAATATTCATTTTTGCGACACCCCCCAAGCCCGAAGTGGCGTCTGAGCGCAATGTGATGGCGCCTCTTTAAATGTTTTACAGGCCTGTGGTCGTAATTTGTATGAAGATAATGAAAAGAAAAGCAAACCAAATGTTTATAGTTTCTATTTACATGTTTTTATAGCAACACTGAGGCAGAACAAGTGCCATGTTTTCCCATTTAGCACTGTGGACAAGCTGGAGCCAATCCCAGGTGACTATATTGGGAAGCACAGTAAAACACTTGACGTTGTGAACAGCGTCTGTTCAAAGACAAAAGTAGCGTAACAAAGTAAAAGGCAACTGAGCCCCGTGAAGGAGTTTTACAACTTTAGGAAACACAAGCAAACCAACCAAAACAAAATTTTACGTTCAACACGGAATGACTAAGGAATGACTGAGGAATACCCGGCGTAACCACATTTCAACGAGGAAAAATTGCAAAGATCAAAGGATTTGCTCCTGATTCCGCCTATAAATACGCGGATTCGACCAAGAAAGCTCATTCTCTCATTCATACTATATGTTTGTAATGTATAATATGTTTATAATATACAATAAATTTAAAATTCAACATATGTTTGCAATTTACCATATGTTTCTAATGTGCAATATGTTTATAATTTACAATAAATTTAAAACTTAACATTTGTTAATATGTTTAATATCAATAGTGTCAATACGTTCCTTTTATTTGCACCTCAATAAATCATTCCAGACTAAAAACCACGCACACCAGTCCAAACCACAGTGATTATAACTTCAAAACGTTATTACATTAACAGGAAAACAGAAAAATTGAGTGAATGAACTGGAATAATTTATAGTGGAAGTGACTTCCTTGAGTGTTTCGCAAGTCTTCCGTGTTATCCGCAACCATTCTGCAAACGTTCCGCATGTATTCCACAAACCTTCCGTGAGTATTCCGTGGCGATTCTGTGGTCGCTTTTGACAACCCGGAAGGGAGGGGGAGGCTCGCGGAACGGTCAAGGAACACTGGCGGAACAAAAGGAATGATCACGGAACGTTTGAGGAAATGACGGAACGTTTGTGGAACGACTGAGGAACCTAAGGAAACATTGTTGGAAGATTTTTCCGTGAACATGCTTTTGAACATGTTCAAAAGCACGTCTGTGGAAGATTTTGGCCTGCCGGAAGCAGAGGAGTACATTCGGAATCATACGGAAGGACACGGAAGATGACAGAACAACCGAGGAACGTTGGAGGATGATGACATTTTTACTTCCTCGAGTGTGTCGTGCTCCAGTGAAATGGGGGTATTACTGTTTACTGTGTATGGCTCTGCCTAGCTGCAATTCAGTCAGGTGGTGTTAATGTTAAGGCTGGTTCGTGTTTTCTAGCAGTCTTTCTGACGTCTGAGATTTTTAATTTGACATCAAGCTCATTTCAGCTTTAGGATATTATTGGAGTTAATCCCTTCTGGTTATAATTATTCACATAATTGCTTTGAGGGGTGCACAGCGAACAGTCTGATATCCGTTCACTATAACAATGTCCATAAACGGCTCCTTGCTAAGAGTTTTAGGTTGTCATGGCTTAGCGTACACTTGCTCTTAGTGATTACAGTGCAGTGTGATTGGATGTCTCGAGGCTTTCTTTATATGGATTTCATGCAGAAACCTTTATGGCAGGTGTCAGACGAAATTTGCATTTTTAGTCATCAGTAAAGTTCACTACTGCTCACTCAAGAAACACAGAAATCCATCATATTACATTAATGCCAAGATAAATTACTGAGGGACTGTCCGTCACTTTTCAGGTTTTATCATCCGTACAGTGTGCATTTGTGTTGGGCTCAGGTTTAAAACTCAGCTTGCTGTGATTGGATAAATTCCCCAGACACAGATCCGATCAAAGCTGACTGTCGTCCAGGAATCACAAATGAACACATTGGGATTGCAGTGGCTGGTGGAGCGCTGAGGGAGAAGCTCTGTTAGTGCGGTGATAAGAGAGGCAGCTCACCCTGGGTTTCATATCCAGTCCGTGGTCATGCTAAAGTCGCCTCTGGCTTCTTAGTGCCTTAATTAATCGAGTTAAGATACGCTTTCAGCTTGGTGAGATCTCCTCTCAGAGGGCCGCTACACGCTCTGAAATAGTTCTCACTGTGTACTAGTAGAGTTCAGCCCAGAAGTATTTGAACTTGAGTGTAGTGCTTTTTTTTTTTTTTTTTTTTGGGGGGGGGGGGCTTGTGGGGTCGGCACACCGCCACAATGCTTTAAAGTTAAAATAAAAATGTAAGTTGCTGTTTAAGGGGTAACAAAAGTACCGCATTGACCCTTTAGGAATTACTTCCTTGGCGACACAAAAGACCTGAACGTCCACTAACCTGGAAAACTGTACAATCCTCTCCTTGGTGAGGAAAAATCCTTTCATAACACAAGTAGATAGAATGTCCATAACCAAGAGAAATGTAAAGGAGTAGATTATTAAATTGTATATATTGTATGTCATTGGTTTGTCTTTTTTGCTGGTTTTACTGGGCAATTTACATATTCTAAATTTACATATTCGTCTATAATCAAGAGACGCCTTCAGGAATTTTAATGCAAAAGATTTTCTTTGGAATGCAAACCATTATTAATTAATAATGAAACACTAAAGTCAGGTACAGAAAGGCCAGATTTATCTCTGTTTGAAAGTCTGCCCTGTTCAGTTGGTGTGCTGTGGACGGTGGCGCATGGTATTACTCAGCTGTTTTTTTTGTCATTGTTGATTCATGGTTTAATTGGGTCTTGAACTTTCCAGCAATACTAGGGAAACTTCGAGATGGACCTAGTTGCGCATGCGCCTTGTGACGGATCAGGTGATTAGAACATTCGAGAATGGAACTTTTCCGAACTTTAGAGAATCTATAAAAGGACCCGTTGCCGACCAGCTCATGTGGATGATCATCTGGGGAGTCGTCTAAAGGGAATCATCTCGGCGTATCATCCAACGCGCTTCATCCAAGTCTCGTCATTCAAGACTTTATCACCCAAGTCCATCATCCGCGTTCATCCACAGCCAACGCGAGGATTTTCATCATGCGTTTCTTTCGATACGCAGGATTCCAAGCTTCGTACCACCGACGCGCACGCGCCGTCTCTAAATTGACCATACTGCAGCTGCTTGGTGACTTATCTTTATTTTGCAACCTTTGTTCAATTTGTATTTTGTTTAGGTCTAACCTGTAAGTTATGATTCTGTCTTATTTTGTTAATATTATTAAATTGTATATATTGCATGTCATTGGTTTGTCTTGTTTTGCTGGTTTTACTGGGCAAATTTACATATTCTAAATTTCCATACGTAACAGATTGAATGGATCTTGGGACTGAAACACTTGAGATGGATCCTAAGACGACGAGGGAAGCTGTGCTTAGAACGGCTTCTGACTCTTGTATAGTTTAGTACCGTTTGCCAGCTGTGCAGATGAGAGGCCAGATGATGCAAGAAACTTGAAATTAAATTCATTCAAATCAGTTCAATTAGTCAGAAAAGTATCTGGTATTTTCAACTCTCCTTGTATGGCGAGGTGAGTTGAATGGAAGTGCTGTGATAAAGAGAATATACTGCTGGACTTTCAGTGAAATCGCCTCCAGGTGGATGTCAGAACTGTTTTGTTTGTCAAAACTATGTTTTGGAGAGATGGGCATGCATAAGAATTTACATATAAATAGCATGCAGCATGGTCAAATTATATGATGTCGGCCTAAACCGTGCTTCCCCTGTTTGACAGAAAACAAATTGCCACTGATCCATAATCATAGTGCGCTGATGGTATACTCATAATACAGATGTTACATCCCAGCACCCATAACAGATCACTGGCTATGACTCTGTATGTCACGTTGCCTATATTTATAGTTATCATCCATGAATCCTGTATAAATCCTCAACAAATGTTGTTAATTCCTCCACGAGACGCCATAATAACACAGAACCCCATCTTAATCCCAATGGAAGTGTGTGTGTGTGTGTGTGTGTGTGTGTGTGTGTGTGTGTGTGTGTGTGTGTGTGTGTGTGTGTGTTTAAATGGCATTGTAGTGTAATAAATGAGCCTACCTGTGTGTATCCACAAAGTTAAACTTATATCTGTCCTTCCTTGTGTCGTTCTTTCTGTAATTAATTCTCTCTGTCCTATTATTGGTGTGTTGTGCATATTCATCTTTGTCGGTTAATGTATTACACTCACTTTATCTCTCATGATGGCGGCCCCCAAAATGTGTTCCTGTTCCCTGACTCCTATTTCCTCACAGCCTGCTTTCCCGAAGAGCCCTGATTAATTAAGACGAGGCTCTTTCTAATTAACTTTTTCATTCTGTGGCATTTGTGTCTGACCCTGAAAGAAAGCAATGTAAAATTAATTATTCCAGATTCATCCTTGTGAAGGAGAAACACTTCGCTCATACGCTTGTTATATGCCACTTGGTGCACGTAGTGTTTGTGTTGCTATTGTACGCGTCTTCAAAAGCATTTTTTCTTTTTTTCTTTTTTTTTTTTATCCTTTTGCATCCCTGCCCTTGGGCTGTGAAATACACATGACTGATGGAGAGAGAGAAATACACACTGAGGTAGAGAAAAGGACAGGAGTTCATGCATGGGTGATCCACTGTGCATGAGAAGGAGTTCTAAAAAAGGACAAACTCGTTTGTTTACTGGGCGATATCTTCTACTTTCAAATCTGCTCGTTCACACTGGACGTTTCAATGCTTACTCCTTTTTAGCAGCTCTAACAGACTTTTCTATTCTCTGTGTTCAGGTAAATGGCAAAGATCTGTCCAGTGCTACCCATGAGCAGGCAGTGGAGGCCTTCCGCACAGCCAAGGAGCCTATCATGGTGCAGGTATTGCGCAGGACGCCGAGGCCTAAACTGGCAGGACCAGAAGGGGATGTGCAACTGATGAACATCAGTACGCAGACAGACATCACCTTCCAGCATATTATGGCCCTCAGCAAGCTGCCTGCCTCAACACCACCTGAACTTGATCACTATATACTATCTGAAAGGTATTTTGCAACCCTTTTGGCTGATCTGAGTGCACAGAGTGGAGTAACTAATTTTGGGGATCATAGTAGTTGTTTGAAAAAGGGCTGAGCTTAAATAACACATATTGCACACACAATTAACTGAGTAATAAAAATATAATTTTTTCATTTGCGTTTCAATAAAATAAAATTAGAAACTAAATTTATCTCAAGTAAAATGTAAGTAAAATTTGAAACACCTGTCCAAGTAAATAAAATTATCTTTTGAAAAATAAGTTATTTGTTCATCAATTGTTTGTGGATAGTGGTTATAGTTTTCACGGTAGCACTTTATGACATGACTCATCTGTTGTGAATTTATCACAGGAAGAAGAAATACCTACTGTGTAAGCTTTAATTTATTAGTAAATCACACCAGAGGTTATAGATGATATGTTTTTACTGGTCTGTGCTTCAAGTAAATGTCTTCAGCAACATAATTTTTGAACGTAACCTTAGACTATTCAAAGATATCCACCTCGACTTCCGTGCATAATTACAGTAATCCCCCGCCACTTCACGTTTCCTACTTCGCATCCCCGCAATATGGCGGGATTTCCCATTGGGAAATTAAAAAATTAAAGATTATTCAAAATTCACGAGCAGTACAGCACTATATGTACATTCAACTACGCTACCCAACATGCTCTATTCTCCTGCTTGACTTGAGTGTTCTCTGATTGGCTGTGAATCCAGCAAGCTGATTGGTCGAGATTATATTTCCCAGCATCCAACACACCTTTCCTCCCGCATGAAACAATGACTTTTATTGAGCTCAGGGGAAGCACTGGGGTGAGGGGAAAAATCGTGTTCACCGTAGTGGTGAGGGAAAAACAAAAACCAAAATCACTGCGAGAGTATCAACACGGAAACTGGTCGAGCACGGAGCTATTTATAGCGCATTGCTGGCTGAGTGAATTCAGGTGGGCTCTCTGGATTTCACCTGTGGGTAACAGGCACGTCGCTCACCAGCACATGCAGTGTATGAGGAGAGAGCGAAAGAGAGTTAAATGCCTGTGAGTTTGGACATTAACATATGTACTAAAGCAAAGGCTCTGGAGGCGACGTGGCCGTGGATTTGTTATTTATAAGGTTCGTTATGTAGTATTTATATACATTTATTGTCTTTATAAGGTGTATAATTTATTTATATATTAATACACGTTGCCTGTATGACATTAACTTGCATAGAACACTTTAAAATTAACTTCTATATAAACGTTATATAATATATAGGTGGATGGGTGTCCTTAATAAGTGGCAGAAGTCATTTCGCGGTTTTTCGCATTTCGCGAGTGGGGGCTGGTCCCCATTAACCGCGAAATAAGGGGGATTACTGTATTAGTAAATGGGTAAAGATTTATTCAGGGCTGTTTTACTACTTTTCTCTTAAATTTAACACACTAAACAATCATTCTATCAAGATATATTTTTTTATTGGTGTGAAATTACACTTTTTTCACAGTTTATGTTATGACATCATGTAGCACAACAGAGACAGAATTTTTGCCAGAGCTTTAATTCTGCAGCCATGGCCGTCAGTAATGAAAAGCTCAGGCTCTCATTGGCGCTGGAAGCCCTCCAGCTGCTTGGCTGTAGTGTAGGAATGAAGAAGCACTTGTTCCTTTCAGATTGTATTTTGTCTGGAAGCATCTGTCCCTTCTCTAATCTCTTATGACTTAAAGCTCCATTTCACTTTTTTTTTTTTTTTTTTTCTTCTAACTGATCCGGACTGATAGAGTTTGAAATGGTTTTGCAGCTCCATAAAAATGTAATAGTGCTCGCATGTCCACGTGCATGATTGAGGCAGGTGTTTTTATATTTTCACTTCATTAAGCAGCCTTCATTCTTTTACCTCAAGACATTAACACGTCAGTTCATGAGGGATTCTGGTGGTTAATTACATGCGCTGTCACTGAAGTGTATGCTGGTGGATAATATACGTTTCTGTATCTGTCTTTTGAGGAATGAGCCTACAGTATATTTTGTTATTATGGACTGGAAGGAATTTAAGGGCTTACAATAAAAGCGGCGCCCCGGCCAGAAGCATTTGTAATGAGATGTCATAGAGGAAATATGTTTAGCATAACTAGAGACACTTAAAACTTGAACAATATATATTTCATATCAGCTTTTTATGGTGAAGGTGCTGTTTTCACAGACACTCTCCCGGGCATGAGTATTTCGACCCGAACGATTTCCTTGAGACCATGCAACAAGATATGGAACGAGAGGAACTTGAGTATGAGGTAACACCACATGCACACTCTTGCAATTCGTCGTCCTTTCTGATTTCTTCTGTTGTGAATGATTGAAAATCTATCATTTTTAATCTCTAAATGAAAAAGTGTAATACAAAAGGCAAAACATGAGAAAGCAAGAAGGTTTTCAAATGTTTTTGTGAGTTACTGAAGGAGAAGAACTTACCGAACCCCTAAATCTTCTTCGTCACCAAAAAACAAATCAATTACAATGATGCCGGTCACAAATCAATGTTTCATACTCTGGAACTTCAGAAAAACCACAGTGAGTTCCATCGACTCCTAAACGAGAAAAAAATATAACCTGTTAGAAATCTGCCCAGGAGTGTTCAGGAAATGACAGAGGAACTTAGAACATCAGCATCATCTAATGAGTTGCGGGTCTCTCTCAGTTTCGTTTATATCAGTGCTTATGATTCCATCCTTACAAAGACGCTGGGCAAAAACGGGACCGAAAAGACTGTGGAGGGCAGTGGTGGCATGAGGGGGGGGGGGGGGGGTGTCAGGTGTTGGATCACTGATCCCAAGGTTGGGGGTTCAAGTCCCAATCTCTACAGGTTGTCACTGTCCCACCAGTGCAGCTATCTGGGTTATCAAAGGCCGGCCATGTCCCTCACTGTCTCTGGTTGGGGGGGTTCATGTAAAAGAACTATTGCTGACTTTCGACAAGAGTCCAGAGCGTGCTTCTGATGGCGATGTGTGGAGTTGCAATGCCATGGAAAGTACAAGAACAGCAAATCCTATGGGGCGCCAGGCGTGTAGCTCGGCTGCGGCCACTAGAATAGAATAGATTTTAAGATTTATCAATACAATCCTCTCGAATATGTCACAGTCGGATTAATTCACAAAAATCACAATCTCAGCTTTTCAATCTGTATTTTTCCTGGAACTGTTCTAATCAGATAAGTCAGCGAGGGAAACTGTGATGAAGTTTAGGTCAGAGATCAAAAGCAGTAATAATGTCCGTAGGATCACTATGTTTTTAATAAGGAGATGTAAAATATTTTTTGGGACAGATGTTCAGCGTAGCTCTGCGTTGACCTTTCACTTGCCCTGAGGGGTGTTGAGCCTCCGTGGGATCACAGAACCACATGAATGATTAATAGAATGCTAAACTTACACTGACTGCTTCTTACGCCAAAATAAAAGCCCTTTCCCTAATGACATTTGATGCATGTCCCGCCTCTAGATGAGATGTGGGGATGGGATAGAAGGGCAGCATCATCAGACAATTTGTCTAAGTTGGATTTTTGGTATCCTCACACCGTGCCTAGATTTATAAATGAAATAACATTTAAACTTTTTTTTTTTGGATTCCAATCATTTCACGGCTAGTAAATTGCTATGATATTAAATGCAAGTGGAAATATTATAAGATTAAAACAAAGCTGTTTGGCTTCATATTCATAAAAAAAAAAAAAAAAAATCAGCAAATTTTCTGATCGGTATAAAAACCTATTCCGCGAGGATAAATGAAATGTATGAAAGGAGGATTCGGTGGTGTGTTTCTTTCGCAGTTATGAAGTGCCGTGGCCGAGCTGCATTACTGGAGGATTGAACCCTTGCCACAGTGCTGCTCTCCCATCTAAAGATCCCCATCCAGGGAATATTTGATGTATTTTGTCCTCTATTATCAGTTCATTCTGGATGAATATAAAGGTCTCCTGCTCGGTGTCCCGTGCTCAGGCTCTCTTATCAGTTCATCTGGTTTTGGTTCTGTACTTGTTTTTGGTCGGGCAGTGGTGGCCCAGTGGTAAAGGTCCTGGACCACTGATCCTAAGGTTGGGGGTTCAAGCCCCATTTTCAACAGGTTGTCACTGCTGTCCCCCCAGTGCCCTAACTGGGTTGTCCAAGGCCACCCATGTCTCTCACTGTCTATGGTGAGAGCTTCATGCAAAAGAACCATTGCTGACATTCAACAAGAGGATCTGCATAGCCGTCGGCGTGTTTCTGCACTGCGATGGTCTGGTGAGCCGTCCAGGGTGTTCTCTGCCCTTGCCCTGGGTCGGGTGAGATGGGCACCAGCCTCCCCACGACCTTAATTAGGATTAAGCGGTTCAGAAAATGAATGAATGAACTTGTGTTGGTTAGCATAACGGGCCGGCGTGACCGGATGAGCGATCTTGTGTATGTGTGATGACTTGGTAGCGCAACAGCAATCGGTAGAAAGTGGAGAAGTCTGAGATGAAGTGTTTAGAAACAGAAGGGAAACGATTTCAGGAGAAATAATAAAGATGGTGATGTTATTAATATCACGGCGGCCGGTGCAGGGCTCATTAACACTCGCGTACAGGACGAAACTAATGGTTTCAGAGACGCGTTGTGGATGCGACCCGGTTTTATTACCAAGAGATATCGCAGTATTTCGAGTTAATTTCATCTACCTGGAACCTAATCGCAAACGTATTTTTTCGGAGCGTTAGGCGGACGTCCGCGCCCAGAGTGACTTCCAGTATTTTAGATTTCATTTGTACAACTGAGCAGTGGAGGGTTAAGGGCTTCGCTCACAGCCCCAATGTGGCACTTTGAGGCTTCAGCCTTAAACTGCCAACCTTCTGCTCAGGACGCCAGAGCCTTACATTTCATTTTGTTGGTTGTTTTCATCAGGCTGAAAAATGTTTTGTTTTTTTGTTTGTGCTTTTGGCGGCATCAGTGAATGTCAATCTGGTGTGTACTGATCGTATATATGAGCAACTGACATGAATTGTGATCTAGTCATGTAGGAAATACATTCCAGGTTGAGTAGAGACGTCCGAGCCAACATGAGCGAACCTTTATTAAGCCTGACAGAAAATTTTATTTTGGTTTATCCTGTGAAAACTTGTGCTGGAAGATTGATAATGAGGCCTGATGATGTCAGGACTCACACGCCGTAATCGTGCCGTACTCGCGAATCCTGCCGAATAAAAGAAATGGAACCTTGACAGTGTAAAGTATGGAGAGGTTGAGATTTATTCAGGACTGCGGCACTTCATAAGCACGAGTGGTTTTAGTGTGAATCGAGGCTGAGCTGGTGCCCGGGCCGAGGAGATTGAAGGAGATTTGGGTTGTCAGCCGTTCGATCCTTCTCCTCTGTTGAAAAAGTAATCTGTATTTTACAGATTAAAGGTGCTGACAAATGATAAACGAGGCTTGACTCTAGTGCCATCCTGAGCTCTTCGTTCATCCTGTCAGCCCGTACTCTGAAAAATAAATGGCTCCAATCCCGTTAAAAGCCTGCGAGACCGATAAGACGGGCCTTGTCTGTGTTGTTCTGCTGATGTCTATCTGCCGGTTAATGCTGTTAATGTACTATATATGCTAATGCTCTACATGTTGCTGTGTCCTCTGTAGGAAGTGGACTTGTACAGGGCAAATATCCAGGACAAGCTGGGCTTGACGGTGTGCTACAGGACTGATGATGAGGATGAAACTGGGATATACGTCAGTGAGGTGAATATTAAAACTCTCCTGTCAGATCTGCTTAATTTTCTATTTAGAGATGTACGATCTAAATAAACAATGGGTGCTAGTTATATGATGCTACGAGTATTACTGTACATTACAGCTGTTTTACTCACGAGCGGAAGATTATCAGAGACACTGCGCTTTCCATGTCCACTCGAAATAGTGTCCTATAATAATGATGATCATCACCGGTGGCACGGTGGTGTATGGGTTAGCACGTTCACCTCACGGCAACAGGGTCCTGGGTTAGCAAGGCTGCTTCTGTGTGGAGTTTGCGTGTACTTCCTGTGCTTTTATGGGCTTCCTCGGGCTACGCCAGTTTCTTCCAACAGTCCAAAAACATGCGCAGTAGGCTGATTGGCTGTCCCCTAGAGGTGAGTGTGGTGTGTGTTGCCCTGCAATGGTAATGGTCTGGCGTGCTGTTCACCTGCCCTTCCCGTTGTCATTGTTGGGTGAGATGGGTTGCACCAGCCTCGCCGTGACACTAATTAGGACTAAGTGCCTTCGAAAATGAATAAGCAGGCGGCACGGTGGCGTGGCACTTAGTACGTCCGATTCCCAGTTCGGGCGTTTCTGCATGGAGTTTGCATGTTCTCCCCGTGCTCGCGTGGGTTTCCTCTGGGTACTCCGGTTTTCTCCCACAGTGCAAAAACATACACAGTAGGTTAATTGGCTGTTCCGGATCAGCCCTAGGTGCGAGAGTGAGTATGAATGGTTGTGTGGGTGTTTGCCATGCGATGGCCTATCAAGCGGTCCTGGATGAACCTCACCCTTGCCCAGAGTTGGCTGAGATAGGCGCCACCCTCTCCGTGACCTAATTAGGATTAAGTGGCTGAAAGACTGAATAAATGATCATCACTATAATCATCCATATTTTTAAAAATACATTCGTATGGATCAATTTTTTTTGCCAAACTGCTTAATACTGCTATGGTGGCACTGGGTTACTGCAGGGTACAGTCCGAAACACTTACCAGTCCGTTACACAACCATTTACACTCCCACTCACCACTAGGGACAGTTTGGAACAGCCAATTAGGCTAATATACATGTCTTTGGACTGTGGGAGGAACCCAGAGTACCCAGAGGAAACCCACTGAAGCATGTGAAGAACATGCAACTCTGCACATTGTTGCTAAGCGCAGGCCCCGACCCTCGGACATTCTCGTCATGAGACAGATGTTCTGATCACTACTCGGCTATGCTGACCCGGCTGATTGATTTAATGATGAAACGAACTTGTTCTTTATGAAAAAAAGTTTTATAAAGTTGATTGTTGTGAATTGTGGTTGTGTTTCCTTTTTTCAACAGATTGATCCAAACAGCATTGCTGCAAGAGATGGTCGAATCAGGGAGGGGGACAGAATCATCCAGGTTTGTGCTGGCTCGGGTACATATTAAAACTGTGTCCATCAACACTCCACTTTATCTTGACTTTCACGGTTCGGACAAATTGTGCATGGGTTTATTATTCAGATCAATGGAATCGAGGTGCAGGATCGGGAAGAGGCGGTGGCTCTGCTCACAAGTGAAGAGAACCAGAACGTATGTCTGCTGGTGGCTCGTCCAGAGATAAGGGTACATGAACACTCTCGAGCATGTTCACGGCATCACGGTGAAGGAAATGAAACCTAACTAAGGTTGAGTCTATACTTCATTCCAGGGTCAGGGGTCAGTGGTATAGGTAACACACTGAAAGCTATAATTCAAACACGGACAGCTTGTGATGCATACCTTAGAATACAGCTGTACCTCGACTTGAGTCGTTTCGAGTTAAGTCGTTTTCAATTCATATGTCAGTTTTAAAAAAAATATATGGAAAAAATAAATAAATAAAGTTTACATCATTATAATAATAAAATCGCGCCCCACTATTTCAGAAGCACTGAATTAGCGGCAGCCCCGGCAAATTATACATATGCATCATCACGACATTACTGGCAAATGTAGCCAATGGCTGAGAGCTTTTGTTTCTCCCTCCTGCTGATTGGGTGCAGATGATGTATACACCTCTTTTTTTCTCCTTTGTGCACATGTCATCAACGAGATTGTTTAAATTGTGAATTCACATTTTTTCGTGTATTTTTAATGATTATTTCAGTGCTATGATGTCACTCAAATGGCCCGGCTTCTGGTAAGGACCCGAAGCGCTTTATTTATTCATAAATATTATCACAGTACAAAATTAAAAAGTTTTTACTCAATCATTACTACATTTTACTGCATTATTACTGTATTAATGAGTAAGGCTGGTGTTTAACAAGCAGATTTTAGCACATGTAATGTCATACATAGGACTTTAAAACCGCGTCAATAATTTGTGGATTTCCGGGATTCGCAGGTGAGGGGGTAATGTGATGCCCACGAATAACGGTGGCTTTCTGTATATTATATTAATATAGTATATTAAATATTATGTGTGTGTGTGTGTGTGTGTGTGTGTGTGTGTATATATATATATATATATATATATATATATATATATATATATATATATATATATACAGACACTCCCTGACTTAGTTATAAATTGGTTCCGGACGGCCAAACGTAAGTTGAACGTGAACGTAAGTTGTTACACTGACGTATGACACTCATACTGTACTAAATATCCATAAATACCATTACCGTATCTCATAAAACACCCCTAAATCAATTATTATAAACATAACATTGTAAAATAATATCAAATATATCAAATACTATCAACATTAATTTCAAATAAGTCACTTATTTATACCGAGTCACTTTACATGGAGCTTAAAACAGCCAATCAACGCTTACAATATGTGAGGCGCTCAAAACCGAAAGTAGTGTACTTGCGAAAGTAGTGTACTTGCTGTGGGTTATACGGACTTCCGGTCTTTCAAGTGTGCAAGGGTGCCGTTGAATTCATTTAGAACACAGCCAGCACTGATGTGACTCACCAGCAGAGCGGAGAGTTCTTTCTTTTGTGTAAGTAAGTAAGTAAACTTTATTCAAGAGATGCATACAAAACACAAGTACAAATCCTAATGAATATTAATATAAAAATAAATATACACTCTTAGGATTCTGCTAAAAGATAATAAATATCTGTAATTGTTCTGTAATTTGTGAATTCGGGTTTTCATTCATATTAGAACTCTCTTTGCTTAACTGAGTATGCATGGTAGATTGCACCGATCTGAGCAGATAGTTAATTCATTTCTGTGTATGAGACTTGCACCCATGCTAGTACACTTACGCTTCTGATCAACCATATTTGCTTAGGGTTACAAAAGTCCACAAAACAGTGTAAACACAAAGATCACAGAGACGACGTCTTAACACAAGGGTAACACGCTATATAACTGATATGTTATATATGAATATAACTGAACTAGGAAGAAGGAGCGGCACGTTCAGTCTGTCGTTTGTATACAATGTACGCAGCATCATTACGTCATTACGTCAGCATATTACGTAGGTACGTCTAAACTCAAAATTTGACTTTTTTTATGTAAAATCGAAAAAAAAGTAAAACGGATGAATGTAAGTCGGGGAGTGTCTGTATATATGTATATATGTGTGTATATAAAATATTATACAACTAAATTTGGCGTAGCCTAGGTTAGCCTAGAGACAAGCTCATTCAAGTTAAGTCGTTTTCGACTTACATCGTCTCTCCTGGAACCAATTAACGACGTAAGCTGAGGTATACCTGTACTCTGAAACATGTCGTGTAGTTCAGGATGAGTGTAATTGTCCTTATTAGCTGATGGACAACTCTTTACATTTGTCTTCTGGAACAGCTGGACGACGGGTGGATGGAAGATGACAGAAACGATTTCCTGGATGACCTGCACATGGACATGCTCGAGCAGCAGCATCATCAGGCCATGCAGTTCACCGCCAGCATGATCCAGCAGGTAAAGCAGTTCATCAGCCAGCCATGCTGTGGAATCGCCCCATCACAGCTGATCCATGAGCAGTCGTGAGACGTTGCTGGGTGTGATGAGTTTCTTGATAAATTAATTACTTTTATTACCTACGTGGTCCTTTTATCGGTATCGTTTTAAAATTACTGCACAGTTTAAGATTGACTATAAAAGAACTTGGGCAGAACTTGAGTGTCGGCCTGGTGGGAAGGTGCTGGATTACTGATCCCAAGGTCAAAGATTCAAGCCCCACTAACACTGGATTGTCACTGCTGTCCCCCCAGTGCACCTAACTGGGTTATCAAAAGCCGCCCATGTCTCTCACTGTCTGAAGTGAGAGATTAATGTAAAAGAACCACTGCTGACTTTTTTACAGAGTAACTGTATCGCCATCAACACATTTCTGCACTGCAATGGCCCAATGACCTGTCCGGGGTGCCCTTGCCCAGAGACGGCTGAGATGGGCCCCAGACATCCCATGCTAATTAGCATTAAGCTGTTCCGAAAATGAATGAATGAAAATCAGAACTTTTGACTGGCACAGTTCTATAAGATGTATAAGAGAGAATGTATAAGGGAGGGGGACACCATTTATACTTGGGGGCAATTTGGAACAGCCAATGAGCCTAATGTGTTCTGAATAATTTTTGATATTGTGGGAGTAAACCGGACTACCTGGAGGAAACCCATGCAAGCGCACGGAAAAGAGAAATGCCACACAGATACGACCTTTCTGAGCCCATGCCCATCTTGCTGTGAGGCAGAGGTGCTATTCAAACCTTAAAATGAATAAAAGTGTTTTCTGCGAACTGAACCTCATGTCTGTCATTTAAGAATTTTTAGCTTATGGTTTGTGGAAATAGATTGTGTGCGTGCATGCATATGTGTGTGTTTGGAGTGCATGCGAGTGTGTGCGTGTGTGTGTGTGCGTGTGTGTGTGTGTGTGTGTGTGTGTGTGTGTGTGTGTGTGTGTGTGTTTTGTGGTACAGTTGGCCCCCTACTCACAAAATTAATCTGTTCCAGTGCCTTTTTCGTAACGTGGGAGTTTCGTAAGTAGAGGCGCATTTTACATGTTAAACGCCTGATTCGTTCCAAGGCTCCCAGGACTACCCCATAAACCCTTTAAAAATGATAAAAGTACACCAATTTTGTATGAAATATGTGTTAAAAGTAAAAGAAAATTACTAATTAAACCATGTAAACATTTTATTAACATATTAAACCATTTTATTAACATATTTATTAAATAAACCATTATTACACATTTTTTATTAACACACACACACACACACACGTGTCTTTCTCTATCTCTCTCTCTCTCTCTCTCTCTCGCTCTCGCTCTCTCACACACACACACACAAACACAATACAGCATGCATTAAACGTGTATTGTAGACACATTAAATATTTATTGTGGCGCTGCGGGCCACACCCACAAGCAGGACACCAAAGAATTTTAAGACATGGGATTCAAAGCGCATTCCCTGCTTGACAGATCGGAGGTCCAAACTCAACTTTAACTTGATTCCTTGAGGGATCGGAGGTCCACATTTATTAAACATTTACTGAGTTAAACAACTTAAAAATCTAAACTAAAAACTAAAGAGTTAAGCCTCCTTCTGTCTCTATCTCTCTCTCACAAACACACACAAAACTTGGGCCACACCCACACTCAACCCGCAGCTGACAGAACAATTTTATTTCAATGTTTAAATGGATGGGACGTTTTATTTAAAGTGGAATTACAGTACAGTGAGTTGTCGACTTACGACCGCGTTTGGTTCCGGCAGACCGGTCGTAACTCAATCTGGTCGTATGTCGACTTTACATCCAAATACTCTCACGCCAAACAAAAACAGATGAATAAATCTTGCGCATTTAAATCTATACATCTATTTTCAATTCCACGTCACTGTGACACACAGCGGAGAGCCAATCCTTTCTGTACCCCACTGTGTGGGCGCGTCCCATAGCTTCAAACTCCAATTTTATTGGATTATAACAACAGCCACAGACTGTGCGTGTTGTTTGGGTAAAGAGATAAATTTCCCTCGTTTTGATCGGCTCATTTCCACAAAGCCAAGCACAGCTGGCAAGCAAACACAAATGGACAAGCATGGAAAAACTTCAACCCGCAGAGCAGCTGATTGCCAAAACTTGGGACGCGCTTCCTGTCACATAAACACTGCAGCGTGTGAGTCCAATAAAATTAGAGTTTCAACATATGAGACCCGCCCACACAGAAAGGATTGACTCTCAGCTTCGCGCCACAGTAACGTGGCATTGAAAGTAGATGAATAGATTTGCTCTGAGCAGTTAGAAAGACGCAACACTTGCACTGCACTGCCATGAATCATGCTTCACCAATTTTGCGGTCATAAAGTCGATCAGACGTAACTCGCATAGGTCGTAAGTCGACGACTCACTGTACCTGTTTGAAAGATCAGAGGTCCTGATTCAATATTAACTTGCTTCCTTGCGAGATCGGAGGTCTTCTCCCACGGAGCACTCTGTTTTAATATCGTGCCAAAATAATCGCCTCCATCATTGTATTTCCGCTTTAAGGTCTCCTTCTGGTTGAATATCGTCCCGATTGTAAAGGGGTTTCGGCAATAACGAAATATAACGCTGCATGATCAATCTCAAAACAAGCCAACAGTCAACTCTCTTTCACGCGTGTGACAAACAGGAAGTATGTTACAGGAAATATGTGTCACGTTCACTGCATCATCCCTCCTAGCCAATGGGAGGCCAGCGGGGTAGGATGTTGGGAGACAGCCAATGAGAGAGAAACTCGCGCATCGTGTGAAATTTTGATTGGTGCCTTTGAATTTTGAATGGTGCATCTGGCGCTTTTCGTAATAGGAGGTTGTTTTCGTATCCCGGGGACAAAAACTTAGGAAAATGTTCTTTGTAACCCAGAATTTTCATACCCAGGGGGTTTCGTACGTAGGTGGCCGACTGTATTTAAATAATGCGTTAATGTAACATCACTGATATTTGACATTTCGCTGAACTAGTTTGTAACAATTTCAAGGTTATTTCTGCTTTTTTTTAATCCAGAAAAAGCCTGTGGAGGATGGAAGCGTGATGGACACAGGGACTCTGCTCTCGCAGCAGCATGAGAAGGACAGCGGCGTGGGCCGTACAGACGAAAGCACCCGTAATGATGAGAGCTCAGAACAGGAGAACCTCTGCGATGACCAGACCAGTGCCTCTACCACTCTGGGCAGTCACAGGCCTCTGGCATACAGTCAGGACACACTGGGAAGCAGTGACGTTCCCTTCAGCAATGACTCCTTCATGTCAGCCGACTACACCGACGCAGATTTCTTGGGCGATTTCCCAGCTGATGAGTGTGAGCGCTTCAGGGAGCTGTTAGAGCTCAAATGCCAGGTCAGGAGTGGGGGTGGTCTGAACATAAGCTGGCCCAGTTTTGCCATCGATACTGCTGCAGGGGATGATGTTGTCGATAAGGAGCTGGAGCTTCTGAACGCAGAGCTGCGTAATATCGAGTTAGAGTGCCTGAGCATCGTGCAGGCACACCGTACACAGCAGTTACGTGAACAGCCATGGATGTTGCACAACAGTGGCTTCCGCAACTACAATACCAGTGTGGATGCCCGACGCCACGAGTTGGCCGATATCAGTGAGCTGCCTGAGAAGTCAGACAAGGACAGCTCGAGTGCCTACAATACAGGAGAAAGCTGCCGCAGCACGCCACTAACCCTCGAGCTCTCACCAGACAACTCCCTAAACCGAGCCAATGAAGGGCTTGCAGAAGCCAGTGCAGGAGGTATTGCACCAGGTCCCAACACCAAAGCTTTAAGACCCCTGCTATCACCTGTTCAAGAGGCTTCTGGTTCAAGTAGGACCCACACTGCTCCTACAAAAGAGCCTGATGCTGGCCACTACACTGAGGCCAAAGAACGCAAGCCAAGTCGTCTCAACCAACCACACTCCCCCTATAAACACGCCCACATCCCTGCACATGCTCAGCATTATCAAAGCTATATGCACCTGATTCAGCAAAAGTCCGCTGTAGAGTATGCACAGAGCCAGATGAGCCTTGCCAGCATGTGCCGGGATCCAGTGTCTGCCGAGCCCAAAGCAGAGTGGAAGGTGAAAATCCGCAGCGATGGTACTCGGTACATCACCAAGAGGCCAGCTCGTGACCGGCTGTTGAAGGAGCGTGCCCTGAGAATTCGAGAGGAACGCAGCGGAGGCATGACCACAGACGACGACGCGGCGAGTGAGCTGAAGATGGGCCGTTACTGGAGCAAGGAAGAGCGCAAGCAGCATGCGGTACGTGCCAAGGAACAGCGTCAACGGCGTGAGCTCATGAAGCAGAGTCGCACAGATTGGCTGAAGGAACAGAGTGGAAGTGGTCCGGATGACAAAAAGGAAGTCAATATTATTGAACTTAGTCACAAAAAAATGATGAAGAAGCGCAACAAGAAGATCTTCGATAATTGGATGACCATCCAGGAACTGCTCACACATGGTGCGAGGTCTCCAGATGGAACGCGAGTGTACAACTCGCTGCTGTCGGTGACCACAGTGTGAACTGCAGGCTCACGTATATAAAACACTTCCCAGTGGACTGGAGTATCCTGCCTCGTTCAATGTGGCGGTGCGTTTAAATAAGGAAGCAGGATCTCTGGAGGTCGTTTCGTGATCAGCAGTGAAGAGAAGGTACGATGAAAGTTTCGCAGAACGGACAAGGAGCACGGAGGAGAGAACAGTAACACGAATGATTTTGCATAATACTTTCTAACTTGTACTTGCTTTTTGAGTCATTTTAAAGGAACTATTTCATAACATTTGGGCCTTTTCTGAAATATTTCTAAAAAAAAATAGTTTAAAGTCCATTTGTCATAAAACATCCACCAGCAATATTTCTGAGTCATTTATTTATCAATATTTTACATATCATGCATTCATTTTGCTTATTTAAAGTGATACTGTCCAATATATTTAGCTTCATGGTCAGAACACCTCGGGCGGACATCGTTACATGACATTGGAGCCGCCAAGAGCGACGGTGGGCTGAGTCCGTTTTTGTTCATTTTGAGTGAAGAACACAAACGAATACAGAAAAGTGAAATCCTTCAGATGAGTTCTGGCGTAAATCCCAGTAAATTTTGATACAATCACCAATCACCATTTCTCTTGTTACTTCACTGATGTACTATTACACCAGCGCGACAAATCCAAAATCCAAGATGGTGGCACCTATGTATGAAACCTCTACATCTAGAAATAAAAACATAGCTGAAGAAGAGGTTCTTCAGTTATTAGAGGACGTGGAAAATACCTCTTCCTTTAGCTAGGACGCCGCTCTATCTTCAAATTAATATTTCACTGAATGTAACTCATTATTTTTGTTATATTTATACATTTCTTGGACACTTAGACTTAGACTACTCCACCTTTGTTTCGAAAAATATCATGTTAACCCACATTTGGTGCAATTTTTCATTCATTCATTAATTTTCTATAACCATTTAATCCTAATTAGGGTCGCAGGGAGGCTGGCACCCATCCCAGCCAACTTCAGGCGAGGGCAGAGTATACCCTGGGCAGCTCAGCAGGCCATCGCAGGGCAGAAACACGCTGACGGCTATGTAGCTCCTCTTGTCGAAAGTCAGCAATGGTTCTTTTACATGAACCTCCAGCACAGACAGTGAGAAACATGGCTGACCTTTGATAACCCAGTTAGTGCATTGGGGGGGGGGGACAGTGACAACCCAGTGAGAGTGGGGCTCGAACCCCCAACCTCACGATCAGTGATCCTGCACCTTTACCACCAGGCCACCGCTGCTGTGGTGCAATTCTTCTAAGTCCAATTTGTAATTTTTTTGGCAATTTTGCCAGACATTTTTTATGAAACTTAAAATTTTAAAGTGCTCGTCTGAAAATTCACAAAAATGGACTCAACCCGCTGTTGCTCTGAGTGGTTCATTGTTATCCAACACTTCAAACGAGTGTATTTTGATGTATGATAAACACTTTATAAAACCGTGTTCCAGCTGTCGACAGGTCCAAACAGCTGAAGGTGCGTCGCTCTGGGAGCAAGTTCTCCTCGTTCCATTTGAGAAGCTGAAAGATCATCAACGTTGTGAGGGTACGGCCTGTGATTTTATTTTCTTGAATCGAATGAGAATGAAATTAGTCTACTGAAATGCCTGAGACACAGGAAGCAGTGTTACAAAAACACATTTCAAGTTTTAATCATTTGTTCTATCTTTTAATATCATTTTATTTTCTATGTAAACAGAATTCCATAAAGGATGTAAACAAATTGGTCTTAAACAAATTGATTGTCAGGCTTCACCCTTTACTAAATGTTTTGTAGTTGGAAAAATATTTTCTATTGGATTCCGTACAACAAATGAAAGTAAACCAACATAACAATTCCTATGTTACCAACACAATTTGATGTCTTCTAAAATGGGACGAATTAATAAATTATTGTTTTATATTTAAAAAGTTGTGTTATTGTGTTATTTGTGTCAACAAAGTTGAGCAACATGTTGGAATTAAATTTGTAGGTTTCTCTTTGTTTTTCTGAATAATTTTGGGCCTCAGTCACACACTCTATTTCTCATTCATTCGGGAAAGCGCTATCCTCTCCCAGTCATAGGGAGGCCGGAGCCTATCTGAGCCGACTGAGGGAGGTGAAGTCAAGGTACACTAAGAATAGCTTGCAAGGCCATCACAACACACACACACACACACCTCAGGAGCCCAATGTGCCCATCTTTGGACAGTGTGTGTGTGTGTGTGTGTGTGTGTGTGTGTGTGTGTGTGTATATACGCATGCGGGATGGGGGGTTGGAACTTGAATTTAATATCTTTTTATCACCATCAACCAGTTTGTTTCAAACATGTAATATCACAATCCCACCAGTGACCCAAATACTGACGTTTCAGACGGTTTGTGATGTAAATTGTATGAAATAAATAATCATTAATACTCAGTTCACGTGAGAAAAGTGATCAGTGTGTAAACTCTGGGAGTGTCTGCACTTCAATACACTTTCATAACATGAGCGAAAATTACTTACTTTTTCATCTGAGCGACTGAGTATTTCATTTGTTTTTACGATGTAAAGCTTCTTTGCAACGATGCCAGCTGTAAAATGTGCGACACAAATAACACTACATTGAACTGAACTGTTAAAGTCACAGAAAGAAGATTGCTGTGAACTTCACGTAAGGTTATGTGATTACTCCGAGTAATAACTGGCCATACAATGCATTAGCATAAAGCTTGTAAAAGTAGTACCTGGATATAAAAGCAATTGCAACTCACATCACTACTTTATAGTACCAAATTTGGCTGAGATAGGCTTCAGCTTCCCTTGAAAAATGTGGAAATCCAGTTTAAGCAGACCAGCTTGAGCAAAGCTCAGAACAACCTGCGTTGGATTAATTCAACTACAGTTTTATTCGTAGATCGCTTTTTACAACTGACATCATGACGAAGCCACTTTACACTGTAACACGTAAGCAATTAAATAATAAAATACAAGGGAGCAGAGCAACACTGACTGTTCGGCAATCAGAATCTGAGTGAAACCGCATTTTATATCAATAAGTCCCAAGGTCCAAAACTGATTTTCTCGGGTTTTCTCATAATAAAGCATTATTTTTAAACAAAACTGTGTGTGTGTCTACTTTGTACAACCACTGGGACTAGCAGCAGGCACCATTGAATATTTTCTTTAAAAAATACCTGCAGCATGTTTTCAAAACTGACCCGTAATATATCAAAAATATTCTGTGATGAAAGTGCTTGTTTCAGCCAGGTCTTCAATGTGATAAAGAATTTAAACATTTATCTACAAACTCAAAACGTCCCCAATGCCAACAGCCCACGCCTACCGTGACAAGGATAAAATTCCCCCAGACGACACGAGGAAGAAACCTTGAGAGGAACCAGACTCGGGTAGAAACCCATCCTCATTTGGGTGAAACCATGCAGCACAAGCTTCACCGTAGTTTCACATGAAGTCCAGTCGGTACCTGAGAACTGTAATCCGAGTCCGAAACCGTTTCAGAAAAACAGTTCATTATCACCTGCAGTGAACTTCCATCTTCATACTTTGAGCGTATACCTAAATCCACGTGGATCGTCATCATCAGGAGCGAGGAGCTTCTAACAGCACAACTCCAACCAGATGGAGCACATCAGGATGGGTCACGGGATTCAGAGTCCAGAACGATCCGGACTGCTGCGATCTCAAAAAATAGCAGTTGTAGCTTGACAAAAACAGACGGGGGAAGGAGAGAGAGAGAGAGAGAGAGGTTATTAAGTACTGTATATAGTTTCATGGTGAAAGAGGAGTTTATTGATGCTGAGTGCATGGAGAGATTCCCTCATGCATAACTATGACAGCACAACTAAACAGAGAGGAGCAGAAGGAACACAGACGAGGTCACGCTGTACCATCAGGGGATCAGACACTCTGGTGTACCATCAGAGAATCAGACACTCCGCTGTCGACAGACCTGGTGGGTGAGCATGTGATCAACACAATTATTTTCGCGCTTCTGTGTTCTGTTGATAGCAATAAAATGTTGTTTTCAGTTCCATCACTGAATTGTCTTACAGCTGGTGAGATCCACTGGATTTATTTTCTTTTATCAGGAAAGTTTAGGAAATGTTCATACAACCTCAGCCATGCCACAGTATTACTGCCAAATAGCATCATAGAGAGGGCAGTGGTTGTTCAATGCAAAGATACAAAGCCCCACTGCAACAGTTTTCAATGCTGTCCCCTCAGTGCACTAACTGGGATATCATAGGCCGGCCGTGTCTCTCACTGTTTGTGGTGAGAGGTTCATGTACAAGAACCACTGCTGACTTTCATCAAGAGGAGCTGCTTCCCTGCGATGGCCTGACGAACTGTCCAGGGTGTACTCTGCCCTCATCCAGGGATGGCCGAGACCCCTAATTACGATGAAGCGGTTCAGAAAATGAATGAATGAATAACATCATAGGCTCAACCTGGTCCTAAACCTGATAATCCGTTTCATGGTTCATCCACCTGAGAGGCGAAACATCTTCAGTCGATCAATTCAATAAATACCTGCTGCTGGTTTGAAATCCTTCACTTTGCCACGAAATTCAGAATTTATATATCTACACAACAAAGCAAGTCTTTAAACGTGAACGATATGGTGCTTCAGCTATATTACACAAATATACATTTGTTCGAGCCCTGCTGTAGAGCTTTTCAGTCAGCGGGCGTGTGTGTTCGGATCCCTGTACATGATTGGAGAAGAATAATTATGCTAATTCTAGCAGGAAGGTAGAATCTGTCGCCTATTCTGTGGCTGTTGGAATGTAATTGATGATCTTCTCAAGGCTTGATGCACACCACACTGTGTGATTTATTTCCCCAGAGAATGATTCACACACATACAAAGAGCTACACACTTTGTTTAATAGGAGATAACAATATACCACGCAAACCAAACAATGAGCCGACCGCATTCAATTTCAACACGCCTCGTTCTCGTGATGCAGACAGAGATTGCTTTGATTGTTCTCAACAGTTTGTCGCCACTGGCGTGTTTCCATATCAGTGTTGAATTAAACCAGGCAGCCTGCGAAGGCCACGCTCATCTCATTTGTTTAAATGCCACACCAGAGGAATGCAAGACTGAAGCATCTGTTCACTGATAAAACCGGTGTTTGGGTTTCTTGGCTCATCTCAGCCGTTCCTGGGGAGACAAGGTTAAGAGCCTCTTCCTGCTGAGATAAAACACAAGGATGTGCTATTTAGAAAAACCTGAATATCATTTGTAAATATAGGCCTCAAGGGTTACGACTCTGAATGACAAAATTTCAGACTAGTTATTGGCTCGAATCACAGTCCAATCACCTGCCCTTGTTGGGCCCTTGAGCAAGGCCATTAACCATCAATTGCTCAGTTATATAATAAATGATAAATGTAAGTCACTCTGGATAAGGGTGTCAGCTTAATGCTGTCAATGTAAGTATGCCATGATTTCTTCATCATGTCCAATGCAGCCATGAGGGGGGCACAAACAAGTGCCCGCCCTCACCCCGGTCCCAAGCCTGGATAAATGCAGAGGGTTGCATCAGGAAGGGCATCCGGCGTAAAACTTTTGCCAGAATACAAAATGCAAACCGTAAAGACAAATTCCATACCGGATCGATGGAGGCCCGGGTTAACAGCGACCGCCATCAGTGCTGTTAACCAACAGGGTGCTGGTGGAAATTGGACTACTGTTGGTCGAAGAAGTTGAGGTTGAAGAAGAAGAGGCAGGAGGCGTGTCCGTAGGCAGAGAGAGAAGAGGAAAAGCACGAGTTTAGGACTGAGAGTAGGGACTTTGAATGTTGGAACTATGACAGGAAAAGGTAGAGAGCTGGCTGACATGATGCAGAGGAGGAAGGTGTGTTCTACTGTGTGGTATACTGTGTGTTCAGGAGACCAGATGGAAAGGTAGCAAGGCTAGAAGCTTAGGAGCAGGGTTTAAGCTGTTTTTTTTCATGGTGTGGATGGGAAGAGAAATGGAGCAGGAGTCATCTTGAAGGAGGGGTTGGTCAGGAATGTTCTCGAAGTGAAAAGAGTGTCAGACAGAGCGATGAGTCTCAAGTTAGAAATTGAAGGTGTGATGTTCAATGTTCTTAGTGCTTATGCCCCACAGGCAGGATGTGAGCTAGAAGAGAAGGAGAGATTCTGGAGTGACTTAGATGAAGTGATGCAGAATACCCCCAGAGGTGAAAGAGTGGTCATTGGTGCAAACTTCAACAGACATGTTGGTGCAGGCAACAGAGGGAACAAGGAAGTGATGGGCAGGTTTGGTATCCAGGACAGGAACACAGAAGGACAGATGTTGATAGATTTTGCAAAAAGGATGGAAATAGCTGTGGTGAATACTTTCTCCAGAAGAGAGAGGAGCATAGGGTGACTTATAAAAGTGCACACAGGTTGACTACATCTTGTGTAGGCGATGTAATTTGAAGGAAGTCAGTGACTGCAGAGTAGTAGTGGGTGAGAGTGTTGCCAAACAGCATAGGATGGTGGTATGAGGGATGATGTTGATGGTAATAAAGGTGAAGAAAGCAAAGGCAGTGCAGAAGACAAAGTGGTGGAAGCTGAAAAAACAAGAGTGTCGTGTTGTCTTCAAGGAGGAGTTGAAACAGGTTTTGGGTGGTCAGGAAGTGCTTCCAGATGACTGGACAACTACAGCTAATGTGATCAGGGAGACAGGTAGGAGAGTACTTGGCATGTCCTCTGGAAGGACAGTAGATAAGGAGACTTGGTGGTGGAATGAGGAAGTGCAGGAGTGTGTACAAAAGAAGAGGTTAGCTAAGAAGAAGTGGAACATTGAGAGGACCGAAGAGAGTAAACAGGAGTACAGGGAGACACAGCGTAAGGCGAAGGTAGCTGTGTCAAAGGCCAAACAGAGGGCATATGATGACTTGTACGCTAGGTTGGACAGTAAGGAGAGAGAAAATGATTTATACAGGTTGGCACAGCACAGAAATGGAGATGGGAAGGACGTGCAGCAAGTTAGAGTGATTAAGGACAGAGTGGGAAACCTGTTGACTGATGACAGAAGTGTGCTGGGAAGATGGAAAGAGTACTTTGAAGAGCTGATGAATGAGGAAAATGAGAGAGAAAAAAGAGTAGAAGAGGTGACTGTTGAGGAGCAGGAAGTAGTAAAGATTAGTAAGGGTGAAGTGAGGAGGGCATTGAAGTGGATGAAGAGTGGAAAGGCAGTTGGTCCTGATGGCATACCAGTGGAGCTATAGAAGTGTCTAGGAGAGGTAGCAGTAGATAAACACATTCAACAAAGTTTTAGAGAGAGAGAGGATGCCGGAGGAATGGGGAATGGAGAAGTGTGATGGTAACCATTTTTAAGAACAAGGGAGATGTACAGAGTTGTGGAAACTACAGAGGGATAAAGTTGATGAACCATACGATGAAGTTATGGGAAAGAATAGTGGAAGCTAGACTAAGGGCAGAGGTCAGCATTTGTGAATATCAGTTTGGTTTCATGCCAAGAAAAAGCACAGTGGTTCGTACATCTACCTCTCAGTAAGAAAGTCCTAGGTTTAAGTACCAGGTTTGGAGAGAGAGAGTTTCTATCTGTTTACATGTTCTTTCCTTTTTGTGTGTTTCCTGCAGGTGCTCCTATTTCCTCCAGCAGTCTCAATACATGCACATTATAGGATAATTAGCTGTTTTCAAATTGCCCCATAGGTTTGGACATCATCGTAAAGGTGTGTGTGTGTGTGTGTGTGTTGCCATACATTGGACTGGTAAGCTGTTCAGGATGTACCCACCATGGTAAAGAGACCGGATCAGGTAGGCTCCATCCCACGGGCAGAGTTAGATTAAGTGGTTCAGCAAATATGGATAAATAAACAGAATAAAAGCAGTTGCTGCACACTGCTGCTGATGGGTGACGGTGTACTGCAGGTTTATGATGTTGGATTTTGTTCTTATTGTCGAAACGAATACAAAGTGCAGTTATGGCTCAGGCAGAAAAAAACATGTTGAGATGTTCAGTTTTTTTGTTTTTGTTGTAATTGCTTTGAAACACTTTCCTCGGGGTGGTCGCTCAAACAGGTGGCGTCTGGATTGAGGTAGCTTTTTAAGAATGGTGTACGCTCTTCTGTGAAAGGAACACCTCATGTTGGGGACGATTAAAAAAATGTAAAAAATCCTAAAGGAAAAGATAATGACCGTGATGAAAGCTTGGAAGACTTTTACCCACATTCGAGCAGCTGTAATTTTTTTTAAATAAAATTTAACACCACGCCATCATAGAAGTCAGTTCGGGCCAGTCAACTTACATTTCAGCATGTATTTCTGCATCCGGGGCAGTGGTGGTCTAGTGGTATAGGTGCTGGATCACTGATCCAAAGGTTGGGGGTTCGAGTCCCACTCTCCACAAGGTTGTCACTGCCCCCCCCCCCCCCCCCTCCAGTGCAGCTAACTGGGTTATCAAAGGCCATAAAAAGGACCATTGCTGACTTTCGTAAAGAGTAGGCTGCAAAGCCGTCGGCGTGTTTCCGCCCTGTGATGGCCTGGCGAGCTGTCCATGGTGTACTCTGCCCTCGCCCGAAGTTGGCTGGGCTGGGCACCAGCCTCCCCGCGACCCATATTAGGATTAAGCGGTTACAGAAAATGAACTGATGATTTCTGCATCCAGGAATATCCATGACGCCCTTACAGCTCTTATGGGAGTTGAACAATGGGACAACATTTTCCAAACCTCACTGCATAATCTCCGTCACTGGATTTGAACGAGGCTGCATCTCTCTGCTCATTGCACTGGTGGTTAGACACGATACAGACAGTGTAACTCAGAACACTCATCCGATGAGACCGACTGGAGCTCCTATTCCAGTAGACACTTTGCTGCATGTTGATGACACCGACATTAATTACTTTCTTTATTTAAATTTTTAAACCATCCATCCATCTGTTTCTGCTGCTTATCTGGGTCTTAATTACAGGGGCAGCGGCTTAAGCCTCCCTGACTTCCCTTTTTGGTGGGAATACTGACATGCTGGAGGTCTGTCCCGAGATCGCTCGCTGCTCAGACATGCCCAGAGCCGCTTTTCTTGCAGGCATCCAGAAGGCGGATGAAAAGTTTAAGGAGGCAAAGTGTATTTAGGTAAAAATGCATAAATACATAAATATATTTGCATTAATCTTAGCTGTTGCAGACTTTTGTTCAGTGCATTACAGTGGAAACTAAAAATATAAAACAAAATGTGTTGTGCATTGAATTGTGAGGCAGTGAAACAAAGCACTCATCACTAGACCATCAGTCGCTGCATTCATACAGAGTCTTTAAACCTTTTTCTAATATCACTGTAGCATGACCTCTCAGACAGGACATCTCCCGACGGCGAGTGAGAATAATTATTTAACAAGGCCTGATAAAAGTCACGGGCAGTGGTGGCCTGGTGGGAAAGATGCTGGATCACTGAACCTAAGGTTGAGGGTTCAAGCCCCACTCTCAACGGATTGTCACTGTCCCCCCTAGTGCTGGGTTATCTGGGTAATCCAAAGCAGGCCATGGCTCTCACTGTCTATGGTGAGGGGTTCATGTAAAAGAACCATTGCTGACTTTTCGAGAAGCGGGGCTGCATAGCCATCAGCGTGTCTCCACCCTGTGATGGTCTGGCGAGCTGTCCAGGGTTGGGTGAGATGGGCGCCAGCCTCTCTTGTGACCCTAATTAGGATTAAGAGGTTCAGAAAATGAATGAATGATTGAATGAATGATAAAAGTTATGCCATTTTACTTAAAATGGGAACTGTATTAGGTTGTCCGGATTTGTAATAAATCTTTACAGTGATATTGAGTGAAGAAGATGATTTTTTTGGATGTCACCAGTCATAAGTTGAAAAAAACTAATAATAAGATGATTTAGCATTAACATTAAACAACACTTTAAGTTTTGTATAGTTTATATATAACTTTGTTAAGTTTTATATATATATATATATATATATATATATATATATATATATATATACACACAGTCGGCCCCCTACTTACAAAATTAATCTGTTCCAGCGTCTTTTTCGTAACGCAGGAGTTTCGTCAGTAGGGGTCGCATTTTATGTGTTAAACGCCGGATTCGTTCAAAAGACTTTTTAAAAATTATAAAAGTACACCAATTTTGTATGAAATACGTGTTAAACTATTTTATTCACACATTTATTAATACATGTTTTATTAACACACACACACAAACACACACCCCTGTCTCTCTCTCTCTCTCTCTCCCTCTCTCTCTGCCTCTCTCTCTCTCTCTCACACACACACACACACACACACACACACACACACACACACATAGACACACATATGTATTAACGCCCACAAGACGTGGAATTCAAAGCGCATTCCCTGCTTGACAGATTGGCGGTCCAAACTCAACTTTAACTTAATTCCTTGAGGATCGGAATTCCAGATGAGCTCAAATGCGCCACATTTATTAAACATTTACTGAATTAAACAACTTAAAAAAACTAAACTAAAAACTAAAGAGCTATGCTTCCTTCTCTCTCTCTCTCTCTCTCACACACACACACACACATACACACACACACACACACACACACACACACACACACACTCTCTCTCTCTCTATCACACACACACACACACTCACACATATACACACACACACACACACTCTCTCTCTCTATCACACACACACACACACACACACACACACACACACATGGACGGGATGTTTTATTTAAAGCGGAATTACAGTATCTGTTTGAAAGATCAGAGGTCCTCACTGTAGTTCCGCTTTAAGGTCTCCTTCTGGTTCTGCGTCATCCCTCATAGCCAATGGGATGGGAGGCCAGCGGGGCGGGATGTTAAGAGACAGCCAATGAGAGAGCAACTCGTGCATCGTGTGAAATTTTGATTGGCGTGTTTAAATTTTGGATTTCTTTTGATAAGAGGGGGTTGTTTTCATATTCCAGGGATGAAAACTTGAAAAATGTTCATCGTAACCCAGGATTTTCGTACACAGGGGGTTTCGTAAGTCGGGGGCCGGCCGACTGTACTATATAAAGAGAAATTTGATTTTAAGCCATCCAAAGTGAGCGCACATATCTGTAGATACAAACATAGAAGCAATGGGCAGCCACTTTGTAGAGAGCAGTTGCTAGTTAGGAGCCTTGCTCATGGGCACTTCAGCCATGAAGGTCGGGGTGGAAGAGGGGAGGTTCTTCCCATCCCCACCACCACACACACTTTTCCTACTGGTCTGGAAGTCAAACCAGTGCGCTTTCTGTCTCAAACCCACCTCTTAACCATTAGGACATGACCGCCCTGTGTCCTAACGGTGAAAGAATGAGCAGATTTTATACTGACGTAAGACAATCTACCTATATATTTGTAAGCATGAAATAAAACAAATAACATTTTAACTTCATACGTATGAGCCAAGTAACTGTTGTGAAAGCGCTGAATGGTATCTACAGTAAATTGTTCCACAACCATAAATCATCTTTAATAGCTATTTGACCCTTGACCTATGCATGGACTTATTTGGAAGTCTGTCTTGTTAGGTTGTTTTATGAGTTAGCAGTGAAAGGAGAAATAGATGTCATTAAATTAATCATAATTTTCCTTGCATGCTTCTAAAATAACTCTGGACATGGCTTAGTCCTCCAGGGGTCTACGGGTGTACTGCAGTTACTTAAGAAAAAGAAAATTTGCTCCTGAGTGGCGTATTGACAAGTTCGAATCCAAGCTAATGCCACAGCTATCTGTGACCAGAAGTCAGTGGGAGCGAATTGGCTGAGCTCTCACAAGAGGAAGGGATGGCATATGCTCACTTCCCTGTCAGTCACAGCAATTGTCAGCTAATTATGGACGTCTGTGAGCTCATTAGTACAAGGTGATGGATAGCACTTTCCTGCCGAGTGTGTTAGACCGTCCCCCCAAATATGAATGCACCACACTTCGAAAAGAGGCAGGTGGCAAGCATTGTATGTCGTGGAGGGTGTGTGTGAATGCCTTCACCCCTCCCTGGCTGGTGGTGGTCGTGTTATAGGGAAGGCAATGCTTGATGGGTGGGAATTGGGTACAAATAAATTAGGTAGAGAAAAATAAGGGGGTTGGATCCATTTTTCTACTCAAAGCTCGTGACCACAAGTGAGGGTTGGAACAGAGATCATATGGTGAACTGAAAGCTTTGCCTTGCAGCTCAGCTCCCTCTTCACCACAATGAACCAGTACAAACTTTGTTTTACAGCAGAGGCTGCACCAATTCGCCAGTCAATCTCCTACTCCATCCCACCCTCACTCATGACCAAGATCCCAAGAATTTAAAATCTTCCACTTGTGGCGGGACCTCATTGCAGACCCAGAGGGTGCATTCACCCTTTTCTGGCTGAGAACCATGGTCTCGGATTTGGAGGTGCTAAATCGCATAACAGCCACTCCGCACTCAACTGCGAATCACTTCAATGAAATCTCGAGATTTATTAACTGATATCATGGATGTGGTGAAGGAGGACATGAAGGTCATTGGTGTAAGAGAAGAAGATGCAAAGGATAGGGTGAGATGGAGGCAGATGATTCGCTGTGGCGACCCCTGAAGGGAAAAGCCAAAAGGAAAAGAAGAAGATATTGATAAAGCCTAAAGGACAGCATCATCCACAAAAAACAGAGTCAAGATCCTATGGTCACCAAACCAAAGCCCCTCAATGTCTCAGTTGTGCAGGGAAATTCTATCCATAAAATTATGAACACAATCGGTGACAAAGAACAACCCAAAAGATAGCCTGCGGCACATGGTCAAAAGCCTTCTTTAAATCCACAAAACACATGTGGACAGATTGGGCGAATTCCCATGCTCCCTCCAGAATTCTGTAGATGTAGAGTATTAAGAATTTCACAGCCAAGAAGAAAACTACATTACTCCTCGTGAATCCAAGGTTCAATTATCAGTCGAATCCTCCTCTCCAGTACTACTGCATAGACTTTCCTAGATAAGCTTAGGAGTGTGGTTCCACAATAATTGGAACAAACCCTCCAGCTCCCTAAAAAAAGGGTAGCTACCACCCCAGTACAAACCCAGTGATAGGCCCCAATGACCATACAATGTTGTTGAGACATGTCAACCAGGACAGCCCTACAATATCCATAGCACAGAGATATTCAGGGTACATCTCATCCACCTCTGGAGCCTGACCACCAAGGAGCTTTTTGACAACCTCGACGACCTTAGCCCCAGCAATGCGTAGACCCCCACCCAGACTCCCAGGGTCTTCCTCCTCTATGGAGGGCATGCTGGTGAAATTCAGGTGGTCCTCTAAGTATTCCTTTCACCTCCTGACAACATCCCCAGTCAAGGTGGGCAGCTCCCCAGTTCGACAGTGAACAGTACTTGTGGAGAGCTGCTTCCCCCTCCTGAGGTGTCAAATGGTGGTCCAGAACCCTTTCAAGACAATCCAATAGCTTTTCAGGCCCTCATCAAACTCCTCCAACACCTGAGATTTTGCATCAAGCTGCAGCATGTTTTGCCTGCCGACACCTGTCTGCTGCTTCAGGAGTCCCACAGTCCAAAAGGACCCGATAGGCCTCCCTTTTTAGTTGGACAGCACCTCTCACAGCAGGTGTCCACTACAAGGTTTGTGGATTACAGTAATGTGGAAAAATTAGGACACCTCATTATCGTGTACCTATTGTGTATTATCGTGTACTATCGTGTACATGTATCGTGTACGATACCTCATTATCATATAGTGAACTGTTGATGAAGAGATGTTCACGTAATGCTTTATTAAGAAATGTTAATAATATCCCATCTTGTTTTTATTTATTTATGGAAAAGAAAGTGATTTAATTGTCATAAAACAACATCAATTAATGTATGTTTACTCATCAAACAAAGGAAATGAAAAATGCATAGTTCAATGGACAAAAAATTTAGACACCCTACCCCTAATAATTACTTTTTGGCTGAAGTAAATTCAGTGAGACGCTTCTTGTTGCCATCTACCAGTTTCCCACATCGATTTGAGGAAAGGTTTCCCCAGACCTCAATGCAGAATTCTTTCCGCTGTGAGATGTTTGAGGGGTTCCTTGCATGCACAGCCCATTTCAAGTCACCCTACAGCATCTCATTGGGATTAAGATCCAGGCTTTGACTGACCCATTCCAGGACTCTCCACTTCTTAGTTTTCAGCCAGTGGATGGCGGATTTCCTCGTCTATTTTGGGTCAATGTCATGTTAAAGTATCAGGTTTCACTTCAGCTTTAATTTTTTACAGATGGTCTCACATGTTCTTCAAGCCCCCTCTGATACACAATAGAATTCATGGTAGATTCTATGATGGTGAGCTGACCAGGTCTTGCCGCAGCAAAGCTACCCCAAACCATGACACTTCCAGATCCATGCTTCACAGATTATATGAGATTCTTTCCCTGGAATGCTGTATTTTGTTTACGCCAAACTTTCTTCTGTTCTGGTGTCAACACAAAATGTTCTTTTTAAAGATCAAAGTATTCCTCCTTGAACACCTTGCATGAAGGTCAAACTTGTGTCATTTCTTTCTGAGAGTCATGTGCTTTCACATCGACAGTAGTGAGAGCCTGCTGGAGCTCCCGTGATGATATTTTAGGACTTCTGATGACTTCTTTAAGCATCTTAGATGTTTGCTTTAGGGGTGAATTTGCTTGGCTGGCCAGACCTGGGCATGGGGCAGTTTTTTTGAACGTCCTCCACTTATAAATAAATTTCCAGATGGTGGAATGGCTGATGTAAAATTCTTTTGATATCGTTTGAAATCCCTCACCAGACTCAGCCTTCTTTCTGAGGGCCTCAGTCAGCTCTTTGGATCTCACCGTGGTGTTCAGTCTCACGTCAATAGTCAGGGGTCTTCTTCTTCTTCTTCTTTTACTTTCGGCTGCTCCCTTCAGGGGTCGCCACAGCAAATCATCCGCCTCCACCTCACCCTGTCCTCTGCATCTTCTTTTCTGACTCCAACGACCTTCATGTCTTCCTTCACCACATCCATAAATCTCTTCTTTGGTCTTCCTCGAGGCCTTCTGCCTGGAAGTTCCAACCTCGGCATCCTACTGCCAATATACTCACTATCCCTCCTCTGTACATGTCCAAACCATCTCAATCTAGCCTCTCTGACTTTGTCTCCAAAACATCTTACGTGGGCTGTCCCTCTGATATACTCATTTCTGATCCTATCCATCCTCGTTACTCCCAGAGAGAACCTCAACATTTTCATCTCCGCTACCTCCAGCTCTGCCTCCTGCCTTTTCTTCAGCGCCACTGTTTCTAATCCATACAACATCGCTGGCCTCACCACCGTCTTGTACACTTTTCCCTTCATTCTTGCTGACACTCTCCTATCGCACATCACACCGGACACTTTTCTCCAACCATTCCAGCCTGCCTGCACACGTTTCTTCACCTCTTTTCCACACTCTCCATTGCTCTGGATTGTTGAGCCTAAGTATTTAAAATCCTCCACCTTCGTTATCTCTGCTCCCTGTAACATCACCGTTCCTCCTGGGTCCTTCTCATTCACACACATGTATTCTGATTTTCTGAGGCTAACCTTCATTCCTCTCCTTTCCAGGGCATACCTCCACCTCTCTAGATTTTCCTGCACTTGTTCTCTGCTCTCACTACAGATCACGATGTCATCTGCAAACATCATAGTCCAGGGAGATTCTTGTCTCACCTCGTCTGTCAGCCTGTCCATCACCATAGCAAACAAGAAGGGGCTCAGAGCTGACCCTTGATGCAGTCCCACCTCCACCTTGAATTCGTCGGTCACACCGACAGCACACCTCACCGCTGTCTTACATCTCTCATACATGTCCTGCACCACTCTAACATACTTCTCTGCCACTCCAGACTTCCTCATGCAATACCACAGTTCTTCTCTTGGCACCCTGTCATATGCTTTTTCCAGATCCACAAAGGCACAATGTAGCTCCCTCTGACCTTCTCTGTACTTCTCTATTAACATCCTCAAAGCAAACATTGCATCTGTGGTGCTCTTTCTTGGCATGAAACCAAACTGTTGTTCACAAATGCTGACCTCTGCCCTTAGTCTAGCTTCCACTATTCTTTCCCATAACTTCATCGTATGGCTCATCAACTTTATCCCTCTGTTGTTGCTGCAACTCTGCACGTCTCCCTTGTTCTTAAAAATGGGCACCAGCACACTTCTCCTCCACTCCTCCGGCATCTGCTCACTCTCTAGTACCTTGTTGAATGTTCTTGTCAGAAAATCTACTGCTACCTCGCCTAGACACTTCCATACCTCCACAGGTATATCATCAGGACCAACTGCCTTTCCATTTTTCATCCTCTTCAATGCCCTTCTCACTTCACCCTTACTGATCTTTGCTACATCCTGCTCCTCAATGGTCACCTCTTCTACTCTTTTTTCTCTCTCATTTTCCTCATTCATCAGCTCTTCAAAGTACTCTTTCCATCTTCCCAGCACACTTCTGTCATCAGTCAATACATTTCCCTCTCTGTCCTTTAACAATCTAACTTGCTGCATGTCCTTCCCATCTCTATTTCTCTGCTGTGCCAACCTGTATAGATCATTTTCTCCCTCTTTACTATCCAACCTATCATACAAGTCATCATACGCCCTCTGTTTGGCCTTAGCCACTGCTACTTTTACCTTACACTGTGTCTCCCTGTACTCCTGTTTACTCTCTTTGGTCCTCTCAATGTCCCACTTCTTCTTAGCTAACCTCTTCCTTTGTACACACTCCTGCACTTCCTCATTCCACCACCAAGTCTCCTTATCTACTTTCCTTCCAGAGGACACACCAAGTACTCTCCTACTTGTGTCCCTGATCACATTTGCTGTGGTTGTCCAGTCATTTGGAAGCACTTCCTGGCCACCCAAAGCCTGTTTCAACTCCTCCTTGAAGACAACACGACACTCTTCCTTTTTCAGCTTCCACCACTTTGTCTTCTGCTCTGCCTTTGCCTTTTTCACCTTTCTCACCAACAGAGTCATCCTGCACACCACCATCCTATGCTGTTTGGCAACACTCTCACCCACTATGACTTTGCAGTCACTGACTTCCTTCAAATTACATCGCCTGCATAAGATGTAGTCTACCTGTGTGCTCCTACCTCCGCTTTTATAAGTCACCCTATGCTCCTGTTTCTTCTGGAAGAAAGTATTCACCACAGCCATTTCCATCCTTTTTACAAAATCTATCAACATCTGTCCTTCTGCGTTCCTGTCCTGGATACCAAACCTGCCCATCACTTTCTCGTCCCCTCTGTTGCCTGTACCAACATGTCCATTGAAGTCTGCACCAATGACCACTCTTTCACCTCTGGGGGTACTCTGCATCACTTCATCTAAGTCACCCCAGAATCTCTCCTTCTCTTCTAGCTCACATCCTGCCTGTGGGGCATAAGCACTAACAACATTGAGCATTACACCTTCAATTTCTAACTTGAGACTCATCACTCTGTCTGACACTCTTTTCACTTTTAGAACATTCCTGACAAACTCCTCCTTCAAGATGACTCCTACTCCATTTCTCTTCCCATCCACACCGTGATAAAATAGCTTAAACCCTGCTCCTAAGCTTTTAGCTTTGCTACCTTTCCACCTGGTCTCCTGAACACACAGTATGTCCACTTTCCTCCTCTGCATCATGTCAGCCAGCTCTCTACCTTTTCTTTGCATAGTTCCAACATTCAAAGTCGCCACTCTCAGTCCTAGACTCATGCCTTTCCTCTTCTCTCTCTGCCTACGGACACGCCTCCCACCTCTCCTTCTTTGACGTCTTCGACCAACAGTAGTCCAATTTCCATCAGCACCCTGTTGATTGACAGCACTGATGGTGGTCGTTGTTAACCTGGGCCTCGATCGATCCGGTATGGGGGTAATACTTCTGATTTGCATCATAAATATTTGGCATTGGTTTTACGTCGGATGCCCTTCCTGGCACAACCCTCTGCATTTCTCCGGACTTGGGACCGGCATGAGGGGGAGAGACACTGGTTAGTGCCCCCCCCCCCCCACCTCATGGCTGCATTGTCAATAGTCAGGGGTATCAAACTAAATGTCTGAGGTTTAAATAGGATGAGCCATCTTCCAAATGCTGAGTGGCGATGTTCTGATCATATGAACCTGAACTGATACACCTGTGCGTGATTATAGCCATTTTAAGTGGGAAAATATTTGGTGGCGTCTTAATTTTTTTCCTCTTTTGAAATACAGTGGAGCCTCAGTACTCGAACTTAATCCATTCCAGATGGCTGCTTGGATTCTGATTTATTCGGATTCCCAACCCGCTTTTCCCATTACAAATAATGTAAGCAGTCTTAATCCGTTCCGTCGTCTTTTGAACAGAAGTTAACAGTACCATAACTCATACCATAGGTCCTCAAATTAAGTGAAAAAATTATTGAATACAGTACATTATGTTATGGTTTGTGTTCTGAGAGACTTTTTAACTTTTCTGTGGTTTTTATTTTAGTGTTATGGTCTCTTATGGAGTGAAATCCCCACTATCGGAGCCAGCTCACCACCATTTGGTGGTTGGTTGACAGCTCAGCTCTTCTCTTGACCCGAGTGTCTAAGGCATATGGGCACAAGAGCCAGTGACACACCTCCACAGTCAATCATTGAACTGTGGTCTAGGGTGTCCTGGTATCCAGTGCACTTATGGACACCCTTGTATTTGAACATGGATAAACTTTGATGGGCACAGAAGTCCAACAAATGAAACAGTATTCGGGTTCAGATTGGAGACTCCATACCAGCCAATCACACGCTTTCAGGTCACACTATCATTGCTCACAGAGGGAGACCCAGGGGAAGCGTTCTCTAACATACTCTAAAAACTCCCAAAAGAGTGGATTCTCTGAACTGTCATGAGTTGCATAAGCACAAACAATAGTCAGGTTCCATCCCCCACCAGAAGGCAGAGGGAAGCCACCCTTTCCTCAACTGGAAACAACCCCAACATGTGGGCACTGAGATGGGGGAAGGGGGGGGGGGCAACAAGGATGCCCACACTGCCTCACTGCCTCTCCCCTTGAGCAACTCTAGAATGGAATAAGGGCCAGCCCCTCTCGGGATTGGTGGTTCCAGAGCCCAAGTTATGTATCAAGGTGAGTCTGACTATATCAAGTCTATCTGGTGCTTGAGGCCTCTCAATGTCTCAAAACCAAAACAAAGTAAAACTGAAGTAAATGTCACCAATAGGACGTTTTCTGTCTGTTGAGTTTTTAGGAATGAAACACAGGTACCTTTTATTTTAAAGGTTTCAGATGGGTTTTTCAATGAAAAATGATCTCATTAATTCAGAAACAATGACAGCCTGGTGGTGTAGTGGTTAGCACATCTCGACAACTGAGAATTAACAAGGTCTATCTGTCATTCCATTCAAATGGCAATAGACCTTGTTAATTCTCAGTTGACTTTCTGCCTTAAGGCAAGAAGGTCCTGAGTTCGAGTCTGTTGCTTGCAATGTGTGTTTCTGTGTGGTTTTCATGCTCTGCCCTGTGTGCATGGGTTTCCTTCCACAGTTCATAAATAAATTGACTGTTCCAGTTTGGTTGAGTGTGTTGGTGAGCTGCTGTATTGTGTAGTACACTTTTATCAGGTTAAGTCAGAATGAGGTGGGCATCGACCTGAAAAGGTTCAGTAAATGAGCGAGTGAGAGTGAAATATTTTTTTCCTGAGTAAATGAAACACACTTCGGTATGCAGCAAACATTTTTCAAAATAAATCATACAATAAGAATTATTACTTTTTCTATATCGCTAATATATTCTGGTTTGGTTTCCTGTGTACTTGCTGGCTACTGAGCATTTCACTCACTGTCTGCTTTCAAACCATTATGTCCTTTCAGTGTGTTTTTCCCCAAGGCATGTAACTGATTGCAACCAGCACTACACAAATAAAACTGAATTGAATTGACATAATACTTCTGCTACCTGTTGAGGTGACATGGTGTATGTATTTTTTTAAAATCCGGTGTTTGAACCTGTCACCTACTTGGGATTATCTCAAGGATTTTGGTTCATTTTTAATTTTTCAAGTGTCCGTCAAGCACTTCCAGGGGCAGGGAGCTCTCCGTGAACTCCTAAAACTCGTAATTTTATTTTCTCGAAATTAAAAATCAATGATCTAATTCTACAAATCACACTATTAGTAATCTTACATACCAGCCAGTCAGCTTCAAGACATTACTGGGGTACGGATACAGTACAACCATCGAAGACATTTTCCATTCTTTCTTATTTCTCATTCTCTGAGTTTGAGGGATTTTACCACATTTTAGAAATCAACCATTTAAATGTGTGCCTACAGCCTTTAAGTAATCTTGAAGAAGCAGTAGGAGGATCTTCACATTCCTATAACTGAATACACCCTTCATTGGGAGCGCCTGGCTTTCGCTGTCATGCCAAGGGCAACCAGCAAGTGTCACGTCTCAAGGTTGTCATCCGAAGCTTGTACACACACCATACGAAGACAACCAAAATAGCCTAAATTCCAACCAAGCAGTAATGGAATGTGGCTCTAAAAGGAACAAAAGTGTGTCAAGGCCAAGACAAAGCAAGTTATACTGCTTCATCAAGGACAATGAAGAGTCTTTCAGTAATACAACAATGCTTTGTCTAACTTGTTGTTGTTCTTAAATTTATTGCGATCCTTGTCTTTGGTTAGTGTCACAGTGTAGGAGATGTACAGCTTTTCTTTGAGCTCACCAGTAAAGACAGGATTCAAATGGTAATCAGAGTTCACACACAGGCTATAATACATCGCTGCAGAAACTCTTCCCTTCATCATTTCACACCCAACCACGTCTGCTCTTAAATTCACATTTGGTTCAAATATAATACTTAAATGCAGCTGTTTAAACCAAAAGTGTAAAACAGGTTAGAAATGGGGCGAGGTGTGTTTATGCTGAATTATATAAATAATGCTGGAAAAGGATTTCAGCAATAATAAGTTGTTCCTGTCGTAATTAAACTCTGTTAGAAGAGCCAGACAATTTATGTAATATGGAACCTCCACTGACTCGTGCGCTCTCTCTCTCTCTCTCTCTCTCTATATATATATATATATATATATATATATATATATATATATATATATATATATATATAGGGTGGTGTTATAAGAAGAGAGCTGCTCCTTTAAGGACTGAATCAGTTTTGGCTCTGGAGAAAATAAATGACAGACAGACAATCAGACGGACGTTTTCACCGCCTTTCCCCCACTGATTTTCACCTTTATTTGTAAAACCCGTTTTGTTAGTTAATTATCCGTTTCACGTGTTCTTGTTCATGTTTTCCTACCAGAAAAGAACTGTGTGTGTTTTACTATTCTGTGTGAGTCCTGGTGCTGGTAGAATAATCTCCTTTTTTGGGTTTAAGTTTTGTTATTACATGAGATACACATAACAGCCAATCAATGTCAAGCATTGGGGTATGGACATTCCAGAAAATAACAGTTTAAATGTTAGTGCTTCCATTTTTAATTTATTTTAATAATTATTGGTCAACTCACCTTATGACATCTAGATTTTCTGGAAAAGTTTGCATTGAAAATGAATTTCTTAGAATTTCCAACACCAAATCAATTTCTCTTCCTCTGTCCTATGCCATTGTGAACATAAAAATTTTTACTCAAATGTATTGTGCGCAGATTGCTACAGACTGTTTTGCTCTGATCAACCAACGATGAAAAAAGGATGACGTTATTGTTGGCCCACTAGCTGGCATTGTGAAGCAAATCTGAAATCTGATTGGTTAAAGAAACTATAAATTGGTTAAAGTAATATACTTTAAGTGACACAAGCCAGCAAAGCTGATTCTGAAGGCCCTGGGCAAATTAGATTTACATGGCAGCACATAAATGCTGAAATCTGATTGGGAAAAAAAAACTAACATCCACATGCTCGTACTGGAAGCAGTGCAGCCAAGAGACACGATACGAAATGAAGAGAATAAACTGTTGGAAATAAATTACTACAATTTAATGGAACAAATACTAAAATTTAGGTTGTCAATGTAGGCCAGTGCATCTAATAGTGTTTAGGCAGAGAAGACTTTGCTGGCCCTGACGGACCACCACTGATGGAATTACCACCATCCATTTTCTGTAACCGCTTAATCCTAACTTGGGTCGCGGGGAGGCTGGCACCCATCCCAGCCAACTTCGGGCGAGGGCAGAGTACACCCTGGACGGCTCGCCAGGCCATCGCAGGGCGGAAACACGCTGACGGCTTTGCAGCCTACTCTTGTCGAAAGTCAGCAATGGTTCTTTTACATGAACCTCTCACCATAGACAGTGAGAGACATGGCCGGCCTTTGATAACCCAGTTAGCTCCACTGGGGGGGGACAGTGACAACCTTGTGGAGAGTGGGACTCGAACCCCCAACCTTTGGATCAGCGATCCAGCGCCCTATACCACTAGACCACCACTGCCCCAATGATGGAATTATATATTTTAAAAACTGATGATGCGAGATTAAGTAAGTGGGATGTTGTCAACAAGCACTTCAAATATTTGAGCACTTTAGGACAACTTCCTCTGGAATTTAACAAGACTTGTAGCAATTATCTCAAAGCTTTGGCTTGAATTCAGTTTCTGGAAAAAGATTCAAGCTGTCTTTAGATTTATGTTTTATACATTAAATTTAGAGTTTGTGAGAAAACGAACAGGCATATACAGTGATCCCTCGCTTTGTGCTTCAGTTTCTGCGGCTCAGTGCATCTCAGTTTTTTTTAAATATTTATCGGAAAATAAAAAACTAAAGAAATTAAGGAAGAATAGGGGGAAAAGTCAAAAAAAAAATACCACAAAACAGTGCCAATTATGCAAAAAAAAAAAAAAAAAACAACAACAACAAAACTACTTACATTTTTATGGGAGGTGCGCATCTATGTGTGCACGCACACACGTTTGTATGTGTGTGTCTGTATTTATATTTTATTTGCATCTTATGCATTGTTTTTTATGTTTAATTGTTATTATAAGAATTTATAGCATTGAATATGTATTTATTGATATTATATACACATATACAAGTACGTATACATCAGTCTTGCTACTTGCTTTGGTGTGGATGACTCTTCTTCAGGATGTCCCTTTCTTTTCTTGAAGAACATTTCTAACGGGGCTTATTTCTGTGTTCTTTTCAAAACCTTACTGAAGTGGCTCATGACCTCATCGTTAAACGTGTTCCCGGCGCTGCTAGCTTTAGCTTTATTAGGGTGATATGTAGTATCAACAACTTCCGGACTTCCGGCATTGCCCTTTCCTCTCAGTCTTGTTTTTTCTCGTTTTTTTCTCGCACTTTTTTAGTGTTCGACTTTCGGATTTTGTTCAACTTCCGGGACAAAAAAAAATCCCAGATTTTTTTGCTCGAATTCCAATTTGTTCAACCTCTAAAGTGTTCGACTTCCACTGTATTATCCTTAAATGTGAGTTGCTAATTAAGTTGTGGCAGTATGGTGATGTAGTGGTTAGAACGTTCATCTCACAGCAAGAAGGCCTGGTTTCAATTACCAGGCTCAGATAGTTTCTGCATGGCATTTGCATGTTCTCCCTGTGCTTGTGTGGGTTTTCTCCAGGTACTCAGGTTTGCTCCCACCCTACAGTCCAAAACCATGCACATTAGGCTGACTGGCAGTTCCAAGTCACCCTTAGGAGTGAGTGTAAATGTGGATGACTGTATGTGTGTTGGCCCTGCAATGGTCTGGTGGGCAGTTATAGAGGGAAGAGATCAGTATATAAATCAGAAGTCACTAAATACAGCTCTGATTGAATGTAGGAATAAACTTTAGATAAATAGGTTCAATGCCAGAACATTAATTTCAGGTCCAGTAGATAATAGTAGCCGCTACTTTTTTCACGCACTTTGAACCCTGCGGCTTAAACAATGATGTGGATAATCTATAGATTTTTACAGGCTAATGGCCTCTAGGGGGTGCTCTAGCAGGAAGCGCAAGAGCGAGACAGACACCCGTGGCTTATAAAGACATGCGGCCTGTATATGTGGAAATTCTTTTTTCCTTTTAAATGTACTTGGTGCTGCTTGTATTCAACTGCACTCAATAGTCCAGAAATTACAGTACAGTGTTTTATTGAGAGCTATTCGTGGACATATGATATAAATATGATAATAATCATCAATGACTGGGTTGTAAATTACTTTCATTCTTTCTTTGAAGGCGAAACAGTACATGATGCAATCTGAAGCTGGCATTAAATCATAAATTATATGGACTGCATTATATTATCTCTGTAAGTCATGAATGATGCAACGCTAACTCTGTTCATTCAACTTCCCTCACTTTGCTGAACAGATCACAATATCAACTCCAGAGCCCATATACATGTAGCTTCATGTTCTATATAATCATGTGGATGTTAAATGTAAAAAACATAAATATGTTGGAAACAGAAGCTAATCAGGTATATTATTGCGATATTTGAATAAAGCATACCAACATTCATAATAAATGCACTTTTTGTTTTAATCAACTGATGTGATATAAGGCGTGACTGAGGTGGTTTTTGGCGGATGACTGTAGCCTTCATTTGTACATTTACTTCATTCTCCTGTATAGCATTACATAGAAAACAACTCTATATACATATGTGGATTAATTGTAATTAATTTATTTGCATAAAATAGATGAAAGAAGATCCTGGATCTGAAACTAGATCATATTAACACACTTACTGTTGGCCAGCGACTGTATGTGTAGAACATCTGACAAGTTCTTCTGCCAGTGAACGCAGCCTGACACAAACACTTCATTCTGAGTTCTCACATAAAGCAGGAGGCTTACGAGAAATGATCATCAGGTTTTCAGTGAATAAATATCTGTTGTTACAGATAACCTGTGATTGTGTTACAGACGACAGGATACTTAGATTAAACCATTTTAATTCCCTATCGTCTCCTTTATGCTGTAACATCTAGTTTTTAACTCTACACCGAGCCATGTGGTACATTTAGTACATTTTTTATTTACTCACAATGAAGATTTATGGATGCGGTGAAGGTGGACATGAAGGTCGTTGGAGTAAGAGTAGAAGATGCAGAGGATAGGGAGAGATGGAGGCAGATCATTTGCTGTGGCGACCCCTGAAGGGAACAGCCGAAAGGAAAAGAAGAAGAAGAAGAAGAAGTAAACCGCAGACGTTTCATTCAATAATTAATTCTCTAAACCACTTAATCCTAATTAGGATTTCTGGGAGGCTGGTGACCATCTCAGCTGACCCTGGGCAAGGGAAGGGTACACCCTGGACGGCTTGCCAGGCCATTGCAGGGCCGACACACATACATCAATTCACGCTCACTATCACAACTAGATGTGATTTGGAACAGCAATTTAGCCTACTGGGCATGTTTTTGTACTCTGAGAGAAAACTGGAGTACTCGTAGGAAACGCCCACAAACATGGGAAGAACATGCAATCTCCACACAGAAACGGTCCGAGCCTGGGAATACAGTCGGCCCCCAACTTACGAAATTAATACGTTCCAGAGCCCTTTTCGTAATGTGGGGATTTCGTAAGTAGGGGTCGCATCTTACATGTTAAACGCCTAATTCGTTCCAAGGCTCCAGTCTTTGGACTGGATAAACCCCATAAACCCTTTAAAAATGATAAAAGTACACCAATTTTGTATGAAATATGTGTTAAAGGTAAAAGAAAATTATTTATGAAACCATTTAAACATTTTATTAACATATTAAACCATTTTATTAACATATTTATTAATTAAACCATTATTAAATTATTAAACATTTTTTATTAACACACACACACACACACACATACACACACACACCTCTCTCTCTCTCTCTCTCTCTCTCTCTCTCTCTCTCTCTCTCTCGTGTGCGCTGCGGGCCACGCCCACAGACGTGAATTCAAAGCGCATTCCCGACTTGACAAAAAAGGGAAAAACAGACAAACCCACAAGATCACAGAGTGGACGAGTTACTTTAAATTCAAGATCAATCATCATTATAACCGCAAGCCAGACGATTTTATAAAAAAAATAAATAAAAAAAAATTTTAAAGCACAATTGGAAATCTCATACTTTAATTTGATTCGTTGAGGGAACGGAATTCCAGATGAGCTCAAATGCGCCCACATTTATTAAACATTAACTGAATTAAACAACTTAAAAAACTAAACTAAAAATTAAAGCGTGAAGCTTCCTTCTGTCTCTATCTGGGAGGCCAGCGGGGCGGGATGTTGAGAGACAGCCAATGAGAGAGCAACTCGCGTATCGTGTGAAATTTTGATTGTCGCGTTTGAATTTTGAATTTCTTTTCGTAAGAGAGGTTTGTGTCGTATCTCGGGGACAGAAACGCAGGAAAATGTTTTTCATAACCTAGGTATTTCGTACACAGGGGTCTTCGTAAGTTGGAGGCCGACTGTAGAACCCTGGACCTTATTGTTATGTGTGTGTGTGTGTGTGCTAACGCCCACAGCAGGTACTTGTAATTCTTAATTAGTGGACAATTTGACACACCCACATAGTTTGAATGAGACTTTTGTATACTTCTTGTAATGTTTATTCATTAATTCTCTTGTCTAACCATTTAATCCTAACAAGGCTGCAGGGAGGCTGAAGCCTATCTCTGCCCACTCTGGGCAAAGGCAGGCTCCACCTTGGACAGACCACCAATCTATCACAGGGCCAACACACATGTAACCATTCACACTCACATTCACACTCATACCTAGGGGCAATTTCACACAGTCAGTTGGCTTAACGTACATGTCTTTGGGCTGTGGGAGGAAATCAGACGACCCAAAGCAAACCCACGAAAAGCATGCAGATAATATGCCCACGCCATAATGAAATGCAATAGTTGAGCCCAGAAATGGAACTCAGTACCTTCTTGGTGTGAGGCCGCTTAATCCTAATTAGGGTCGCAGGGAGGCTGGTGCCCATCTCAGCCGACTCTGGGTGAGGGAAGAGTACACCCTGGACGGCTCACCAAGCCATCGCAGGGCAGAAACACGCTGACAGCTATGAGGCTCCTCTTGTCGAAAGTCAGCAATGGTTCTTTTACATGAACCTCCACCATAGACAGTGAGAGACACAGCCGGCTTTTGATAACCCAGATAGTGCACTGGGGGGACAGTGACAACCCGTGGAGAGTGGGACTCGAACCCTCAACCTTGGGATCAGTGATCCAGTACCTTTACCACCAGGCCACCACTGCCCTTTGTAAATGTATGAAATGTATGATATAATATATTCTCAACTCTAAAATTACAAAAACTTTTTTAGAATCACTCAATTTCAAGTTCATCAAAGGGTTTTAATGAACTGAAAACTTAATTTTTTTCCCCAGCATGATTTTATGTACATTCAGAGCTGTGCGAGCCTCTCTCATTGGACACACAGCCTCTGGGAGAAGAGTCCTCATCCTATCTTCATGCTGGGTAGAGGGATAAAGGAAAGAGGGATAAAGAGCAGAAAGAGGAGGAGCACAATCATATCTTCATCCCAAGGCGCTCAGACGGCCTTCTACATCCTGGTTGAAGAGTAATCCACTTAGGAGCAGCCGGGAGACTAAACACTCCCCTCTATTGGATGATACAGAGATTTTGTATGGTCGGAGAATGACCCCCTTCATCACATAATGAAGCGAAGACTTGCAGAAAAAAGTAGCACACTTTGCATAAAACTTTTAATCCTTCTGAACCCCAGAAGTGATTCAGTGTAGGTTGTGGTGATGATAATAGTGTGAAAGGCATAATGAATTCATTTTTATAGCCTATTATCATCTGAGGATTTTTCATACTCAACTGAATGGGTTGATTTGTGAAATGTTAAAAATACCAATATAGCCGTCATTACATCATCCTGTACCCTGGCACGACGAGGTGTCACCAACTCATTTATTTATACGGCAAACCGCTTAATCCTAATCAGGTTGAGGGGAGGTTGGAGTGACTCTCAGCAACGGGGGTGGGGGGAGGGGTGTCGCCCTGAATAGCTCGCCGATCCATCCCAGGGCCAACACCCACACACACATACACACACACACACACACACAAACCCTCAGATTCACATTCACACATAAGGGCAATTTGAAACGGCCAATTAGCCTGAGCTGCATGTTTTTCGACTGTATGAGGAAACCCGAGGACCCGGAGGAAAGCACATGGAGAGCATCCAAACTCCACACAGTAACGGCTCCACTCAGTCTATCAGCACAAATCGCACTCATTCACCCACTCACTCATTCATCAGACTGCTTAACCCTACTAGGGGCACAGAAAGAATGGAGGCTATGTCAGCCAACACAGAAACACTTTTTCTGAGCAAGGGACTCAAACCCAGAAAGTTCTTGCTGTGCAATGGAAGTGCTAACCACAACAACATCCTGCCACCTTCTGACACAAATAAGGAAGTTGTACATGTGTTCATGAAATAAATGCACTTGATGTTATGCCATACGGTGGCAGTGGTGGCCTGGTGGTGAGGTGTTGGATCGCTGATACCAAGGTTGGGGGTTCAAGCTTCACTCTGAACAGGTTGTCACTGTCCCCCCAGTGCAGCTATCTGGGTTATCAAAGGCCAGCAGTCTTCTGAGTAGCTTTATCCTAATTGGAGTCACGGGAAGGCTGATATCCACCTCAGACGACTCTGGGTGAGGACAAAGTACACCCTGGACAGCTCGCCAGGCCATTGCGAGGAAGAAACACTCTGACGACTATGCAGCTCCTCTTGACAAAAGTCAGCAATGGTTCCTTTTCCAGAACCTCTGACGACAGACAGTGAGAGACATGGCCGGCCTTTGATAAACCCAGTTAGATGCACTGGGGGGACAGCAGTGGCAATCCAGTGTGGGGCTTGAATCCCTGACCTTAGGATCGGTGATCTAGCACCGGTATCATCTTCTTATATTTTCTTTTTCTTCTCCTGGCTGCTTCCATTAGGAGTCACCACTGCAGATCATCCTTCTCCATCTCACTCTGCTCTCTGCATCCATCTCTGTCACGCCAATCACCTGCATGTCCTCCCTCACCACATTCATGAATCTCCTCTTTATCCTTTCTCTTCTCCTCCTACCACTCTGGTCCACCCTCAACATTCTACTACAAATATATCCTCCATCCCTCCTCGGCAGATGTGCAAACCATCTCAATCTGGCTGCTGTTAATTTATCCTCAAACACCATTACCAGTGCTGTCCCTCCAAAATTCCACCATCACCCTCCCTCTCATTTGCACACACCTCTCAAAACTCATTTCCACCTGTTCCCTTTTCTCACTACACATCACAATGTCATCTGCAAGCGTCATAGTCTACAAGACTCTTGTCTGACCTTCTCAGTTCGTTTCATTTTATTTCTATAGCATTTTTCATTCATTTTCTGAACTACTTAATCCTAATTAGGGTTGCAGGGAGGCTGATACCCACCTCAGATGACTCTGGACGAGGACAGAGTACACCCTGGACAGCTCGCCAGGACATCGAAGGGCTGTACAGTGGTATTTTTTATAGTTGACATTGCTGTAAAACATATTTTCACCACAAAACAAATTTTCTAAAGAATATAAACATTTCTCTATCAACCCTGTACATCACAAATGAACAAGCCTATTATATACCTGTCCATGACCACTGCAAACAAGAAAGGGCCCAGAACCGATCCTTAGTGTAATCCCACGTCCACCCTGAACCAGTCTGTCATTCCTATTACAAACCTCATCAGTGTCACACTGTCCTCATACATTTCCTGAACCACCCTCACATACCTGGATTCCACTACTCTTTCCCATAACTTCATGGTGTGCCTCATCAACTTTATACATCTGTAGTTACTGTAGCTTTGCACATCTTTATTTTTGAAAATTGTTCCAGGAACACTTCTCCACCCGACAGCCATCCTTTCACCTTCCAAGATAAAGTTGAATATTTTGGTTAAAAACTTTACTCTTATCTCACCTAAACATCTCTGCACCTCCACTGGAACACCATGTGGGCCAACTTCCTTTCCACTCTCCATTTTCTTCAAAGCTGCTCTCGCTTCATCTCTACTAATCTATTGCTCTTCACACCATCTAAGTGACTCTCTTTCTCTATTATTTTCTCATCCATCAGCTTCCCAATTTACTCCCTCTATCCTCTCAACACACCCTTCTTGCCTGTAAACACATTTGCATGTGCATCCTTCATCGCCATAGCTTACGTTACAACGTTATCTGCTCCATTTCTCTGACTGGCTTTTTCCTCTTAAGGTTCTGCTTCTCATACAACTCATTATATACACTCCTCGCTTCACCACCAAGTCTCTTTGTCTGCCTTTCTCTGTCCAGATGTTACCCCATGTACCTTCCTAGATTTCACCCTAAACCCACTGCTGTAGCCGTCCAGTCATCCGGATGATTTTACTTCTTCTCTGAATTTTACTCAGCAGTCTTCCTCATTGTGATTCCACCATCCGATGCAGTCTAGGAACAGCATCCCGTGTCTCCAGCCATAGGACACATTCTATCTGTCAACACCTTTCTCCACACTTATGTCACTCTGCTTTCTTCCTCCTTCTTAAAATATGTATTCACATCTGCCATTTTCATTCTTTTCACAACCTGTACCAGGGTCTGTCCTTCAGTGTTCCTCTCCTTGACACTATACCTGCCCATCAGTTCCTCATCATCTCTGTTCCCCTCATCAGCATGCCCACTGAAATCCTCTCCAATTACCACTTTCATCCTAGGGAACCCTCTCAACTACTTCATCTTACTTCCTCCAACAGACCTCCCTCTCACACCCTGTTTATGGACCATAAGCACTGATGATATTCAGCATGACTTCAAATTCTGACTTGATCCTTGTCACGGGCAGTGGTGGCCTGGTGGCAAGGTACCGGATTACTGATCCCTTGGTCGGTTGTTGAAACCAGACTATCAACAGATTATCACTGCTGTCAAAGGCCGTTATCAAAGGCTGGCCATGTCTGTTACTGTCTTTGATGACTTTCATCAAGAGGAGCTGCATAGCAGTCAGTGTTTCTGCAATACAATAGCCTGGTGAGCCATCTAGGATGTACTCTGTCCTCATTCAGAGTTGGCTGAGTTGAGCACCAGCCTCCAGATGACCCCAATTAGGATTAAGTGGTTCAGAAAATGAATGAATGGATGGATCCTCATCACTCTCTCAGACTCTCAGTTCTTCCTTCAGAATTACTCCTCCACCATTTCTCTTCCCATCCACACCATTGTGTCCAATGTTCCTGGCCTTACTCTCTTTCCACCTGCTCTCGTGTAGACATAATGTGCCCACCTTTCTCTTCTTCATCCTTTCAGCCAGGTCTCTCCCTCTTTAGCAGTCATTGTACCAACATTCAGAGTCTCAAAGGCTGACACTGCCAGGGGTGGGTTGTGAAGTTGAGCTCTTACTTCCCTAAAAAGTGCTCCCAAAAGGTGTGCTTCAACAGAGCCTCTGACAGCGAAAGCCCAGCTCCCTGGCCTTCACGTGCAGCTATCGGTGAGACCTGTTCCCACTGACAAGGAGAAGAGGCGAAGACAGGCCTCTGGTGCCTTAAAATCAATTTGCTCCGGGAAGATGGGGCTCATCAACCCAAGAGGGCAGCCCATCTAGGTGAAGGACAACACTGATTCCAGACCCGGGCAGATGCAGCTCTCGTTAGTCTTGACAGACAGTGCATCTAGGAGAAGATGTTGTTACCGATTGTTTGATTGTTGAATGAGGCAACGGCATCATCCGGTTTCACACAGGACGACTAAGCAGCCCTTTTGAGGGACAGCGCTGCTTGCTCCACACAGAGACGGGTCTCGAAAAGGTGACCCAACAATTGCTTGTTTCACCCAACCCGGTGAAACTTTAATGCCAGGGTGGGCAGTGACTCCCAACTGTGGAAAGGAGTCCTTGGAAAACACGGACTTGGGAACTGCAATGACAATGGGCACTTGCTCCTGCAGTTTTGCACCCAACACCCCATCACTAACACACTGTTCCGATAGCAAGATCGCTTCAAAACCACATGGCGTCACCCTCGCTCAAAGCACTGGCACCTACTGGACTACATCCTAGTTTGCCAGAGTGACACCAGAGATGCTCTGCAGACCAGAGTCATGCCCTGTGCAGACTGTTACACAGATCACACAGATCACAGTGCCAAGGTGGCATACAGGATAGCTTGTAGCACTTTGCAGGCCAGCCTAAGAACCATGCAAAATGACTAGTGGGTAGCAGTGGCAGAAAAAACACAACTGTATGCAGACATTGGTGACACTCGTTCCTTCTTTTAAGCTTTGAAAGCCATCTATGGCCCCTCCTACCAAACCCAAGCCCCACTCCTTTCTGCAGACAGAATCACTCTTCACACTGATAGAGTGGATCATGACTCGCTGGGCTGAACACTTTGGCGGCTTATTCAGCGACCAGGGTAAAGTAGCAGACTCCTCCATTGGGACAGTTCCTATCATCAAGCCAAAGCATGAGCTCGATGAGCCTTCCACACTGAAAGAAATCAAAACTGCTATTATTCAAATGAAACCTGGGAAGTCCTCGGGATCAGATGGGATCCCAGCTGAGATCTACCAGCATGGTGGAAGGTTGTGGTCACCAGACTGCAGGAACTGTTCAACTCCTGCTGGGAACAGGGCGTTCTTCCACAGGACCTCAAGGATGCAATCATCGTCTCGCTGTACAAAAACAAAGGGGAGAAAGCAGACTGCTCAATCTACCATGGTATTACACTCCTGTCAGTAGCAGGTAAACTGCTTGCCCACGCTCTCCTGAACAGACTCATTCCCTCCACCATTGAAGACTTCACCCCTGAAAGCCAGTGTGGTTTCTGAGCCAACAGAGGAACCACTGACATGATCTTTGTACTCCGTCAAATCCAGGAGAAATGCAGAGAGCAGAACATGGGCTTCTTTATTGCCTTCATCGATCTGACTAAGGCTTTTGACAAAGTGAGCAGGTACAGTCTATGGAAGATACTTTCCCGCCTGGGTTGCACACCGAAGTTCCTTACAATCATACGCCAGCTCCACAAGAGCCAGACAGGTCAGGTGAAGCACAATGGTATCCTTTCAGACAGCTTCCCAATCCCCAACAGTGTCAAGCAAGGCTGCGTGCTTGCGCCCTCACTCTTCTCCATCTTCTTCAGCATGATGCTACACCAAGCAATGGAGAACATCACAGATGGAATCTACATCCGCTTCCGCGCCGATGGTAGCCTGTTCAACCTTAAACAGCTGTTTTCCCGCACCAAGACAATGGAGCAGCTCATCATAGAACTGCTGTTTGCTGATGATTGTGCACTTTTTGCACACTCAGAAGCTGCTTTTCAAAACCTTGTTGACCACTTCTCTGAAGCCTCAAAGGCCTTCGGGCTTACAATCAGCCTAAAAAAGACCGAAGTGCTGTTCCAACACACACCTCTGAAAAACTACCCCCCCCCCCCATATCACTATTAATGGCACAACTCTGAATGCAGTTGAACACTTCACCTATCTTGGCAGTGTGATGTCAAACGATGCAACCATTGACAAGGACCTCAACAATCAACTCTCGAAGGCGAACAGATCTTACTTTCCAAGCGAGTCTAGAACAACCATTCACTTCAGTTAACTACCAAAATCAAAGTTTACAGAACCGTTGTCATCCCTACTCTCATATATGGTGCAGAAGCCTGGACACTGTACAGAAGACAAGTGTGACTCCTTGAAAGCTTCCATCAGTGGTGCCTACACTCCATCCTGAACATTATTGGACTACATGTCCAATGAGGATGTCCTGAAAGAAGCTCAACTTCCCAGTATCGAGTCCATCCTGCTTAAACAGCAGCTGCGATGGGCAAGGCATGTTGCAAGAATGAAGGACTCTCGCATGCCAAAAGCTGTCCTGTTCGGGGAACTCAAGTCTGGAAAGCGAAACTGCGATGCTCCAAAAAAGCATTACAAAGACCAGCTAAAAATACACTTTTCTCTGGCAAAAATCTCACCCAGATCCTGGCAAGTTGATGCCACTGACCGACCCAAGTGGAAGTGCACAATCCAAAGAGCAAGCCAAGAGTTTGAAATCCAGAGGAGTGGAGCAGCAAGAGAAAAAAGACGCCATTAGAAGGAGAGGGCACTGTCTCAAAACCCAGCTTCAACATCTGCAGCCTTTACCTGCCCACGTTGCAGCAGAGCCTGTGCATCACGCATTGGCCTCTACAGCCACCAGTGGGCTTGCAACTCACCAACCCTTCCCTGATCTTTGTATGCGAAGACACAGCCATCACCAACATTCAAAGTCCCTACACTGATCTGAACATGCTGAACCTTTCTCCTCTCTCTCTGCCTCTGAATGTGTACTCCATCACTTCTCCTTGACCCAACAGTAGCCTGATTTTCAATGGTACCATACTGTCAAGTAGTACCAATGGTGATTGTTGTTAACTCAGGCCTCGACCAATTTTAAATGAACATTCTGTTTTGAACATGCGTGTAAACTTTAGCAACAGATTTTATGCCGCATGCCCTTCTTTATGCATCACTCCATATTTCCCCGGGATTGGGACTGGCATTAAAAGCGCATTGGTTTTTATCCCTTCAGTAGCTTTGTTATTTTAATTTATGGTATGCACTGTTTATTTTTCAGATTAATCGAAGAAACATTATGGAATCACTTTTGCAATTTGAATTTCTAAAACAAATATCAGCACAAATCACTCAACCATGTGTCAAGCTGACCAACTCTACTCGGGTCATGGTAGGCTGGAGTTGACTCACCCAACACAGATCACCTTGCAGAACCCAGGACTTTACCCAAAACCTTCTTACAGAGAAACAGACATGGTATTTACATGTTATTTACATGTAATTAGCTACTATTATCATGATTGGTGTAATTTACATATGCACTGCAAAGGGTCCCAATGAGTTATTTATTTATTTTAATTAGGCTTATAAAAATGTTTTGCCTAAAGCAAGTGATTCCACAGTAGGATTCTCTGGATAAAGTTTGATTTTTTTTTTCACTTCATAACCAATCTAGGAGGATTTAATAAAGCTCTTGAATAACACATGATTCACACCTTCCAGATTCCTCAATGCATTTAGATTTACCTTTATAGTTCTGATGATAACGATACTCGGGTTTGGCTTGAGTGTCGGTTTCAGTAGGTTGTGCTTGATTAACTTCCCCAAGTCTCAAACACTGATTTAATGAGAACCAGCCAGCCATTGGAAGAGCTGAGAATTAACTGACACCTCTTTTAGTTTAAGATTGGTGTCTATTACCCAAGCGGCCTTCCTTATTTCCCCAGAGACGGGCGTTGAAAGTCCACAGTTAAATACAGCAGGCTGCTAAGCACCATGAGTGGATTTGGACAATCCACAATTTATTTCCTCTGAGAGGAAGAGTAAATTTCATCCGGTGGAAGGCAGAGGGGTAACACACCCTCCCATGACACCGAAATCACGCCACTCAGCTGTGAAAAGACAGCTGCTCACTAAATAAATACGTACACTCCAAAATGTCATGATAGAAGATTTAGATCAGATAAAATTAGCTGTCGGCCCAAATCAATAGTCAAAAATAATACGTAATTACATAAGAAATTAAGTAAAAGTTCAGAGATTTTGTATGGCGTTATAATGTCATATTTGATTAAAACAAACAACAACAAAACCCCACAGGTTCATGATACAAAGTGGAACCTGATCACTTAAGTGATCATAAACTAATTACTTTGTTATGGTTAATATAGGCTGATCCATTCCAAGAAGGGGGCAGTGGTGGTCTAGTGGTATAGGGTGCTGGATCGCTGATCCAAAAGGTTGTGGGTTCGATTCCCACTATCCACAAGGTCTATGGTGTGAGGTTCATGTAAAAGAACCATTGCTGACTTTCGACAAGAGGAGGCTGCAAAGCCGTTGACGTGTTTCCGCCCTGCGATGGCCTGGCGAGCTGTCCAGGGTGTACTCTGCCCTCGCCCGAAGTTGGCTGGGATGGGCGCCAGCCTCCCCGCGACCCTAATTAGGATTAAGCGGTTACAGAAAATGAACTGAACCATTCCAAGGAATAATACGTTCATCTCCGTATGCGAGATGTTGAACTCGGTTGTTGGAACGTGGTTTGTATCCCAAGGGAAAAACCAACAAACCAACCAACCAACCAACCAACCAATCACGGCTATCTGGTACAAGCGCAACGGTGTGGAGAAGGCAGCCTTGTATCACATCCCACACCTCGGAGGTTTCCATCAATGTAACTTCTAACAGCCAGAACCTTCTGGTCCACGCACTACCTTACACATGAACAAAATGTACGTCTAGTTCTGTCTGACAGGATATTTTCACTTACGTTCAGCACTTCAGTCCTGACTTTTCATTTATTCGCCAAACAGCTTAATCCAACCGGGGTCATAGGAAGGTTGGAGGTCATCACTGCCGACTCTGCACAAAGGCAGGGTACACCATGAACAGATTACAAGACTATCACAGAGACAAACCCAACGGGGCAACTTTGAGCAGCCAATTACAGTAGGCCCTTGACCATTTGCGGTACAGCGCACCACCCCCGCGTACTTGTAGATTGGTGACAAACCCAGAAGTACAGTAATTGGCATGTGATTCAAATTTAGCCAGTGGCTGAGAACTTTTGTTTCTCCATCCTGCTGATTGGTTGCACATGATTTGCACACCTCTTTTTTTTTCTCCTTCGCACAAGTCATCAACATGATTGCATGAACTGTGAAGTTTTTTTTTTTTTTTTAAGTTTTAATGATTATTTAAGCCCTATGATGTCACTCAAACGCCCTGCGGAGCCTAAACACTTTATTAATAAATATCATAGTACAATTAAAAAGTTTTTACTTCATCATTACTACGTTACTGCATTATGACTGTATTAATGAGTAAGACTGGCTATAGAATGGGTTTAACAACCATATTTTAGCGCGTGTAATATCATACATAGGGTTTTGAAACCGCGTCAATAACTCACGGATTTTCAGGATCCGCGGGATGGGCTGGAACTGAACCGTCGTGAAAAACGGAGGCCTACTGTATGCTAATATGTTTTTTTTTTTTTATTGTAGGAGGAAACCACAAGTACCCAGAGGAAACCCATGCAAGCACAGGGAGAAGCTTCAAATGCCACAGAAACACCGTCAGCGATTCAGGATGAAATCATGTTCATCCAGCGCCTGCGTTCTCAACGCGCAACGTAAATTAATACAAAATGACCTTAAGTGTAAATTTTATTAATAGATCATGTTATGCACTCTGCATGTGCACTGCAGCAAAAACAACAGATGCTATGTACATTAAAAGTAAAAATTCTTAAGAAAAAAAAAAAAAAAAAAACTTATTTGCACATTTAAAATCAGAACATTTATTGCTTCACCTGAATACTGCATTGAAAGCACACGCATCCAGTATACACAGAAACGTCTTAATAATATGATCCACAAACAGCAGTGAACACAATCTTCTACAAAACTACAGAAATTTAAAAATTCTAAATATCAAAACAGTACAGGTGCAGTAGAGGCAGTCAGTTGTAACTGGTGTGTAAGACAGCACGGTACAGACAAAAGTGTCTCACACACCCGTCTCACACTTTCACAAAAACACAGTTTGAGCTCATCTACTGCTCAGACTGGCGTCTTTAAAAAAAAAAAAAAAAAAAAAAAAATTAAAAAGGGGAGAAAAAAAAAAAATCCATCAGTGAAATGTTTTATTTATTTATTTTAAAAAAAGTGCCCTTCACTTGAAATCTTTTCCATGAAGATGTTCCTTTTAAACAAAACTCTTCTGTTCGTTACAGTCTATGGTCTAACAGTGAGTTTAAAAGGGAAAACAAATGCACGCGTTCCACATGGGTCCATATACAGATATTCAACACAAACCTTAATCAACAACCAAAATTGCGTGGGAACACACGCCAATAATTACGGCCCTTGATCCACTCTCTGAAAAGTATCTGATCTTTGTAGAATTTTTACTGTTCGGGAGATAATCTGTGTAACAAACAGGGAAAAAAACTCCGTTAGAACCCTCACTCATCTAGAACATGTACAGAAGACATGAACCAAAGCCTCGGCTGTCCTATCATAAACATGAACGCCTCTGAAAACACAACTGTGTGTGGCGTGGTGGTGATGGTGGAGGAGGAACTGAAAGAGAATGGAAAATAATTCCAATTTAAAACTTTCAATACAAAATTAAAAAGGAAATAAACAACAGCAAAATCACATATGTACACCAGCATAGTGTATCCACCTATAACAGGTAAGAAAGCTGGAAAAGGGCGGTGACTCTTGACCCGAAGGCTGTAGGTAACCGCAGCTCAAGAGCCCATCCGATAACTGTTAGTGTGTTCTCAAATCTCCACACGCTGGCTGTTGTTTATGCTACAAAGTCTGTGTTTGGGGTGTGTGGGGGGCCTCCTTAATCCTGCTCCATCGGCTCTTCTGTGTTTTCTAAATCTAGATCCCCTAATTCCACACTGCCCTCTGTGGGTGAATCCGCACCACTGGGGGTGGAGTCAGAAGAGGCAGCTGGGCCGGCAGCAAGCTCGTTACTGCGGCTGCTGCTGTTACTACTACTACTGCTGCTGCTGCTGCTGCTGCTGCTGCTACTGTCAGGCTCATTAGACTCCTCCCCCACATCCTGTCGGTCAGGGCTTCCAGCAGGAGCCGTTTGCTCCGACTGGTCCATCTCACTGGGTTCCTGATCGGAGCCGGAAGGAGTTTCCCTCTCTGCACAGTCAGATTGCGTACTGGACGGTTCTACAAAAGAGAACAATTATTTTAACCATTTAGCAAAATTTAAAAGTATAATTTTAAATTATTCAAGAAAGCATTAATTATAATGGCTGATTCGCTGATAAACATGTGTATGAAATATTGGTTCAGCTCAGTGCCATGATTACCTTAAAGAATGTAATATATGACACATGAACAGTTTTTAAAAAAGAGGGGAAAAAAAAAAAAAAAGAATGGACTTGTTAATGTGCTTGTCCAATGAAATTGCTTTGAATGACCGAGTTAAAGTAGGACAGACACGCCGTGGTGGTCCATCAGAACCAGCAAAGCCTTCTCTGCCGGCCTAAATACTATCAGAAACATTGGCCTACATTTACAACTTAAATTCTAGTATTTGTTCCATTAAATTGTATTGATTTATTCCCAACAGCCTGTTCTCTTCATTTCGTATCGTGTCTCTTGGCTGCACTGCTTCCAGAATGTTTACACAAAATGTTAGATTTTTTTTTCTCTCTCCAATCAGATTTCAGTGTCTATGTGCTGCCATGTCTAATCTGCCCAGGGCCACAGAATCAGCAGTGCCGGTCGATGTCATGTAAACTATATTAGCAATGGGACGGTTTCTTCAACCAATCAGATTTCAGATTGACTCGGCTCTCAGGGCCAACTAGTGGGCCGACAATAATGTAACCATTATTCTGTCCTCTAATTGGTTGATCAGAGCAAAACGGTTTAACTAGACAAATTCCATAAGCTGAACAGTCTGTAGTGATCTACACACAGCAGATTTGAATTAGACTTTTTTACGCCACAATAGCTGGTGGAAAGTCAAATTGACTTTCTTAAAAATCCATTTTCAAGTCAGACCTTTCCAGAAAATCTAGATATCCTAAAGAGAGGCCAGCAAATCCAAAAGCCAGCTAGCTTGTCTCAGCCTGGAAAAGAGTTTGATCACTTCCAAACCAGTGCTTATGAGCGGTATATATCGAGAATCTATTCAGACAAAAGGTTCACTGGCTTTCTTGCTTGAGTAATAATGGTCCCTCATCCTCAATGTGCTAAATGCCACTCTGCCTCTGCAATGCCACACCTTATTGTATTGTATTTTTGCATATTATTGAAGGTTTGTATAATTGTGGCATGGTGGTAGTGGTATTAAGAGGTCGATTAAGTACGTCAAGTCCCGCGCACCAAAGACAGGACCCACTACATGCACATAATCCACCTGTACATAAATTGTTAGACAATTTGGGATATGAATGTTGTATTTTTTATTTTTTTTTGACAGACACATTTAGGCTGGAAGATTTCCAGGGGATACCTTGGTCCTCACAAGTTGCTGTTGAACTGGCATCCTCTGGTTCTTCCTCTTGCCCTTGATGTTTCTCCTTTGTCATGGATGACGATAACTCAGCATCTCCAGACACATTGGACACCCCCTTTGAGTGAATGGTCTTGTCATCTGATTCGACCTCAGTGTCTTCCTCCTCATCCTCACTGAACTTGAGTCTTTTCACCTCCTGCTGCTCGTCCTCAGGGTTTTCTTCTTCTTCTTCTTCTTCTTCTGCATGCTTGCTCTTCATGCAGTTATTCAAGGGTGACCCAAGGCCTGATGCAGACACATCACTGAAACACAAACATTCACACAGTTAAAATCTAAAAGGAAGAAATAATAATAAAACCACACAATTGAGAATCCCTCTTTTAACAATTAGTTTTAATCCCGATATACATAAAGTATATGAAGGACTTTTAATTTGCAACTAAAACATCAATGTCAGACATATGGCCAACAAAAGAGGTCAGAGACAAGGTGCTATACCCAACAGGTTTGCTGTGGCTTGATGACAAACTTGAGTCTTTGTTTTCTGTGTTCTCCAGCAAACCGTTTGTGGCCAGTGAACTAGATGGGGAAATTTTCAGTCTGTTCATTGGCCGGGGAGTTCCAGGACCGTTTACTTTCCTGAGGAACAGAATATCAGAAAGCGATAAATTAGCAAACAAGGATAATTGCACTTGGCACAATATGAAGCACAGCATAATGCTTATTTACCTCTCTGTGTATATGGATGTGGCACCTGGAAACATGACTCCATTCATTCTGTTAACACCACTACATCCATTTTTCCTGAGAATTTAACCAAATTGGCATCAGTTAGCCTCTTTCAAAAATGCACATGATTTAGAAACAATGAAATTAGTTTATAAGTATAAATTATATTACTTACTCAGAGGTTGGATAAACGCAACTGACCACCATGACATTCTGGAAAAAGAAAGGGTAGAGAGCGCTGAGTACCATGCGAGTCACATTCCAGCTCTTATCAAATTTAGATAACACACGGACACAGATAATGAGCCCCTGAGCAGAGCTCCACCAGCATGCAACATGACTTTGACGGTTGTCCAGTGTGCCTACCTTGTTGACAATTGGCTAATATGTGTAATCGACACAATAACGAAACGAAGACTTAAAAATAAGGGCTCATGCCTCACCAATCAGACTTGCACAGATTATATAAACATGCTATATTTATAGGTCAGAGCTCAAGCCTTAAAACGGGTGTGTTATTATAAAAAATAAATAAATAAATAAATAAAATAAAAAAAAAAAAAAAAAAAAGGCTGACTTATTTTCTGGATCATCTGAAACCAACAGCACAATATAATCATAACCCACCAACAATACTAAAATCTAATACCAACAAAGATGTAACATTACAGATTACATATCTAATTCTATTTGTTTAGTGCACGTCCTCGATATCAGCCGTCCAGCCCAGTGGGACAGCGATGATTCGGCGCTTAGGGAGTACTCAGGCTGATGAGGAATAATCACAACAAATGACTCTCCATCATCTGCATTTAAAAGGGGCCCACGTCTCAAATAAGAGATTAGACATTTCCGTCCGCATGTCTTATTCATCACTCCATATGGACGGCGAGGATTCCTACTGCTTTTCGCCTCCAAAACAGATTCACCTTGGAATTTATGCTGTTAATCATGTTAAGCTTTCGGGGCTCTACAAACCAGTCTCTAAATGTCTCTCTCTGACTGTTGTCAAAATACTCATTCAAAAAAAAAAAAAAAAAAATTATGACACTGCATTTATGGTTCAGTTCAATTTATTTTCTGTAACCGCTTAATCTTAATTAGGGTCGTGGGGAGCCTGGCACCCATCCCAGCCGACTCCAGACGAGGGCAGAATACACTCTGGACAGCTCACCAGGTCATCGCAGGGTTTAAACACGCTGAAGGCTTTGTAGCCTATTCTTGTCAAAAGTCAGCAATGGTTCTTCTACAATGAACCTCGCACCGCACCATAGACAGTGAGAGACATGGCCAGCCTTTGATAACCCAGTTAGCTGCACTGGGGGGGACAGTGACAACCTTGTGGAGAGTGGGACTCAAACCCCCAAACTTAGGATCAGCAATCAGCACCCTATACCACTAAACCACCGCTGCCCTTTGCAATTATGGTATTATTGCCAAACGACAGAGAGGTCAACAACATGCTGAAAAAGGACAACATACACCAGAAAAGGAGACGCTTTCATCTATCCTATTGTGTCTTTGCGATTCATGAGCTCCTATTTTCCCTGTGAACACAATCGCCGCCCACTGATGCGGAGGAAACCCATTTTTACGACAGACGTAATTTTATCTGAGGCCAAGAGCTATGATAACGAAGTTTGATTATCAAAGTGTCAGGTTTACATAAGTTCTAACATGGCAGCGCCCATAGTGAGGCCAGAATCGTTTAGAACAGAACTATAATAATACAGATAGTGTCCGACTTACACACCGCATTTGGTTCAGATCAACAGGTTGTAAGACGGTTTGGACGCAAGTCGGGTCTGTGCACGTATTACTACTGGTACTTTCTACAAGTTCATATCAAAAACCAGAATAAACAAAAAAACAGAATATTCCTGCCAAGCAGCAGAGTCGGTCTATTCTTAAATGCTTATATTCTTATAAGAATATTCATAATAATGATGATTATAATAATAACGTTACTGTTTTTTTTAAAATTCTCTTTCTATATCTTTCCATGTGTGTTTGTATCTATAATCTCACACACACACACACCTGTACATTTGATTTTTTTTTGTCCCCCACTAGTATTTTTCATCAATTCTGTATTAATGTAAATTCGTTTACCTTTTGTATTTAATGTGAACACCTGCTAATAATGTTTGAAAACATCCTGCTAATAAATGTTACTGTTTTTTCTTGAGACGAATGTTTCAATCTCTCAATTTTCTTATTAAATATATGTACATGGTTTGGCCCATTTTATTCTCACACTCACAAATAGACTAGAATCAGTTCTGCTTAGTCGATGATGTTTACATACATTATACCAAAGTATATAAGCTATTTATTAATTTTATTTTTTAGTCATGGGTGGCCATAAACTCGAACAGTCAAGCCTCATAGGTCATAGATTTACATTAAATTTGTCTTCCTAAAGTATGATATTTCTATGTTCTTTGACTGATAATAAAATAGAAAGGCGAAATGTTGCTAGGCTTGAAAAAAACAAAAACAAACAAACAACAACAAAAAAAACTTAAAAAAAAATAAGAGTCTTTACAAAACATGCTGATCCGACTAGTGTTTCATGAATTCAGCTCCGGAATGACGCAGCTGCAATGCACACCACCATCAGGAGTTGGTCAGGAGTTCAAATCCAGGATGATGCACACAGCCACCTGTAGTTAATTGGCTGGGCTCTCAAGGGAAGGACAAGAATATGCTCGCCTCCCAGTCGCTTAGGCATTCATGGGCGTCTACATCACATGGTATTTCCTATAATATGTGTGTGAATATGAATGGGCAGCAGTTAGAAAAAGCTCGAGGAAGTAGGGTGTTCTCACATAACTGATTCACACGTTTGATTTGGCAGAGGTTTTTATGTCGGATACCCTTCCTGTCACAACCCTTTTAGCAAGGGACAGAAACACGCTGACGACTTTGCAGCCTACTCTTTATGAATGTCAGCAATGGTTCTTTTTACATGCCATACGTGAGAGACATGGCCCGCCTTTGATAACCCAGATAGCTGCACGGGGGGGGGGGGGGGTGCAGTGACAACCTTGTGGAGAGTGGGACTCGAACACCCAGCGCCCTATACCACTAGACCACCACTACCCCTTAGGGTGTTCTCACATGCTGGTGATCATTTGATAAGGGAAGCACATCAGTTGATGCTGACGAGAGCTGCACAATAAAACCAGTTTTATTGGATTATAACAGCCACAGACTGTGCGTGTTGTTTTTAAGTAAAGAGGTAAATTTCCCTCGTTTTGATCAGCTCATTTCCACGAAGCCAAGCACAGCTGGCAAGCAAACACAAATGGACAGACATGGAAAAATTTCAACCCGCAGACCAGCTGAGTGCCAAAACTTGGGACGCGCTTATTGTCACAAACACTGCAGCGTGCGAGTACAATAAAATTAGAGTTTCAAGGTATCGGACCCGCCCGCATACAGAAAGGATTGGCTCTCCGCTTCGTGTCACAGTGATGTGGCATTGAAAATAGATGAATAGATTTAAATGCGCGAGATTTCTTCAAGCCAGTCTGGTCATCTGGCGGTCACCTTCGGAAACAATGGCCCGCATCCGGACTAGTTGGAAGCTACAGATTTTGTCCATTGCATCCGAAATCCGTAAAACCGAGGCATGAGCGTATATACATGTATATATGTATGTATATGTATGTATGTATGTACAGTCATCCCTTGAGTATCGTGGATAATGTAGACCAGACCTGGCCGCGATGTTTGAAAAACCGCAAAGTAGGAACGCCCCTCTCATTTCTACCATGTTGTCTCATTTCTATATGTTTTCGCGTCTATACAATATCAAGAAGTGTATATTAAACGTTACACAGTTATATGCATATGTAAATACAGTAGGCCCTTGACACTTGCGGTTTGAGTATTCACGGACTGCCGAGCAGCTCGCACGTGATTCAAATTCAGCCAATGGCTGTCCTCTTTCCTGCTGATTGGTTGAGGTGATGTAACGCCCCTTTTTCCTCAATCATGCACAAGTTGGCAATGAGCCTTTTTTAGTGTGTTTTAATTACCAGTTAAGTTCTATGATGTCACTCAAACACCTGCTTGAGCACCAGAAAAAGGTAATAAGGTTGGATGTCCCTTCTGAAGAAATAAGACTTTCTCCGGAAGAAATGACAGTTTCCTCTGAAGTCACGTCACTGCTGAAGAGGAATAACTTAACTGTTGTAAAACACTCCACTATTAAAGTATTTTTTAATTATTATTCTCGTGCATGACCTAAGGTAATGTTTAAAATGTTTGTGTGTTATATTTTACATACTGTGGTGTAGCATGTTTCTCGTTGTGTTTTGTTTATCCAATTTATTACATTTCTTGTTCTTTTATGTGGTGTTCAGTCATGTCATGCCTAATGCAATACAGTACATTCCTCTAGTGGGCATCTTTGGAAACTACAGTGCTGTATGTTTAGAAAGAGAATGCACTGAAAGGTGTTTTACGCATATGCTGTATAATGTTTATATTTTAGCATCAATAAATATAACAGTAAAAATTGAAAAGTTTTTCTTAATCATTACTACATTTTACTACATTAATACTGTATTAATGAGTAAGACTGTCTGTAGAATGTGTTTGAGAAGCATATTTTCGCACATGTAATAGATGCATAGTATTTTACTTACAGCTGCTCATTCACGCATGTGACATCATACATGGGGTTTTACTTCCGGGTACAGAACTCGCGGATTATCTCCATTTGCGGGAAGGCCCGGAACCATACCCCCGCGAATGTCAAGGGCCTACTGTACTGTAATGTATTAATATTTAAATAGAATTTATATATAAATACTTTAAGTACTGTACTCCCCTCTGACAATAGCTCTTCTCCACTACGTATTTCCCGCTGTCAGCATATCTAGCAACTTCACTTTTTGAGTCACTGTCATCATATTTCGCTTTTTCTTGGGCTCATTGGATGCCTTAGATGGTGCAGGACGTTCACAAACACTATAAGATCACAAAATCACAAAAAATCCCACGGGAGTGTGCGAGGCTACAGCGTCACGCGTCTAAGCCAATCAGCTTTGCGAGATCGAGTTGAGTGAACGGTCTCTGCCTTAACTGGGGAGATGGGGCACTCCAGTCTGTTGTTTGTAAACAATGGACACAGCTTGCCTTGGGTCCCTGCCTTCCGCTTGCATACATGCGAGTTTTGAATTTTTTAATGATGATTTTTTTTTTAAATTAAAATACCGCGATGTACCAAGACCGCAAAGTTCAAATCGCGAAGCCGCAAGGGATGACTGTGTGTGTGTGTGTGTGTGTGTGTGTGTATATGCACGCACACACACACACACAGGGATGAGAATGAGAAATTGTATTTTCAGCTGAAAATTTAATCGGGAGTCCAGGGGCCATCGGCCCCCAGCCACGTCCAGGGCGGAACCTGGTCAGGGGTCCAAGGGACCAAAGGCCCACAGAAGCTAATGAGTTTTATATATTTAAGACCACTAGAAATGGTCTCAGATTGCTCAGTTGAATAATATTTTCAGTACATAGAAGCTTGAGTTTTGGACACTAATAAACACAAAAATAGTGTCAATAATGCTCAGCTAAAAAGAATTGTTAACTTCATGCTAGAATGAAAGGCATGATGAATATTAATTAAACACAAAGACAGAATATTTGGCATAATCCTGTAAATGTTTCAGTTACTTTATTAAAGAATGCGGTTACCTCTTTTGCAGTGAACTTGTTTTTAACAGAAACACAATTTCCCTGTTGAACAGTTCTCTCAGCTCCCAAAGTCACAATCACATATAACTAGCAAGTTTTCAACATATTTACAAAGTACTTGTTCTTTTTCTAGGAATGCTTCATTGCAGATGTTTTTCCTTTTAGCAGCTAATCTGATGAGCCTTTCAACAGCCTTTCTCTTTTCTGACTTGTTGATATTTACTTCCGAGTGTGTCTTCCTATCAGTCAAATGAGTGAGAATTGAGTGGTATTGAAATGGCCAGCCTGAAGTCCAGATCAGTCACCTATAGAGAACATTTGGTGCATCATAAAGAGGAAGTTGCAACAAAGAAGGCCCAAAACAGCTGAACAGTTCGAGGCCTGTATTAGACAAGAATGGGACTGCATTGCTATTTCTAAACTTGAGAAACTTGTCTCCTCTGTCTCAGACGTTTGCAGACTGTTGTAAAAAGAGAGCAGGCACAGTGGTGAAAATGGCCTTGTCCCCACTTTTAGATTTGTTGACACCATGAAATTTAAAATCAACATATTTTTTCTTAAAATGTATACTTTTCTCAATTTAAACTTTTGACCCTGTCAGCTATGTTCTATTCAGAATAAAATATTGAAATTTGGCACTTCTACATCATTGAATTAAGTTTTTAATTCACAATTTGTATAGTGTGCCAACTTTTTTGGAAGCCAATGTACTACTCTATTATTTGATTCAAATACGTTTAACGGTATACTCACTCACTCAGACCTTGCTGTTCATGACACGGTAAAGCATACACATCCAATAACGCACCGAAAATCTGGCCAAGATGCACCAAAAAAGCCCCATCCCTCCAACCAAATGCATTTTTGAATTTCACTCGTCTCGCACATCAACTCCTGACATCATCAAAGACTTAAAACATCGCTGACGACCCAGGAAATTATCACGAATATATTGGCAATTCCCATTGGTCAGCTGCTTGGTTGTTTTGAAGATATCATCAATCACACTCAGTTTTACACTCAGATCTAGACCTATATCTATTGTGTGAGCACAACAATGATGGCGAACGACAACGATTCAGAGCTGAAAGGAAGAAGAATGATGACAGGATAGCAATCCATAAACTGGGAACTAAGACCAAAGTCACAAGAATCGGGTTGGAGGAGATGGTTGCTTGACCCAGGTACATTTTCAATCACTGAAATTCAGAGCAGTGATGAAGAAGTCAATGGAGATGGACACACTGTGCATTTGCATGCCTGCTCGTCCTCATGCCTTTGATTGATGAAGCTGTCCTGTCAGTGCACTTTATGGTAGGCTCTTGGCCAGCTGCAGGTTGTTTTGTAGCCAAACTGTTGCAATAAATAGTACATGCTAGGGATGACATCATGCCATACTCACTGTATGCTGTTGTGTGAGGAACAGGCATTCACTGCTGGGCTCATTATTTATACTTGCTGTCTATCAACTTGCCGATGTCATGCATAATTTCGTAGAGATTGTGCTGTGATATGAATGGGAATTCTAGGGTTTCTTTAAAAAGCACCCCTAGGGGTTACATGTGAGAGTTGAAGAGTGCTTTGGATTTTTTTTTTTTTTTTTTTTTTACAGGAAAAAGGCCTGCAATCCTTTCTTACCTTCTCAACCCCTCGGAGAAATTTCTCTGTTCCTGTGTAGTTCCTCTTGGGATCTGTGAGGAGCTCACACAAGCGCTGGATAGTGAATGGAATCCTGGGAAAGAAAAGCACAGCGTACATTTCTTTACTGGCCACACTGTATATATAAAACGCTATGGCTGACTGTCTCATATCATCAGTACATTTTCACATCATGCTCATTGTCTGACGTTCACATTCACAAAAAAATTTAAATACTAAAATTAATTGCTGTGAAGGCATGTTAGGGAACTGCATTCATTAAAATATGTATCTAATATTTGACAGATTATTTGGTATTTACCATCAATGCAAGCTTGATATAGACCGGATTGCCTGGCCGACCTACTTTCATGTAGTGTGTGAATGCAGATGTGTTCCTGTCTTTCTTTAATATCAACTGGACAGATATGATCAGACTTGTGGCAACAGAAGGTGCTACCTGTAATAAAGTCTGGGCCAAATACATACATGGCAGACCTCGACAGACAATACAAACTGCTTTTCAGTTCAAGAATTTAACAATTATTAATGGAAAATGGTATGGATACAGGGAATACTGACACAGCTGGTATATGAAGGCTTATATTCGAGGGCTGGGGGTGAACTGCCAGCAAGCACCCCAATAAAACAATCTTTTTTCATTGACTGCTTAATTACCCATCAGTCCATGTGTGCATCGCTGTCTAGTAGGGCAATCAGAGCAAAGCAGTCAATCATGTCAGAAGATGTGGAAGGTACTTTATAGAAAAAACATAGATCGGATCACAAAACCCCTGCATTTTGATAACGTGAAGGTAATTGGTGGGAAAGGTCTGCATGGAATGGAAAAATGTGAGTTTACTACAGGCATGACAGCAACGCCAGATGTAGCATAACCTGTAAAGATAAACGACCTTGTTTACACACATTGCGTACACGCTGGCTGAACTGAAAGCTCACGAAGCATAGCAAGCATACATTATTTCGTTAGTGGACCTGTACAGGACATGTACCATGTTATCAACAATAGAAGACTTTTCCTGGGTAAAGTAAATCATTCTCAGTCTGAGTTTATGGCCATGGATGATGAAGGAGACAACAGCATATGTGTACATGCATCAATGTAATGGGCTTGTTTGTTAGTACTTCGTCAGATCTAGTCAACAGTAACAATATATAGAAGCTAGCCAGCCAGAAAACTACCCAAGGGTACGTTGTTTCGTGAGTTTAATTTAATAGATTGAATTTAACAGAACAGTATATATGAACTTAAAGCAACCCATTCAGTTCCAGGTACATTAAATAAAGAAAAAACAAGTGGAATCAAAGCCACAGTGGCTTTCTGAAACCATTTGTTTGCTCCTACATCGGACACCATGACATTTTGTTTTTTTATTATTTCTGTTGAAATGGTTTCCCTTCTTCTGTTTCTGAACAATTCACCTCAGACTTTTCCACTCTGTATTATTTGCTGTTGTACTGCCTCACACGTACACAAGATTGCCCCTCCAGTCAAAGCTTCCTGCTAGTGTTAGATTAAACTGATACAGAACTAAAACATGATGAAGAACTGGTGAATAAGAGATACTAAGCCCATGACTTGGGATGGTTTCACCAGGAAAAATTTACATTCATCCAGAATTAACTGCCAAAAGAAGATATAAAATGTATATTCACGAGACAATGGGGGAACATTACAGTGGAACCAAGTTCTTGTACACCTTTTTCAAATATGAACTAATTTAACTGTTGATAAAATGTACCCTTTTACTGTACCTTTCATGATCAGGGTGGCACATGTTTACACTGAAAACATGTTAGACAGAACTGTATTAATTATTCTGCCCAGTAGGATTTAAATTTATTCTTAAATATTGAACATAGCCCTAGTTCCAAACCACCTGTTGGTGCTGCATGTAAAAACGTTTTAGTTTTGCCAAGACCTACATTCTTAAATTATCGATTTATATCCAAAACAAATTTTGCAACAGAAGAATATTTACCACTTCTGAAATCATCAGAACACACTTTTTGCTTCTGTTAACCAATTAGTTTTTTGGGGTAGGGGCCTACAATGTTCACCCGTTCACTTCATGTAGCAGATACACTCTGCTGGTTAATAGAACATTCAAGTGCCTTCGTAGTTATTATTCAATTCAGCCTCGATCTTCTGTTGTCACCTTCGCTTTCTGAAATCTGGTGTTTGCATATGTATTTCAAGATTATCAAAAAAAACATACACACCTTTGTTTCCTCAGATTCTAAGGTTCACAGTTTTTGGCAAATTTGTAAATATTACAATTTCAACACAATGAATCATGGGTGCATTCTGTTTGTCCAAAAAGATGGCAACACATTGTGCATTATGGGGAAAAGTCACAGATTGTTGTAAAATCAGATGTAAAATGGAGAAATTGCAGACCTCCACAATGGTAAAAACCATTCTGTAGACTGATGAAAGTAAGATTGCTCTTTTTGGTTCGAGTGGCCCCGTAGATGACCCCCAAACACTGAATTCAAGCCACTATGCACTATGAGGACAGTGAAGCCTGGCAGTGCAAGCATCAAGATATGGTGATGTTTCTTATACTACGGTGTTGGGCCTATTTATCACATCCCAGTGATCAAGGATCAGTTTAAATCCATCAGAACACTTGAAGAGTTTGTGCTGCCTTATGCTGAAGAGGAAAGACCCTTGAAATGGATTCCCACAAGACAAGGACCCCAAACACACCAGTAGACAGGAAACATCTCACTTCCAGAACAACAAGATTGACGTTATGGAGCGAAGGCCCGATCCTGGACCTTAATCCGATAGAAAACTTGTGGAATGACAAAAAAAATGCAGCTTCTGGGGCAAAACTGAGGAATGTAGTCCGATCACCCTGGGTTGGAACACCCGCTCACAGGGAACAGAAGTTGGTCGATTCCACAACACAGATGTGCAGCAGGTCTCAGAAACAGCATTTTTCTTTCTTTCTTCCTTTCGGCCCCTTCCCGTTCTCGAGAGTCGCCACAGCGAATCATCTGATTCAAACATTTGATTTGGCACAGGATGGCCATCCTGACACAACCCTTTAGCAAGGGAAAGAAACACGCCGACTGCTTTGCAGCTCCTCTTTACGAAAGTCAGCAATGGTTCTTTTACATGAACCTCTCACCATAGGCAGTGACAGACATGGCCCGCCTTTGATAACCCAGTTAGCTGCACTGGGGAGAAACAGTGTTTATACAAATAAATATTAGTTCACTGAATCATAGCATCAAAATCTTTCAATTTTCCATTTATACACTGAATGTTTGAGTTTGTAAAGAAATGCAGACACTGGTATTTTTCATAACAGTCTAATATTCACTTTTCTTCCATTTCTTTCAAGAAATAACATCATCTTCTAAGCAATGAGGTTCAGACGTTCCTCTCCCCAGCCACTTCCTCTTGCTCTTCTGGGGGCACACCAAGTCGTTCCCAGACAAGCCGAGAGACATAGTGCCTCCAGTGTGTTCTAGGTCGACCCCGGGGTCTCTTCCCTGTTGGACATGCCCGAAACACCACACCAGGGAGGCGTTTGGAAGGCATTGTAACCAGATGCCTGAGCCACCTCAACTGGCTCCTCTCAATGCGGAGGAGCAGCAGTTCTACTCCGAGCTCTTCCCAGATGGTTGAGCTTCTCACCTTATCTCTAAGGGAAAGCCCCGCCACCCGGCAAAGGAAGCTCATTTCAGCCGCTTGTGTCCACGATCTTGTTCTTTCGGTCACAGGCTCCGCTTTACAGTAGAGGCTGCAGCAATCCGTCTCTTGATCTCCTGCTCCATCCTTCCCTCACTCGTGAACAAGACCTTGAGATACTTGAACTCCACCACTTGGGGAAGAACCTCATTCCGAACCCGGAGTGTGCATTGCATCCTTGTCCAACTGAGAACCATAGCCTCGGAACTGGAGGTGCTGCTTCTCATCCCGGCCGCTTTGCACTCGACTGCGCAACGCTCCAATGAGATCTGGAGGTCCCGGCTTAATGAAGCCAAAAGGACAATGTCATCCACAAAAGCAGAGACGAGATCGGATGGCCTCCAGACAAGAACCCCCTCAACAGCATCTGTGCCTAGAAATTCTGTCCATAAAAATTATGAACAGAATCGGTGACAAAGGACAGCCTTGGCGGACTCCAATCCTTACCAGAAACAAATTCAACCTGTTGTTCCCGATATGGACCAAACTCTGGCCCCAGTGATACAGCGACCGAGTGGCCCATAGCAACAGGCTCAAAACGTCATACTCCCAGAGCACCCTCCACAAGACAGCCCGAGGGACACGGTCGAAAGCCTTCTCTAAATCCAAAAAACACATGTTGACCAATTGGGAAAACTCCCATCGCCCCCTCCACGATCCTGTGGCGCATATAGAGTTGGTCAAGAGTGGTGCTGCGGAAGAAAACCACATTGCTCCTCCTGAATCCGAGGGTCGACTATCGATTAGATCCTCCTCTCCAGTTCCCCTGCATAGACTTTCCTAGGTAGGCTGAGGAGTGTGTTTCCACGGTAATTGGAACACACCCTCCGGTCCCCCTTTTTAAAATAACAAGGAATAATACAAATTTGATATATTTATCTTAATGTTTTGATTTGGAGTAGAATGTATAGTGTTCACAATGCATTTGTCAGTATGGACATAAAAGCTATTATTGTATAAGGATTTTTAGCTTTAATCACTTTTTTAAACACATTTATTAATCTGAATCCCACTGTAAGCTACAGACAAACACCCCAATCATTCATGTAAAGGACTGGACACCTGTGTGATGTACGTAATTGTAATATTGTTTTATGTACAGATGTGCCCAGTCCCATTTTCTGGATCCCCCTCCTTTTCATGCTAACTTCGTCAGACCCAAATTCCCACCCATCAGGTATTGCCTTCCCTATCACACCACCTCCACCAACCAGGGAGGGCTGAAAGCATGCACATTCCCCTCCATGACATGCAATGCCAGCCGCCCGCATCTTTTTGAACTGCGGCACATGCGTATTTGGTCTAACACACTTGAAGTGAAGACGCTATCCACCCCGTTGTATGAATGAGCTGACAGACACCTGTGATTGGCTGCCGATCGCTGAGAGTGACAGGAAAGTGAGTGGCTGCCAACCATCCCTACCTCCTGTGAGAGCTTGGCCGTTTAGCTCCATGTACTACCGGACATGGAGGGTTGTGGCAATAAAATTACATCAAATTTGAGCTTTTGTGATGTGTCCCACCCGGAAACAGTTACTCACCCATTGTATCCATTAACAATCTTCAATATTCTCTCCTTCATCTCTTCAAATGGGACAGATTCCACATTCGGGTTTGCAGGTCCTCGCTGCTCTGGTGCTGAAGCTCGAAAGTCCTCCATCACCTTCTCCAGTTTGAACAGAAAGTAGTTTTTAAACTGTGACCACGAAACCCTGCAGAGAAACATGACAGCCTCACAAACACTGATTCTATATATACATGAAAATAAATAAATAAATAAATAAATAAATAAATAAATGTGGCCAGAGAGAGCTTCTGAAAACACTGACAGGGTAAACCTACGTGAACCTATTTACTTTTTCTAATTGTGCCTGAAGCCACAAATGATATGCTCTTGGAAATTTCAGTGACTTCTGAGATGACACCAGTTGCACTGCTTTTGTACACAGCACTTCAAAGACATCCCCCTTTAACTTGCATTTATACAGAGTGCGATGAATGATGTGCGGATCGCTTCACCGATGAACCGCACATGAAATCGCCCATTTAACACAATCTATGGAAGCCAATGGGTTTGGGGAACTTTGTGTTTGAAATCATCTGTCAATCAATGATCTCCTTAAGCTTTGATTATGTATCGCTCGAGTGAAACTCCAGGCTCGGGTAAATTTTATACCCACCCACTTTATAATGCTTAAGAAAACGTCCCCTCTTGTTGCCGATTTCCCTAGCAACCAGTCACTCTGGATTGTTGCTTCTTGTTTACATACTGCTTTAACCACCGTCATAAACGTCTTAATACACATTTCCTACACACGATCAACATTTGTGATTTTGAATGTGCATTGTATGTGACGGTCGGTCGGAAGCCTAGTAGGAATTTGAGAATAACCAAGCGTAGCGGCATGCCTTAAATCATAACTTGATGTTGTACAGTACAATTTTAGAACCATAAAAGGTTTTTTTAATGTTTCACTGGAAGATGTTAATACGGTGTCCTTCAACCTCAACAAATCACAATGTGATATACTAGTAACCTGACTGACTGCCAATATTCTTTCATGTTCAAGCAAATTTAACCCTCCGAATGTTTGAAAAGTACACTCAACTGCAAGAAAAGAAAAACTCATCCAATATACCTATTTAGTCTTAAAAAAAAAAAAAAAAAAATACAATTTAATATGATCACATTTGAAACTTGATTGTTCGTCTTCTTACTCCTAATTAGGGTCCCAGGGAGGCGGACTCAGGGTACACCCTGGACAGCTTGCCACGCCATTGCAGGGCAGAAACATGCTGACGGCTTTGCGGCCTGCTATTGTCGAAAGTCAACAATGGTTCTTTTAAATGAACTTCACGCCATAGACAGTGACAGACATGGCCGGCCTTTGATAACCCAGTTAGCTGCATTGGGGGACAGCAGTGAAAACCTGTTGGGAGAGGGGTCGAACCCCCAACCTCAGGATCAATGATCCAGCACCTTTACCATCAGGCCATCACTGCCCTGTAACTTGATAAAAAATCCCAACTTTTATTCATAATCTTGATTTTAAAGTAAACACAAAAGGGTTCATATTCCCAGCACCAACACTGAAATATCTCCACCTGTAGTTAAGTTTTCAGGTTTGTCTGTTAAGGTTTAACTGCTGTTTTAAAGCTTCAAGATGAAGGAGGAGGAGGAGGAAAGGTAAGAGTCCAATCACCTGCAGATCAACCCTGAAACAGATTGAGCACTTAAGCAGGTCTAAGTCCTGTCCACACTTACATAGTCTCGCCAGTCTTTGCAACATGACCCAGGAACTGGTCCAATACAGGAGACACCTCCTTCTTCCCTTTCTTTTCAAAATCTGACAACAGAGGAGGAAAAAACAACACAGAACAGGATTAAACTTTCACATTCTTCTGTCTCATCAGGTCAATAAACTAATACACGTTGGTTAAAAGCTCCAGAGAAATTCAATTAATTTTAAACACGGAAAAAATAGTGTTTTCTCTCAGAACTTACTCATGGCCAAAGTTTATTTCAGTCACTGATTGTAACACTCAAATCATTTAAAATACCACTTTAAAAAAATAAGAAACCTCTCAGCTATATAAAAATGTGTTGTTGAAATAACACGAATCGGACAGCATAAAAATAATAAACTAAAAGCAAACAAAACAAAACAAATAAAAAGCACCGTCTGTTACTGTGGCGTTTGAATCACTATTTCTGAGAGGATCCGAAACGCAGCTAGCAGGCTAACTCCCGTCCACTTGATATAAACCGGAACAGCTACCAATTAGCAGCTAACCGCTAACATCGCGCTCTGTGTAAAATACACAAGCAGAAAAAGCTCCGGAAGATCGAACGACTTATTTACTTAAAATCGGTAATTAACTCCCGACAAGTCCATCGGAGTACAGGTGTACTCGGCGGCCCCAGTGAGCGTGCTAAGACTTGGTGGTAACGTGAAGGGCTGGAAGCGGTGGCTAACACCACCAGCCTCTCTGTAGTGCCGCCAGCACTGGCTCTCCACTCCGCCGGTCTTCCTCAACAGCCTTAATCCTAACGAATAAATAAAGTAAACACACAATCACAACCTTTCAGAGCCTCAAGGAGAGTGTCAATTTCCATGTTTCCAAGCGTGTGACTTCACCACGAAGCGACGTGCTAATGGCTGTTGTTGAGGGGGGAACGCGGAAAAAAAAAAAATCAATATGGCGTATGTGACGTCACAAGAGGGCACGCAGCCGGTGACACAGAACTGTCGAACTCAAAACTTCTCAGAGAAACCTCCGCTGCCCTGATCTCTCATCGAAACGCAGTTTATTATTATTATTATTATTATTAGTTGTTGTTGTTATTATCATGATAAATAACATTTTATTGTCAGTCTCGAGTTATTAATTACATTACCTTTGATATTGCTGCGTTTTGAATGCTCGAATCTGATTGGTCAGCAGGTGAGCGGCTCTGGCAGTACTTCCGGCTGTAGTTCTCATCACACATTTTCCAATATGCTTGTTCCAGTGTACAGCACTATTATATACTTAAAGGAAATTAGTTTTATAATATTTAGCAAGTTTTGTTTATTTATTAGTTCATTGTCTATAATAGGCTCACAGTTTAAATCATTTCTGTTCGAAATCTTTATTAGAAGTTTAAAATAACAACAACAATAATAATACTAATAATTATAATTATAATAAGAACAATAATAGGCCTGACAAGCTGCCCAGGGTGTACTCCGCCCTCACTTCAAGTCGACTGAGATGGGCGCCAGCCTTCCCATGGATTAACAGTAAGCGGTTCAGAAAATTATTATTATTATTATTATTATTATTATTATTATTATTATTATTGTTGTTGTCATTATGATAAAAAAATATATTAAAGTTCTACACTGTGATATTTTTCATGGCAGCGAATGGAAAGTTGGATGAGCATTGCTTGCTGTGGATACAAAATTCCATTTTGACCTTTTGCACTTGGACCTGTGAGGGTCTTATCTTGAACCTTTGATTTCAGCCCATGGGTTTACAGAGGTGGGACCACATGGACAATTCCATTTGGGCCCCACACTGACCCAGGCATGAGTCCATACAGGCCCCACCTGGGTCCCAGTTGTGTGATCGATAGCATTACTGAAGCGTATCACGATGGGTTAGTGGTTAGCAGATCCCTCCCTGCCTCAAAGCAAGTACTGTAGGTCCAGGCTTTGAGTCTTGAGCAGTTCGGTGTGAAGTTTGCATGTTCTGCAAGTGCTCGTGTGGGTTTTCTCAGAGTACAGTACTCTGTTTTTCCCTACAGTCCCAAGGCAGGCACACAAAGCTAAATTGCTGTTATAAATTGTCCCGAGGTGCAAATGTGATTTTTGTGTATGTATGTGTGTTGACCCTGCTACATACTGGCAAGTTGTTCAGGCTGCCTTAGAAAGAATTGGCTAAGAGAGACTCCCTAGAAATGACCTTAGAAGAATTGGGTATTTGAAGCAAAAGAGTGAGTTGAGTGAGTGATTGAATATTAGTGAACAGCTAATCAAGGATTTTAAATATGGACCCTCTGAACTGACATGTAAACCAAACCAACAAACAACTGGCTCCTCGTGTATAAGACCACTGACGTATGATTGGTTTGTGTTGCTGGTGTTCTTTGACTCCTTTGTGGCCCTCTGACTCAGGTGACCTGGAGTGGAACTAACAAGGATTGATGGAGTGAATACTCTATTCTTTTGCATTACTTCAGAGCTTCAACTCATTAGGAGAAAAAGAAAACATGATTGTTTATATGAAACATGAAAATTTATAACTGCAATAAGATGAGCACTAACAAGAACAGAAATCTATCACGCAGTGGCTTTTTTTTAAAGATTAAGGTAGTGCCAAAAAGCAGACCTCACTATCCATACACACACACCCACACACACACACACATATATATATATATATATATATATATATATATATATATGTGTGTGTGTGTGTGTGTGTGTATATATATATATATATATATATATATATATATATATATATATATATATATATATATATATATATATATATATATATATATATATGTGTGTGTGTGTATATATATATATATATATATATATATATATATATATATATATAAAACATTGCCCTCAATAATTATTGGCACTCCTGGTTAAGATGTGTTAAAAGCCTTAAAAATACAGCATCGTCCATTTTTATTGCATATGCTCTCTCACATTAAAATTGTCGAAAAATAACTTTCAACTCAAGTGAGATTGAAGTGAAAAAAATTCCCGATTAAGATTTTTTTTTTCTCCATAAAATCACCAGTTCAACAATTATTGGCACCTCTAACAATTCCTTGGAAACATATCTACAGTCAGAGTCCGTCAGAGAATCATTAAGAAGTTTAAAACAATCGGAACAGTGGTAAACAAGCCTGGGCGAAGATGCGAGGTTATTTCACCATCACGCACAGTGAGGAGGATAGTAAGAGAAATAAAAAGTTTATCCAAAGCTCACTGATAAAGAATCGTAACAAATGGAAGCATCTTGGGGTCACAAAGTCTCCAAAACAACCACCAGGGACCATCTACATGCCAACAAGCTGTTTGGGAGGCATGCAGGGAAAAAAACTTTTCTCACTCACAATCATAAACACAAATGTCTGGAGTTTGGTGAGTGGAACTGGGACTGTGTGCTTTGTTCTGATGAAACCAAGATGGAGATTTTTGGCAACAAACATTGGAAGTGGCCCCCAGTGCAACTAACTGGGTTATCAAAGGCAGGCCATGTCTGTCACTGTCTATGGTGAGAGGCATGTAAAAGAACCATTGCTGACTTTCGTAAAGAGTAGGCTGCAAATCCGTCAGCGTGTTTCTACGACCTGGAGAGGGATGGCCAAAAATCAGCCCAAGTTTCGCCATGAAGGCGCCCCAACGACATCCCCGGATGTTAAGGGATAAGTGAAGTGAAGTGAAGAATCGAAGTGGGTCTGGCGGAACACAAAAGATGAGAATGTAATGTTGTTAGGGTGCATGGCATCATGAACGCTTTGAAATACCAAGACATTTTTCAATCAAAATCTGGTGGCCTCTGCTCGAAAGCGGAAGATGAGCCGTCACTGGGTCTTTCAGCAAGATATTGACCCGGAACATGTGGCCAAATTTACACAGAAATGGTTCAACAGACACAGAATCAAGCTTCTTTTATGGCACCTCAGTCCTCAGACCTCAACCCCATTAAAAATCTGTGGAGTGGAGCTGAAGAGGAGAAAGCAAAGGTGAGGACCAGGTCGCTGGATGATTTACAGAGATTGTGCAAAGAGGAACAGTCCAAGATCCTTCTTTTGTTTTCTCTCATCTTGTGAAACATAAGAGAAGATTGGGTGCAGTTTTGTTTGTAAAAGGCGGTTGTACAAACTATTAACATCAGGGGATAATAATTGTGAACACGTGATTTGATGTAAAATAATTACTTCTTAATGTGAGATTTTTTTCCCCACTGAATAAATGCGCCTGAAGTAAAGGTTGGATTTTCCATTTCCGTTATGGTCCTTAATTATTTAGGGACCCCCCCCCACCCCGAATGTATTAGTTAAACAACAAATCTTAACCAGGGGTGCCAGTAATTATGGAATTGCAGTGTGTGTGTATGCGTGTGTGTGTGTGTGTGTGTGTGTGTGTGTGTGTGTATATATATATATATATATATATATATATATATATATATATATATATATATATACTGTATGTATTCAGGGATCCCTCCCTACTTTGCGCTTCATTTCATGTGGCTTCAGTGCATCGCGTTTTTTTTTTTTTTTTTAAATATTCATTGAATTAAAAAATAAGGAAATTAAGGAAGAATAGGCGGGAAAAGTTAAGGAAAATGACACAAAACAAGTCCAATTATGCAAAAAAACAAAACCAAACCCCCCATCAAAACTTCTTACATTTTATGTGAAATGCGCATCTGAGTGTGTGTGTGTGTGTGTGTGTGTGTGTGTGTGTGCGCGTCTGTATGTGTGTGTATTTATATTTTATTTACATCTTATGCGTTGTTTTTGAATGTTTAATTGTTATTATAAATCTTCTCTTTGGTCTTCCTCGAGGCCTTCTGCCTGGTAGTTCCAACCTCAGCATCCTACTACCAATATACTCACTATCCCTCCTCTGTACATGTCCAAACCATCTCAATTTAGCCTCTCTGACAAAGCGAACCTCAACATTTTCATCTCTGCTACCTCCAGCTCTGCCTCCTGTCTTTTCCCCAGGGCCACTGTTTCTAAACCATACAACATCGCTGGCCTCATCACCGTCTTGTACACTTTTCCTTTCATTCTTACCGATAACTTCCTATCACACATCACACTGGACACTTTTCTCCAACCATTCCAACCTGCCTGCACACGCTTCTTCACCTCTTTTCCACACTCTTCATTGCTCTGGATTGTTGAGCCTAAGTACTTAAAATCCTTCAGCTTCTTTATCTCTGCCCCCTGTAACCTCACCGTTCCTCTTGGGTCCTTGTTGTTCACACACATGTACAGTATTCTGTTTTACTGAGGCTAACCTTCATTCCCCTCCTTTCCAGGGAATACCTCCACCTCTCTAGATTTTCCTCCACTTGTTCTCTGCTCTCACTACAGATCACAATGTCATCTGCAAACATCATAGCCCATGGAGATTCTTGTCTCACCTCGTCTGTCAGCCTGTCTATCACCATAAAAACAAGAATGGGCTCAGAGCTGATCCTTGATGCAGTCCTACCTCCACCTTGAACTCTTCTGTCACACTGACAGCACACCTCACCACTGCCTTACATCTCTCATACATGTCCTGCACCACTCTAACATACTCCTCTGCCACTCTATGTATGTATATGTATAATATATATATATATATATATATATATATATATATATATATATATAAATAGAGAGAGAGAGAGAGAGAGTGACATATATATATATGTACAGTGCTGTGCTCTGTGCAAAAGCAGAGCTCAGCAGGATGTGAAAATATTGACGTCTTTCTCTTGCCACAAAATGGAGTGTGAAATGATGTAAACTAGAAAATATTCTAATTACTGTACGCGCGCGCGCGTGTGTGTGTGTGTGTGTGTGTGTGTATATATATATATATATATATATATATATATATATATATATATATACTAGTGTATGTGTGTGTGTGTGTGTGTGTGTGTGTGTGTGTGTGTGTATAAACACATGGATAGGTGTCTGACATTGGTCAAAGTCAGCCCTGGAAAAAATACATCAATAAATATCCCCTGGATTTCCCGACTACATTCTGAAGTGAAAAAAGGAAAGGTTAACCCTGAGTCACCTTCTCAGAGCCTTTCACTCATGATTTCTGCCTTCATATCCATCACCTGTGTTTTTCGTTGAATTATCTGGTGAAAAATTGTTTGCCTCTTAGAGTTAGATTGTGATTTTTCTTCCACCCGTGTGGGTCTGAGTGGTGATGTCTGAGCTTCTATTTTGGGGTTTTAGTTTTATTATTAATAAATGTTTTCCTTCATTCATTTCCTGAACCAGAATCCTAATTCGGGTTGTGGGGAGGCTGGTGGCCATCTCAGCTGACTCTGGCCGAGGGCAAACTACACCCTAGACAGATCACCAGGCCATCGCAGGGCATAATAAATGTTTTTATTTTATCACTGCCCATCTCAGTCATGTCCCATGCCTACAGCATTCCACTACAAAGCACCTTTGTGAGTTTCTCTGGATTAGGACGTTTACTGAACATTCTAAATACATATTGTTCAAAAATAAACAATTGAAAAAACTATAAGAATAAAACTCAAAAGGTTTTTTAAGCTATTTGAAAATAATCATGTGTTGATTACAAGCCAGCGTTATCTGACCAGCTACCAGATAGTAAATAGGAAGCTAAACAAGTGAACCATCTTTAGCAGCTGGTGAGGTATTTTTCAGCTTCTTTATTACTTGAACAGATTAATCATTAAATGTTTGAGTGCTGCAGACTGTTATTTTCTCTTGCCATTATCCGAAATTCAGAAACTTGTGGCTATCAGCACACACAGCTAGCAAAAGGTCTCCCAGTTTGATAAGCTACACCAGTATTCAGCAGCTGCTCAGAGGCAGCTGTATTTTCTAGTCGGAATGTGTCACAATACCATGCAGACATGTAAGGCCATGGCATTTTATATAATAACAAATACAAGTCGAAAACCTTGTGCGTTTTTATTTATTTCATTTCTGACATGCATGGACTCCTCTGATAAAAACTGAAATATGTTCATATCACTGAAGGATTCAGAAGCTTTATTACATTAGTGGAGAGATGATGCTGGAAACCAGTCCCAGATCTGTGATAAAGCACAGCTGATGGTCACATTTATTTCTTTATTTACAAGACTTTCTGCACCTTGTTTCTCAGGATTAAAAAGAAAAATATGCACACTCAATCAAGATACACAATGAAATACAACAGCAAAGCAAAATCACAAGATATTTAACAGATATGAGTTTATGGTTAAGAGGCAATTTGAGCAGTTGTGTGTGTGTGTGTGTGTGTGTGTGTGTGTGTGTGTGTGTGTATGTCAATCCCACAATGGGTGGTCAAACTTGCATTGTGGTTAATGCAGGAAACCTTAAAGGTAGACTAGGTAATTTTTTAGTGGGACACACAGTGTTAGTATTGTGTGAAATGGTCTTTCCACCCCATCAACAATCAGTAAATTACGAGATATGAAAAGATCCGAAATAAATTTGATGTGCCTCTGCTGAGATACATCAAATTTATTTCGGATCTTTTCATATCTCGTAATTTACTGATTGTTGATGGGGTGTAAAGACCATTTCACACAATACTAACACTGTGTGTCCCGCTAAAAAATGTGACTGACTCGTGTGTGTGTGTGTGTGTGTGTGTGTGTGTGTGTGTGTGTGTGTGTGTTGGGGAGCGGCTTTGGAAAGGCTGCTGAGGGCAGAGTAGGATTTAAGAGCATGAAGAGATGCTACTTTCAAATATTGTTAGCTTAACAAACAACTCGACTCATCTTTAACTGAAATTAAAACAAACAAGAGTACAAATGAACAAAAAGTTTTAACCCAAAGATAGAAAAATTTGTTGGAAGACATCTCAAAATAAAAATACATCATTTTTTTTTTTATTAATCCTCATCAGCATTAATTAAAAAAAATTCAGATGTATTTTATTTTGAGATGTCTTCCAACAGACCTAAACTAGGCTCACAAACATCAATAATTATTTCTCAATTAGTTTAAATCCCACCAGTTTCTGTTCTCCACCTAAAAAGAGGGGCGTAGGTGGAATCTTAGATTTGTTCAGTAAGATCTTGACTTGAAGACACACACCTCATACACAACACATTACATATGCAACACACTTCGGGGGAAACGATGATTAATGATCAGTGAGTCTGTGAAGAATATCGCACAACCTTGAAAAGGACACCGAGCAGAAAAGCCGTCCAGCGCAACTTACGAGTTTTGTTCTTTATCATTTCCTGCCACAGGATGTAAAATAACAGCACAAATGTCTCGGAATAATGTTGCTGCATTCATGGTGTATTAATTACCAAAAGCAATTTCACTGCAGTATGTTATATCTCACAGAAGCTTACGAGAGCTAACATCTGACTTTATATCTGGCTTTCGAAGCCTCTCCCCCTCTCTCCCGCCCTCCCTCTCCTCCCTGCCCCGCCCCCTCGAAAAATTAATCACATATTTTTTAGTCCTTAACCACAATGTTGTGCATTTAGTGGTTTCTATTATTATATAATAAAACCATGATGAAGGCTTAACGCTGTGTCTGTACCTTATTACGCACACAGGAATGTATTGAGTTCACATTATTTATTGGTGTGTATGTAAACCTGATTTTTTTTCTGTTTAAGAAGAGCCAAAGTGGTAACTCGCAAACACAAATGGGCGACTGAAATGAATAAAACAAGCTCATTATCAGCCAATAAAGTCCGCATTCTACAAATCTGCCCCAGGCAACCCTGGCTGGTATTTGCCTTTTTTTTAACATTATCTCTGAAGAGGAACATTGAAGATTCAAACGTGACACCACCACAGGCCACACTGCTCCCTGGTTGCATTTGTAGCACGCGTTACTTCTGTCAAACATGTGCCGAGCAATTATTTTAACCCGATATGCAACAAGAGTCAACCTTACAATATAGTGTGTGTATAGAGTATAATCACTTTGGATCACCTCATCGCCTTCACTGATAGCACAAAGCCTTCAAAAAATTCCTGCTAATTTTATCCTCACTTCTTTTCTAGGTATTATAGACCTCGTAGCCAAATCCACCCCCCACCCGCTGTTATACGAAAGTGGTTCCGCAACCCGCTCATCAAGCTGCTATCTACTCCATGATAACTGCTGCTTAGATCCGAGTCCATCCAAGAAGCTCTGCATCATTCTTCCCAGTCAGACAGCACTGCTCAGGAAACCACACGGAGTTCTTGATATTGCACGTTCCATTAAAAAATAACAGCACTGGTTTTAGAGAATCATGTCTTCTCCTTGTCGTTTATAAATCGCATCTGTTGTAGTTCAGCGACGCTGTCTATGTGGTGGCCGAGCATGGCGGACCACTTTTTGTTCATACGCAGCCTTCATGGTCTTCTCAATCTGCTTCAGAAACACTTGAGGAACTCTGCCACACAGAGTGTTCACCGTGTCCAAGAATTTGGTCTGGAGCGGATAAAACAAGGACTGGAACAGGTTTTCCTCAACAGGATACTGAAAAACAAGAAAATGAATAAATGAGCACATCACAAAAGAATGAAAGGTAAATTCACTCACCTACCACAGATCACAATGCATTTCAAATAACTTTTGGTAGCACAGTAATGCATCAAACCTGAAATTAGGTCAAGCACTTGAGTTTGTGTTCATATCACACAACAGAACAGGAGTCAGTGACTCCATCTGTGGCACGTTTGTTGGTACCAGGTTGGTTTAACTATTACATTAACAGTTGATCTCCTGGAGTTGCCACGTATAACAGTCTCCATAAAGTGGTACAATAAAAACAGAAAAAAATAAATAAACGTACGGTCTGTCAGTGAAAATGTTCTGCTGATGAATTCTACAGCCACACCCGCTAATTCAGCAAACCAAACTCTTGAGGTAGATGCACAACAACACGAGACCACATTTAGCAAAACAGTCGAGCTCCTGAGTGAATTACCATAGGCACTGAACATGAATGGGACCACAGAACATGAACTTGTTATATGGATAATTAAACTAAAAAGACAGGTGATACAAATAATTGAGCAACTTGGTAAAAGGTGGTGAAAACTCTGTGTTTACCTTTCCTGCTTTCACACCAGACCGTAATCGGGAAAAGCAGGGAAGACTCATTGGTTAAAGCTCTGGATGAGCTATATTATAAGGTCGGGGGAGTTCAAGCCACAGTACCACAATGAGGCCACCGCTGTGCCCTCACTCTGGATCAGGGCATCTGCCAAATGTATGTCAATGTAATGAGATTTGTACAGGCGCTCCTCAGCGAAAATCTATCGGCCTGGAACATGATACTGATGGCTATCTTGTGCCCTTATTTATGCCTTCACTGACTTGATGCTGATTGGCTCACAGAAATAACTGAGCCTTACCATATTTTCCGGACTATAAGTCGCACTTTTTTCATACTTTGGCTGAAGGTGTGACTAATACTTCAGAGCAACTTCAATGCAAAATTATTACATATAATTCTGTTCATCATAATAATAAGACATAATTTCACGTTTGTTATTTTTACACTCATAAGCACAAGAGGGCACTCTAGGCTTGGGTACCAGTACCTGCTCATCCACCATTGAAAAAATGTCCTCAAAAAGAAAATCCTATTCTGCGGATTACAAGCTGCAAGTAGTGAAATATGCAGCAGAAAATGGTAATCGAGCAGCAGAAAGAAAGTTTTGAGTGAATGAGAAACTTGTGAGGAACTGGAGAAAAGTGGAGATTATTATTACTGCGATGAAGAAAACAAAAAAGCTAATCACAAAATAAAAGCTAGATGACCACAGCTAGAGGAACAAGCTCGCACGTAGGTGCTTGAGCAACGTGCTGCAGGGAGGGGCTTGAAAATATCACATATAATTCTAACAAGAGGGCAGAAAAGCGGAGATTATTATTACTGCAATGAAGAAAACAAAAAAGCTAATCACAAAATAAAAGCTAGATGACCACAGCTAGAGGAACAAGCTCGCACGTAGGTGCTTGAGCAACGTGCTGCAGGGAGGGGCTTGAAAATATCACATATAATTCTAACAAGAGGGCAGAAAAGCGGAGATTATTATTACTGCAATGAAGAAAACAAAAAAAGCTAAATCACTAAAATGCTAAAAGCTAATTACAGGCTAAAAGCTAGATGGCCACAGCTAGAAGAACGAGCTCGCACATGGGTGCTTTGGCAACGTGCTGCAGGGAGAGGCTTGTCAACAGTTGCGTCTCCACGTCCAGGTAGTTGTCAAGGAGATGAATATAAATGGCTTTGTGTGAGGACTTTCTTGGTGTTACTGCTTCATGCAACGCAACCGCCTCTCTATCAGAGCGAGGACCACAACGTCTCATAAACTGCCAGCAGATTTCCAAGCCAAGGCAGACAGTTTCCATGAGTTTGCGACTTATAGTCCAGTGCGACTTGTGTGTTTTTTCCTCTTTATTATACATTTTTTGGCCAGTGCGACTAGTACTCCGGAGTGATGTATAGTTCGGAAACTACGGTAATATGCCAACATTTAGACTCACACAGACTATATTATATTAATAACTCAGGCAGGCAGACACACTTCTATTGAGTGAATTCAACGTGGAACATTAACAGGAATACAGATCATGAACTCTTTATCTGAAATCAGTAAGAGGCGGTTGAAAGAGTGTTCACTTTCTGACTTCACTACACACTGTAGTTGGGAAACAGGAGATTTATTTATTTATTTATTTCCTTACAGGAACCATGCTTCTCTTATAACTCCATCCTTGGATACATCATGAGAGATATTTATGGGGCGCTCCACCTTTAGGCAGTGCCTACATCCATTAATCTGAACGTACAGTGATAAGCTTAAGGAAGCTGGACATTAACTTAAGTTCTTGAACTGAACACACCACATGACTGGTTGACGTTTTATGCCTGACTGAGCTGATTAAGTAATTATCAAGCTCATCTGGAGCTCAGCTATTGCCCTGGTACATGGAAAATCTACTAGATCAGATAACAGTACACTACTGATAATAAAATAAACCATTTGGGCTCTGAAACACCTGTACAATTTTTATTATTATTATTATGATTATTATTATTATGATTATTATTGTTATTACATGAACACATGAAAAGAGATGACTTACATCACGTAGCGAATCATATACCACTTTAAAAGCCGGCTGCTTGTCGTCATGGTAAACACCACGGTTGCCATGGAGAATAGACACACCTTCCTCCTCTGCCTCCTTGCAGTTGCTGCCATACATGCAGTGATCAGGCCTGTAGTTCCACTGGCATGGAAACGTATACAGGCATTCTGTAGAGGTACCGAGAATATTTTATAACACAAATTATACACATACACAAAAACTCAAATACAAAAAATGTATACCCATCATGCACTGGTCTCAGTAACTGACAATGTATTCAGGTAGTTTTTCAAAAATAGAGATAAAATATCTATGATATGCTCAGAAAAAGTGTATTATGTATAGAGCTCTACATGGTGTTAATTACGTCACTTAATTCACTTAATAAAACAAAACTGGAGCCCATCCCATGCTATTACCAGCAAAGGCGGGGCTCACTGTAAACAGCTCATCAAATGAATGCAGAGTCAACACACAAGTTCGTATCTGGGGGTGATCAAGAATCTCCAATGATCCTAATGTGCATGTTTCTGGAATGTGAGAGGAAACCGGAGCACCAGGGAAAGCCCATACGAGTGTGGTGAGAGCATGCAAACTTCACACTGACACTCCCATTAATCAGTTAAAAAAAGTCCTTTAACCAAATGGATAGGCATCAACCCTTCAGTCAGAGTCTGGAGAAAACGCATTTTCAAATGTGGAGTGATTCAATAAAACTTCCCACATTTTACAGGTAAATAAATAAAGGTCAGGGCATTGTGCCGCCACCCAACATTACCATGAGGTCTCCCGCCCTGGAAACATTTCCCTCAGCAATTCCGAGGATCTTCAAGCTGTGTGTGCTGTAGTTTCATCATACTTTTTTTAATTTATATTTTCCCCTATTTTCTCCCTTAATTTTAGTCCTATCCGACAAGTCCCCTCTGTGACATGTAATACTGCCACCCACCTCTTTTCAAACTGGTGCGCATGCGTATTTGGGGCGGCCCAACACGCTCTGAGTGAGCGCTGTCTTCCTCTCTGACAAATGAGCTCATAAACGTCCATGACAGGGAAGTGAGTGTATGCCACCCAATTGGCTCTCATGAACTCCCTGTCAAGGATGGCTGTGGCATGAACCTAGATTCAAACCTGCAATCTTTGAGTTGATAGTTGATGCGCCACTCGGGAGCCCACAGCTCCACCTTACTGAAACGACACCTCAACTTCTTCCACACCAAGGTGTACAAAATAAGTTGTGCAAGATGGGCCATCAACAGACTTCAGCACCAACTCTACTGTATCATTAAGTTTCATGTGAGTACAGGGATCTCTCACTTTCCGTGGTTAATTGGGACCGAGATTCCTACGTGACCTTAGAAATCCGCGAAGTAGGATCACACCCCCACCCACTCAGACTGATATATACATACATGTACATGTGTATCTAATGTCAATGAATACATATCCAATGCTATGTATGTTATAATAACAATTAAACATTGACAAATTAACAGACGATGTAAATAAAATATAAATACAGACGCTCCCCAACTTACCAACATTCGTTTTGCAACCATCCAGACATACCATCAAAGCTGTCCAAGGTCGAAAGTGAAAGTGAAATGAAATTGAAGAACAAGTAGAAATAGAAATGGAATAAAATCTACAGAAAGATAGATCATGAATATAAGTATGAAATATGATTAAACATTATCCTGAGGTGCACTTAATACTCGGCTCCGGGGGGTGGGGGTGGGGGGGGGGTGGGGGGGCTGCGCAGATGCAATTCATGCGGCGTCAGTGCATTGTGGGTTTTTTTTTTTTTAATATTCATCGAATTAAAAAAATAAGGAAATTAAGGAAGAATAGGGAGAAAAAGTTAAAGGAAAAAGTTCAGGATGTGCCACAAAAACAAGGCCGATTATGCAAAAAAAAAAAAAAAAAAGAACAACCTAAACAAACAAACTAAAAAGCAACCCAAAACCTCCCATGAAAATTACTTACACTTTTCTGTGAAGTGCGCATCTGTATGTGCGCGCGTGTCTATATGTGTGTGTATTTATATTTTGTGTACACCTTAGGCATAATTTTTGAATGTTTAATTGTTATTATAAGCATTTATAGCATTAAACATATTTATTGATATTATATACACATATACCGTATTCGACGTAATAAGCCCCCCACCAGTGTGTTTTATCTTACATCAAATAACTGCCCATGTGAACTGGGAGCAAAATGGTAGATCAAACTTACCAATTTTATTGGATCAGTCTCTGTAATGGTAAAATGAGGCGTTCGCTGCCTGTAAAAGTGAGTTTACATGGTATTTCAAGACCCCCTGCCACTGGGGAATGTCGATAATGTTAATCAGTAACAACACATTTGATCATTCCGCCGCGCTTTAAAAAAACAGGAAAATATTTTGCTGTGTTCTCTTGGTAAATGTCCAACAACCGATGAACCATTAGAAACTGCTACAGCAAAACTATGGGATGCTCTGAATGAATGGAGCGATGAGTCAGATATGGAGCTATCAGAAAGTGATGACGAGGATTTTTCACCTGATTCTCCTGCTCACTACTTCATATATTTGTTCCTGGCCATGTGCTTTTCAACGTGCCATGTGCTAAAGTTGACCTTTGTGTTGATTGGTTCAACGAGCCATGTGCTAAAGTTGACATTCATGTTGATTGGTTCGATTTTACATTGGGGGAAATATTTACAGGAACAGCACCGGGAGAGAAAATTCAATAGTCTTTTTTAAAAAATTATGCTGTTTTCTGTTTATTTTCAGCTTTTATGTAAGTAATTTGGTTGATACCACAAAATGAAAAATACAAATACCAGTAAAACTCTTTTATTGTTCCATTATTATTCATGTTTTCCACCTCGATGGTGATAAGCACTTACTGTTCCACTCTGCTGGTAACATTTTAATAAGCGCCCACTCACTCAAAATTTTTTTAAGCGCCCTGGGCGCTTATCACATTAATATGGTACATGTACGTATACGTCAGTCAGGGGGGCGGTCGATCCTACTTCACAGAATTCGACAGTCGAGGGGGATCTCGGTCCCAATTAACCATGGAAAGTAAGTGAGGGATCCCTGTAATTCCTTGATTTAACCTTTTTTTGGATCATCCTTATAGCAATAATGTGCACATATGTAATACATTTAAGCAATACAGACACTTATTTTAACATAAATGAACATAAGTACATTACTGGTCATTGTATCTTCTGGTATTACAAGTGGTGTGCTAAACTATTGGTGTTAGCATCTTGGCAGTAGTTTTGAGCAGGGTTGGTGTCCCTTATGGAGCAAGTTCATTCATTCATGTTCTGAACCGCTTAATTCTAATTAGGGTGTCAGGGAGGCTGGTGCACATATCAGCCGACTCCGGGCGAGGACGTGGTTACCCCCTGGACAGCTCACCAGGTCATCACAGGGCTAACACTTACAACCATTCACCCTCACACCTAGGGGTGATTTGAAACAGCCAATTCGCATTTTTTTAAACTCCTGTGCATGTTTTTGGACTTTGGAGGGAAACCGGAGTGACCGGAGGAAACCCACACAAGCACGGTAAGAACATGCAAACTCCAGACAGAGACGCCCAGGCTGGGAACCTTCTTGCTGTGTGTGTGTGTGTGTGTGGGGGGGGGGGTGTTAACCACCGTGCTAACATGCCACATTAGAGAGAAAGTGACACATTCCACTGACTCTGAGGATGAGAACGCTGCCAGAGCTGAGCTTTTGTGTGATCTGTTGGTTTTTATTAACAAAAAGAAATGCTTTTTCCTGTGATTTCTGCGCTGCACGGTAATTTGTTATGATGAAAGGGGTCAGTAACGTAGCCCAGCTAATCCAACGAGTTTGTGTCACTACCAGGCTTGAACTTCGAATCAGGAAGGCAACATGTCTCTGAGCATACCAAGAGTCATCAGACTCGCGCACTCTTTGAAATCGGTCATTGGCTGATGTTGACGGAAGGAACTGCTGGTGTTCTCCATGATCACTTTAACTAGTTAATTACACAAATTCACCACAGGTACACTTTAAGGTGGAGCTTTGCTCATATGTATTCAGACCATTAATCTTATCCAGCTGCAGGTTACGTTCTACTTGCTTGTTGTTCTTATTCTTTAAATGAGTATTCGATGTGGATCCTATCTGGCGGGAATTAAAGCCTACAGCCCTTCTGGTTCTAAGCAGATAAGATTATTGTTAAATAACCCCTGATTTATACTTCTATAATATGACACTAAAACGCACCTCACACTTTTGAATGCTATTTGAATAATTGGTTTTTAATTATATCCTGGGGTGAATAATCCTATAGTCTTTAAACCATCAAGTGAAAACAGAGGGTAAATGATCTGGATAACATCTTCAGACAGAAATTATTTGCATCTGTACATCTGTGAAGCTGCACATGGTGAACAAGAAGCAATATGGCACTCTGGTGCTCAAAGAAAATTCATTATTGCTGTTGTTCCGATCACAGATGCAGTAATACAGGCATGGAGAAAAAGAAACTACAGGTATTCCTTGACCTACGTCGTTTCGAGTTAAGTCATTCTCGATTATACGTCGGGTTTCAAAAAAATATATGGAAAGAAAAATAAATAAATAAATAAACTTTGTCATTATAATCAACTTTACATCTGTCCGCTACAAATATTGGAATCATATCACTAGAAAATCATTAAACCACATAAAATGATGTTATTGTACAATAAATAAGAATAAAAACATTTAAAATCTTATTAAAATACATACAGTAGTTCCAATATCTACCATTAGGCGTCATTCCTGCAAAGCCGCTATTGTGTAGAATTGAGTAGTTTATAAACGGTATATGTCTGCTAGCCTAGAGACAAGCTAATTCGATTTAGGTCGTTTTCCGACTCAAGTTGTGTCTCCTGGAACCAATTAACAATGTAAGCCGAGGTATACCTGTACATCCCTCTTCCTAGCACCGGTTTTCGAGTTGTGGCCCTTCAAACTTTGGGTGCCACACCCACTTAAGAATTGCACACTTAATTTGTAAACATTTTTGGGGATACATGTTTCATTTTAAGATTAATGCAGGCCACAAATTTTTTTTTTGACATTTTAGGGGTCCGGATCTTGAGGGGCAGTGGTGGTCGAGTGGTATAGGGCGCTGGATCGCTGATCCAAAGGTTGGGGGTTCAAGTCCCACTCTCCACAAGGTTGTCACTGTCCCTCCCAGTGCGGCTAATTGGGTTATCAAAGGCGGGCCATGTCTCTCACTGTCTATGGTGAGAGGCATGTAAAAGAACCATTGCTGACTTTTGTAAAGAGTAGCTGCAAAGTCGTCAGCGTGTTTCTATCCCTTGCTAAAAGGGTTGTGACAGGAAGGGCATCCGACGTAAAAACCTCTGCCAAATCAAAACGTGCGAATCAGATGATTCGCTGTGGCGACTCCTGAGTAAAAGGGGAAAAAAAAAGGAAGACAGACAGACAGACAGGGGTCCGGATCTTGGAAAGTATTTGTCCTGATAAGGTCTGAACTGATTTAGCATCATATTTGGGAACTCAAGTATGTATTTAAGGAGTTCCAGGGTACTGAGAAGCTTGATGGGGGTATAAGGCAAGTCTGTTGGGCTTTTTACAACCGAGCCTAGTGGTTCATCAGGCCGGTATTTATCCCGATTTACACTCTCCGAGCTTTCACTCTCCATAATCATACAAAACCTGAATTCTGGAATTGTTTCATTGTTCAGTCAAAACTATCATACAAGACACATTAGTAAACAGTGTGGGGTGTGTGATAAGACAATCTTGTCAGTTGTTGCATTGAACATTGAAAACCAGTGCCAGTGTGGTAATTATCCCTGCCACTAGGTGGAGATGGGTACTTTGAGAAAGCTTGTTTAAAAAAAAATTAAAATAAAGAGGGTGAGCCGATGCTGTATGTACTCTAATATAACACCTACATGCACATTTTTGGTCATAATTATGAATAATAATTTTTAATAAGCTGTATGTACTGCAGCAGGTGAATGAAAGTATTGGAATGCATCCTTTTCTTTTTAGGTTAAACGACAGTCACATAACTATGCTGCTAGCTAGTTAGCATCACTGAACATTGAATTTAGCATGCTAGACTGCTAAAGCCATTTTTGATTCATTCTATTCACTTAAAGAATAAATAAATTAAAATCTGGAGTCATATTTGAAGGTACGAACCGACACACAGTACTATGCTTTTCTTTTATTTTTTTTTAGAATAATACCTTTTTTCACCAAACATGGCATTTTGTTCTATTGAGCAAGTCTTGAAGCGGACTACCATTTTATCTGGAACAACTGGGAAGATGCGGCCATGGATATCATAAAATAAAAAGATACACCCTGCAGCTGATGTCTGAAAAAAAATGCAGTTTTGAGATGTAAACCTCATTTGGTTTGCTTAATATTCATGCTGTTGTCCTCCAGCACTCTGCTTACAACAACATAAATAGTGAAAAAACGTTAAAAGTTGACAACTCAAGGCTGCATTGCTTCTGCGGGGTGGTTGTTTCTTTAGATGAAGCTTTAAGTATTTGTGACTTTAATATTCATTTCATTAACCCAGAGGACCCTTTAAGAACAGCGTTCATATCAATCCTGGATTCAGTCAAGGGGTAAATCAGAATTTAATAGGGCCCTCTTATAAAGCTGCTCCCACTCTCGGTTTAATACTAACTTTAGGATTAAATATCAAAAATATATTTGCAGTTCCTCAGTCAGAACCTATTTCAGATTATTATTTCACTTACACGCCTCTTAGTACTGATATATACACCTCGCCACGGTATCACACATCAACGACTGCACAGAATTTCATTAATAATCCTCCAGAATTATCAACTATGATTGGATCACCATCAGACCCTACAGAACTCGATCAAGCCACCAAGTGTTTTGTTAATAAAACCCAACATTGTACTTGATTTTCAGAACCAGTACTAGAGTAATATTAATCAGTTACAGTGGTACCTCACCTTACGAAATTAATCTATACCAGAGCCTTTTTCGGAACCTGGATTTTTCATAAATTGAACCGCATTTTATATGTAAAACGTGTGATTTGTTCCAAGGCCCCCAATACTACCCCCTAAACCAGGGGTCGGCAACCTTTGCCATTCAAAGAGCCATTTGGACCCGTTTTCCACATTAAAGAAAACACTGGGAGCCACAAATCCTTTTTTGACATTTTAAATCAAATCACACTGCATATAATGTTTTTCCCCTTTTTCCTTCATGTTAATATAAAATAACAATACGTTACATTGATTTAAACGACTGCAGAGACCATTAAATTACAATTCTGTTTGCAACAAAAACATTTAGATTAAAAAAAATTGCCAGCCTCCCATGACCGAATTAGAATTAAGCGGTTCAGAAAATGAATGAATGTGTTCGAATGCTTCTTGTGTTTTTATAAAGAAAAGAATATCCATCCCACGAAGCGCGGGACGGGCTGCAGCCAGATGTGTAACGGGTTGGGTTGCCAACCTCACCAATCACGCCCTTCGTGGGATCTTCTTTTCTTTATTCGTTATATTAATGTTGTTTTGTCATAGTTTTAATTTACAAAAATGACACCAACACAGAAAAGTATTTGAAGACTTATTTTAAGAAGGAGCCTGCTCAACATTCTTTTAAATAAATATTAATGCTGCACTGACCGACCCATTCTCAGAGTGGATACTGAACCACAGTGAGGACAGTTATTTAATCTGGAGATTGCTGTGTATAAACAAATCTCATCCACATCTCTTCCTTCAGCTGTGATTTCTGTTCCTGAATTACAAACCCTGGTGGCAGAAAAAAATCTCTCTCTCACCGCACTGCTGCTTGCCATGAGCTCTTTTAGGGCTCTTTTATATTTCTTTGGTGTGGGCGGGGTGATTTTGTGTGTGTTCTTGTGTTCTTGTGGACACACAAAATCACCCCCCCCACACCAAATAAATATCCGCCCACATCTGTGACTCTTAATTTTCATCTATGTAATTTTCAACCCGAAAAGAGCATTGGAAGGGTACCCAGATCATTCAGGTGAAAAAAAAACCTAGATTGGACATCACTGTTTCAATTCTGAAGTGGGGCCATCTTGGTGGGATCACATGACTGTTTAAGACTTAAAGCAAGGTGGCTCACGAAGATGGCTCCAATTCAGAATTGAAATAGTAATGTCCACTCTAGGTTTTTTTTCTTTTCTTTTGATTATCAGTGATTGGTGGGAACAGGTGGAAGGTGTGGCTATTGTTTGGTTGAAGTGAAAACCTGCACCCACACCGGCCCTTTGCTGTGTGAGTAACTAAGCACTTTGTGGTGCACCAGTCAGCCACCGTAAAGCACAACTTTATTTTGAAAAGCCATGGAGCCGCACCAGAAAGGTGAAAGAGCCGCACGCGGCTCCGGAGCCGCGGGTTGCCGACCCCTGCCCTAAACCCTTTAAAAATTATAAAAGCATACTTTTTATGGTCTCCTTCTGCTTTAATATCATACTGATGGTTTGGCCATATTCCTTTGCGATATCACTCAACCGCATGGCACGAGCCCGCTTCTTTTTTTCACTTGCACTGAGAATCATGTGTGTTGACCATGTCTTCTTAGCAGAGTTATAATCTTACAAATGTTTATGCAAGGTTAAAAGCCTGAGCCAAAAGATAAACTTGCAATGAGCACACTCGAAAAACTCATGAAACAACAGTAACTCTGTCCTTTACACAAAAAGCATTATGGGTGCTCCATAATAGCCAATGGGAGGAAGCTGTGTCATCCCTCCTAGGACTCGTTAAATGGGAGGCCAGCGAGGCGGAAAGTTTGAACATCATTGATGGGAGAGCAGCTCGTGCATTGTTTGAATGGTGTGTTTTAATGTTTGGATGGCACTTTTTAATGTTTGGATGGCGTGTTTGGATGGCGTGTTTGAATGGCGCGTTTTGTAAGGAGAACTTGTTTCATATGCAGAAACAAAAAATTTTGGAAAATGTTTTTTGTAACCTGGATTTTTCGTTTGCTGGGACTATCGTAAGGTGAGGTACCACTGTATTGGTGAATAGTTTGGAAAGATGTTACAGGCTTCAACCTAGTGGAATTATTTTTATATAGAAAAAGTCATGTCTTGATGTCGTAAAACGTACCACATTACCACATTACAGACGTTAAATGGACAAGTATATAAAGTTCAGTATATCAGCACAAATGCAATGTCTGATGAGATTTAATTACAAATACAGCAGCCAGAAAAACAAAATGGCAGGCTATCTATACAGTTGTCGGATTTCTTTTTTAATTAATTAGTTAATTATTTTGTGTCAGCACTGAAGTTTCACCTCCCTGAGGTTTACAAGCATATTTCAAATATTATTTTCACACTTAAGAAATGCTGTTTCCTGTGCTGCTATTTTTTGTCCATCTCACTTACAGACAAACACAAGCTGTGCCAAATCTCCTTCACCAACACAAGTACCTAATCCACGCTTGGAGTTTGTCACATTCATGCTCAAGTGCTCAAGTGTTTTCTTACTCACAGACAGAGTATTGAACGAACTGCGCAAAGAGCTGTTTAAAAGGCTCAGTCACAAAGAAAGAGAAGAGATCTGTAATATTCTGACATTTCGGTAAATTCATTTTCTAATGGCGGATGTAGAGGGTGAGCAGATCTGCTAATATGTTAGTTTTAGATTTAAGGATGAATCATATGACAACAGGCCAGTGATGGCCTGGTGGTAAAGGTGCTGGATCACTGATCCTAAGGTTGGGCATTCAAGCCCCACTCTCCACGGGTTGTCACTGTACCCCCAGTACAGCTAACTGGGTTATCAAAGTACGGCCGTGTCTCTCACTGCCTATGGTGAGAGCTTCATGTAAATGCCAATGGGAGGCCAGCAGAGCGGGATGTTGGGAGATAACCAATGGGAGGGAGCTGCGTCATCCCTCCTAGCCAATGGGATGCCAGCAGGGCAGGTTGTTTGGAGATAGCCAATGGGAGGGAGCTGCGTCATACCCCCTAGCCAATGGGAGGCCAGCGGGGCGGGATGTTGGGAGATAGCCAATGGGAGAGCATTGCTTGAATTTTTGAGATGGCGCTTTCGTAATGTGAACTTTATCCAGAGACAAAAAAATGTAGGAAAATGTTTTTCGTAATTTGGATTTTTCAGATGGTGGGACTATCACACGTGAGGTTCCACTGTAATATGGCCATATGACAATACTCATAACAACAAAAATAAAAACTACAGTAATAATAATTCATCCATTATTCATTTTCTGAACCACTTAATCCTAAGTAGGGTCGTGGGGAGGCTGATGCCCATCTCAGGCGACTCTGAGCAAGGACAGAGTACACCCTGGACAGCTCGCCAGGCAAGGTAGAAACACGCCGACGGCTATACAGCTCCTCTCGATGAAAGTCAGCAATGGATCTTTTCATAAACCTCTCACCACAGACTGTCTTTGATAACCCACTGGGCATTGACACTAGGACTTGAACCCCAACCTTTGGATTGGTAATCCAGTATCTTACCACTGAGCCACCACTACCCTCATAAAAGGTCCTTGTGACCTTAATCTTTTCACCTCATTTTAAAGTGGGTTCTTTACTGCGGTCTGGAGAACAAATGTGTTGACTTTTATTTAAATCTCAACATTTGTGTTTATGTTATTGTCCGGAAACCCTGAGTGTCCATCCTGCCCACCCAACCGTCCATAAGCAGTGTGATAATACATTGACCAAACTGTCAGGGAGGAGATAGGTTTATAAGTTTTTTCACAAAATTCCAGATGGACAGAAATCCTCTGCAGCAGACTATTTTGGTCCAGAAGGCTGTTTGTTTCCTCTTGAGTAGAGACAGCCAACTGAACTAGATTCATGTGTGCAAGACAGACGATTCAAAAGACTATGACCTGCATATCTACTGTGTTGAACTATAGTGTCACCATTGTACCAGATACATTTTTGCAAGGATTCTTCAACCAACGTAATCCTGCAAAGCTTTATGATAAATGACCAGAGTAATGGCTGCTGAAATTTGATTGGCTGATCGCTAGAACTCCACCTACTGACATGCTGACACAAAATTTTGTCGTCTTCAGCTTCATGAAAGCTAGATTCCAACTCTCAAGTTTTGTGTTTATAGGACACTGCATTCAGGAGGTACCCCTACGTTATACTAGTCCTTCTCAAAAAATTAGCATATTGTGATGAAGTTCATTATTTTCTGTAATGTACTGATAAAAATTAAACTTTCATATATTTTAGATTCATTGCACACCAACTGAAATATTTCAGGTCTATTATTATTTTAATACTGATGATTTTGGCATACAGCTCATGAAAACCCAAAATTCCCATCTCAAAAAATTAGCATATCATGTTCAGGTAGTCTAAACGAGCTATTAATCTAATCATCTGAATCAACCAATTAACTCTAAACACCTGCAAAAGATTCCCGAGGCTTTTAAAAACTCCCAGCCTGGTTCATTACTCAAAACCGCAATCATGGGTAAGACTGCCAACCTGACTGCTGTCCAGAAGCCCATCATTGACACCCTCAAGCAAGAGGGTAAGACACAGAAAGAAATCTCTGAGCGAATAGGCTGTTCCCAGAGTGCTGTATCAAGCCACCTCAGTGGGACGTCTGTGGGAAGGAAAAAGTGTGGCAGAAAACGCTGCACAACCAGAAGAGGTGACCGGACCCTGAGGAAGATTGTAGAGAAGGGCCGATTCCAGAGCTTGGGGGACCTGTGGAAGCAGTGGACTGGGCTACGGGTGCCGCATTCCCCAGGTCAAGCCACTTTTGAACCAGAAACAGCGGCAGAAGCGCCTGACCTGGGCTACAGAGAAGCACCACTGGACTGTTGCTCAGTGGTCCAAAGTACTTTTTCGTTTGAAAAGCAAATTTTGCATGTCATTCGGAAATCAAGGTGCCACAGTCTGGAGGAAGACTGGGGACAAGGAAATGCCAAAATGCCTGAAGTCCAGTGTCAAGTAGCCACAGTCAGTGATGGTCTGGGGTGCCATGTCAGCTGCTGGTGTTGGTCCACTGTGTTTTATCAAGGGCAGGGTCAATGCAGCTATCAGGAGATTTTGGAGCACTTCATGCTTCCATCTGCTGAAAAGCTTTATGGAGATGAAGATTTCATTTTTCAGCACGACCTGGCACCTGCTCACAGTGCCAAAACCACTGATAAATGGTTTACTGACCATGGTATTACTGTGCTCAATTGGCCTGCCAACTCTCCTGACCTGAAGCCCATAGAGAATCTGTGGGATATTGTGAAGAGAAAGTTGAGAGACACCAGACCCAACACTGTGGATGAGCTTAAGGCCGCTATCGGAGCATCCTGGGCCTCCGTAACACCTCAGCACTCCATGCCACGCCGCATTGAAGCAGTCATTTCTGCAAAAGGATTCCCGACCAAGTATTGAGTGCATAACTGAACATAATTATTTGATGGTTGACTTTTTTGTATTAAAAACACTTTTTTATTGGTTGGATGAAATATGCTAATTTTTTGAGATAGGAATTTTGGGTTTTCATGAGCTGTATGCCAAAATCATCAGTATTAAAACAATAAAAGACCTGAAATATTTCAGTTGGTGTGCAATGAATCTAAAATATATGAAAGTTTAATTTTTATCAGTACATTACAGAAAATAATGAACTTTATCACAATATGCTACTTTTTTGAGAAGGACTAGTATGTATTGAGGCCACATCCTAAAATTTCACTAGTTAACTGTTTCAATATTTTGAGACAAGCCTCCTTTTTACAACCTTTAAAGATTGTTTTAAAGAAGTGCATCACAGGAAAAAATAGCAAGGGTTCAACTTTTTACTCGCCTTGTGTGAATTGCACTTGCTTCAATTACACCCTTTAAATTTGTGAGGACCTCAGTCAAGTTTTGCGGACAAGCCACACAAGCTTTTCTACTCTGTTTAATGTAGTCAAACCTAAAAATACAACATTAAGTGAACTGTTACAGGAATTCTGGAGAGAGTTACCATACTTTTCGTCCGTAAATCTTTATTTTGCCTCATCACAGCTCCACAAGAGACGAATTGTAAAAGGTCCGTTTTGGACCTTTTCATCGTCTGCAAAATACTTTTCAATATGGTGGACGCTCTAGTGTGCGATGAGTTGTGTGTGAGGTGTGTCTCCTGTGGAAGCAGCGTTCAAAGCTGCAATTATGCAGTGCAAATGCTGACTGGATTGAAACGCGAGTCAATCCACGCAATCACAGTGATTGTGAAGAAGATGATCTTGGCGATCCAGCTGTGTCCATTCCTGTGAACTGAAGCGTCGGGGGTTGTCGAGAGTTTGTAGGCATGGCGGGAAAAACACGCTGGGAAAATGCGAGAAGCACAATTTTTTGCTTCCCAAAATCTAGAGTGAATCTGGTGAGGGGGCGCAAGCACAATCGCGTCCTTTAAACAGGATGCACTGCAAAACTGTGGGAACTCCTATATGGTGGATAATATTGTACCACGAAGCGATGTTTGCATCTCAGCCACACTATGAATTATGGGATTGAATAAAACATACAATGGCTACCAAGCAAAACCTGTGTAAATGGTGGAATGCAAAATGAATGTGAACAATCAGTGCACCTTGTCGAAATTTTAGTAACATTTAATAAAATCGTCTAATCAGATGTAAACGTGAACATATTCAGGTCTCTGATTGAGCAAATTCTGAACCCAGTAATTAATGACACGTGTCATTTCTTCAACTGAAACTGAGAGTATTCTTCAACTATGGAATTCGCTGAAAGAAATCAAACTAAAACTTGCCTGATGCAACATATTGGACCACGCCCATAACGATTCGCCTCAAACCACCCAAACAAAATATCAAAATACCATAAATAAGGCATAAGCAAAGGTGAGCCCTGTGCTCAAAGGGATCGGGACTAACTATGTCTAAATTTCAGTTTTTTTATGGAAGGCATTTATACTTGTACATGATTCTATTACTATCGGTACTCCTTTCGAACAATTATAACAGCTGTCACCTTGTCATTGTGTAAACAGTAACTAAACGTTAAACATGCTGTTGTGTCGTGGGTGATAAAGGGGCGTCTGGGCTATTAACCCACCTAACTCACCAGTTTCCAGAATTAAAATATGAGTCGGAGTTTTCTTGTCTGTGCGTAAATTGTGCAGAAGAAATGGTGGTTTGCGTTTGTGAATATCACACTCAGTTTTACTCCACCTTTTACGTTTACTCCACCTTCCAAGTCTGAAATGACCACTGGCATATCTACAATAGCACAATGTTCATCATGTTTATACTTCTCCTGAAATTAAGGTTTAAACACAAAGCAACAAGTCTCCCCTAACACGCATCATCACTGTGTGTGGCTTCGGTCAGGATTTGTTAGTCAAACGGTCGTTAGTTAGAGGGATCCGGGCTTTATGTCCGAATATCGGCATTACGGCTATTGTAGTCAGGTGACTCGCTGAGCAATACATGAGTGGCTGAGAAAAGTTTACGCCATGATCCTTGAAGAGTTTTTCCGGAAAACTTTTTCCACCTAATCTCCGTCTCTATTGATCTGCGACTCCATGTGCGAGAAGGAATAATAGATAATAAAATATTAGAAGATGACAAAAAATAATAGAGGGATCCGGGATTTTCGTCCAACTTGCACAACTGTTAAACTCTGACACTGAAGATGAAGAATTTGATGGATTTGTGGAAGTGGAATGAACTGAAAAAGCGAGTTTATTGTTACAGCTGAACAATGTTGAGAGTTACTGTGAAGTGTTTTATTTTATATTCTTATAATTGAACAATGTTGAGCGTTCCTGTGAAGTGTATTATTCTTATATTTTATATTGTTATAACTGAATGATGTTGAGCGTTACTGTGAAGTGTAGTGTTATATATTTTATATTGTTATAACTGAACAATGGGGGCAGTGGTGGCTAGTGGTATAAGGCGCCGGATCGCTAATCCTCAAGTTGATGGTTTGAGTCCCACTCTCCACAAGGTTGTCACTGTCCCCCCAGTGCAACTAACTGGGTTATCAGAGGCCAGCCATGTCTCTCACTGTCTATGGTAGTGGTTCTTAACCTTGTTGGAAGTACTGAACCCCACCAGTTTCATATGCTTATTCACCGAACCCTTCTTTATTGAAAAATATGATTTTTTTTCCCCAAGACATAGGTTTTCACTGGGGCACCAAACTGAACTGTGCATTACCATCACTTTGTTCAAAGAACAAAACCAATACAATGCATGAACTCCACCCATCAAAACTACTTACATTTTTATGTGAGGTGTGCATTCAAGTGCGTGCAAACGCATCTGTGTGTGCACGCACGCGTCTGTATTTGTGTGTATTTATATTTTATTTACATCTTCTGCATTATTTTTGAATGTTTAATTGTTATTATAAGCATTTATAGTATTGAATATGTATTTATTGATATTGTACACACACAGCTATGTATGTATATGTCAGTCAGCGGGGGGGTTGATCCTACTATAATGTCTATAATGTTCATTAGTAACAACACATTTGATCGTTCCGCCGTGCTTTAAAAACAAGAAAATATTTTGCTGTGTTCTTTTGGTAAATGTCCAACAACCGATGGACCATTATAAACTGCTACAGCAAAACTATAGGAGCGCTGAATGACTGGAGCGATGAGCCAGATATGGACCTATCAGTAAGTGATGAGTATTTTTTCACCTGATTCTCCCACTCTCTAATTTCAGAAATTTAAAAGAAGTTCCTGGCCATGTGCTTTTGTTTATGTTCGTGTTGACTGGTTCAACATGCCAAGTGCTAAAGTTGAGTGTTGGTTGGCTCGATTTTACTTCCGGGAAAATGTTTGAAGGAAATGTTTAAAGGGAGGGAAAAGTGAGGCGTCTTTTTTTTTAATTATACTGTTTTAAGTTTATTTTCAGCTTTCATGTAAGTAGTTTGATTGATACCACAAAATGAATAACACAAAATACCACTAAAACTCTTTTATTGTTCTGTTATTATTCATGTTTTCCACCTCGGTGGTAATACGCACTTACCGTTCCACTCTGCTGGTAGTCATTTTAATAAGCCCCCCACTCCAATCTTTAAAGCGACCTGGGCGCTTATCATGTTGAATACGGTACTTTACATTCTATATTGTTACAACTGAACAGTGTTAAGCGTTATTGTGGATGAGTCGAATCAAGTTTGACTTATCTGACTTTTGTTTTGCTGAATGTGCCTTATAATCCGGTGCACTTTATGCGTGGACAGAGACCGTTCACAATCTTTGGTTATTGATATTGCGCCTTATAATCTGGTGCGCCCTGTAGCCCAGAAAATGTGGGAAATAGAAACATAACATATCAGTGAATAGTATTTTATCAGTGAAATGGAAAAAAAAGTATATTTTTCTTTTTTTAATTTTTCTTTTTTCTTTAAAAAAGAAAAGTGAATATTTAACAGAAAAGTAAAGCTTTTATTTATAATAGTACAGATATACCTCAGCTTACATCGTTAATTGGTTCCAGGAGAGAAGACGCAAACCGAAAATGACTTAACTTGAATTAGCTTGTCTTTAGGCTAGCCTAGGCTCGGCAAAATATACTT
>CM045741.1:41417515-41542515 GCA_024760905.1 Plotosus lineatus
ATTACGATAATACAGCAAACGACTCAAAGTGCCGGTTCAAATTGCCAGCACCTGAAGATTGCGGATGCACAGCCTTTGGGTTAGAAACACTTTCGCTGCTGAAAATAAAAGTCAGAACACACACAAAAAAGTGTTCCAGCAGTCTCACTGGTTGGACTCCCAAAAAATAATTAAAATATTAACAGCAATAATAATCTTTTCAAGCACATTTGATATCCCATATTTGGCAAAACGGTCAGTGAAAAATTGACCTTCATATTCCATTCCTGATTTGGTCACCCTTTGTAATCAAAGCAACTTACAGATCAGCTGAACAATTAGCTGATCTTTCACTAAAAACCATAACCCAGAGCCACAACTGATCAAATGTATACCCTGAACAGCCCACCAGTCCATCACAGGGCAACTCCCAACGGCTTATGTTTAGGGGCAATGTGGAACAGCCAGTCAGTTTAACATGTATGTCTTTGGACTGTAGTAAGAGACCGGATGATCCAGAGGAAACCAAAGCAAGCGTGGGGAGATCCTGTAAATTCCACAAAGAAATGCCCTCATCAAACCTGGGACTCGTAAGGTCTGTGACTATTAACCCGGAGATCGCAAGTTCGAATCAGAGTTAATGCACAGCCATCCATGACCCAGAGTCCATGGGAGCATTGCATGTCACGGAGAGGGCGTGTGCATGCTTTCACCCTTCCCTGGACGGTGGTGGCCGTGTCATAGGGAAGGTAATACGTGATGGATGGGAATTGGGTGCAACTAAAAATTGACAAAAATGGGGGGAAGCTAGCCATAATGCCACGGTAAATTACAAGATCTCTAAAAATCTATAGAGAATAAATTAAAATGTACCTGGATTGTAGTGGAAAATAATATTGAGGAGGTCTTGGTCCCCCCATGTGATGTGATTCTTGTACTTCTGATAGAGTGGATGAAGCAAGTTCTCCCATGACAGGCCGCCAGCAATCATACTGTTCTGCAAGATTCAGAGTGGCATGTTATTTTCCTTAGCACTGAGACTAGTAGCTCACTTTCAGACATCTGTCAATAGAGAATACTTTAATTCATGGCTCTCGGTGGATTCGCTCAGAAAGGTCACAGTTGATTGCATTTCAGAAGTATGGCAATACGGAAGCACCAACATTCACATGCATTTAGGTACACTTTAATCAGTAGTTACTCTGCAATGTCAAGTTGATATAACAAATGCTAGAGCCAAGTTTAAAAGAAATCAACATCTAATGAAGGGGTCGGGAACCTTTTTGGCGAAGAGAGCCAAAAATATATATATATACACACACACATACATACACTCATGCCTCGGTTTTACGGACTTCACTTTAACGGATTTCGGATGCAACGGACAAAATATGTAGCTTCTGACTAGTCCGGATTGGACCGGAATTAAGTAATCTCATTTACTCTCTATAAACACAAACCGCACACTCACCTCAATTAAAGCGTGCTTCTTAAGTCCATGACCTCTGAATGTGTGGCATTTGTTGCAGGTGACAAACGGAGCTTTAATTAAGGTGAGCGTGTGGTTTGTGTTTATAGGGAGAATATGAGATTACTTGCTTCAAGTATGAACTGCGTTCAGTCCGAGCAGCTCAGCCACACCCTTCAGCTGGATCGGAAAAAGCAGACACACACACAAATATTCTAAACATTAACTTAGACACTGAACTGGAATAATAATTGAAAAAGATTTTAATACTCCAGCCTTACAACAGTTCAGATGATTATTCCTCTTCAGGCTCTTCAGAGGAAACTGGCGTTTCTTCAGGAGAAAGTCTTATTTCTTCAGAAGAGACATCCAACGTAATTACCTTTTCTTTCACTTAGCCAGAGAAGACAGTTTTTGAGTGGCATCATAGAGCTTAATTGGTAATTAAAACACACTAAAAAAGGCTCATTGACAACTAGTAGGCGAATGAGGAAAAAGAGGCGTTACATCATCTCAACCAATCAGTAGGAAGGAGGACAGCCATTGGCTGAAACTGAATGACGTGTCAGTTGCTTGGCAGTCCGTGAATATGCAAAACCGCGAATAGTCAGGGGCCTACTGTATGCATGTGTGTGTGTGTGTGTGTGTGTGTGTATATATATATATATATATATATATATATATATATATATATATATAAAATGCAGCCGTGAGGGGGGCACAAAGAAGTCCGGATAAATGCAGAGGGTTGCGACAGGAAGGGCATCCGGTGTAAAACTTTTGCCAGAATACAGAATGCAAACCGTAAAGACAAATTTCATACCAGACTGGTCGAGGCCCGGGTTAACAACGACCGCCATGAGTGCTGTTAACCAACAGGGTGATGGTGGAAATTGGACGACTGTTGGCCGAAGAAGGAGAGGGCAAAGAAGGAGAGGCGGGAGGCGTGTCCGTACGCAGAGAGAGATGAGGAAAAGCATGAGTTTAGGACTGAGAGTAGGGACTTTGAATGTTGGAACTATGACAGGATAAGGTAGAAAGCTGGCTGTCATGATGCAGAGGAGGAAGGTGGACATACTGTGTGTTCAGGAGACCAGGTGGAAAGATAGTAAGGCTAGAAGCTTAGGAGCGGGGTTTAAGCTGTTTTTTCATGGTCTGGATGGGAAGAGAAAGGGAGTAGGAGTCATCTTGAAAGAGGGGTTGGTCAGGAATGTTCTAGAAATGAAAAGAGTGTCAGACAGAGTGATGAGTCTCAAGTTAGAAATTGAAGGCGTGATGTTCAATGTTGTTAGAGCTTATGCCCCACAGGCAGGATGTGAGCTAGAAGAGGAGAGATTCTGGAGTGAGTTAGATGAAGTGATACAGAATAGCCCCAGAGGTTAAAGAATGGTCATTGGTGCAGACTTCAATGGACATGTTGGTGCAGGCAACAGAGGGGACGAGGAAGTGATGGGCAGGTTTGGTATCCAGGACAGGAACACAGAAGGACAGATGTTAATAGATTTTGCAAAAAAGATGGAAATGGCTGTGGTGAATACTTTCTTCCAGAAGAGACAGGAGCATAGGGTGACTTATAAAAGTGGAGGTAGGAGCACACAGGTAGACTACATGTTGTGTAGGCGATGTAATTTGAAGGGAGTCAGTGACTGCAAGGTAGTAGTGGGTGAGAGTGTGGCCAAACAGCATAGGATGGTGTTGGGCAGGATGATGTTGATGGTAAGAAAGGTGAAGAAGGCAAAGACAGAGCGGAAGACAAAGTGGTGGAAGCTGAAAAGGGAAAAGTGTCGGGTTGTCTTCAAGAAGGACTTGAAACAGTTTTGGGGTGGTCAGGAAGTGCTTCCAGATGACTGGACAACTAGTTAATGTGATCAAGGAGACTGGTAGGAGAGTACTTGGTGTGTCATCTGGAAGGACAGTAGATAAGGAGACTTGGTGGTGGAATGAGGAAGTGCAGGAGTGTGTACAAAGGAAGAGGTTAGCTAAGAAGAAGTGGGACACAGAGAGGACCGAAGATAGTAAACAGGAGTACAGGGAGACACAGCGTAAGGCGAAGGTAGCGGTGTCAAAGGCCAAACAGAGGGTGTATAATGACTTGTATGCTAGGTTGTACAGTAAGGAGGAAGAAAATGATTTATACAGGTTAGCACAGCAGAGAAATAGAGATGGGAAGGACGTGCAGCAAGTTAGAGTGATTAAGAACAGAGTGGGAAACGTGTTGACTGATGACAGAAGTGTGCTGGGAAGATGGAAAGATTACTTTGAACAGCTGATGAATGAGGGGGAAAAAGAGTAGAAAAGATGACTGTTGAGGACCAGGAAGTAGCAAAGATTAGTAAGGGTGAAGTGAGGAGGGCATTGAAGAAGATGAAGAGTGGAAAGGCAGTTGGCCCTGATGACATACAGGAGGTATGGAAGTGTCAAGGAGAGGTAGCAGTAGATTTTCTGACAAGAACATTCAACAAGGTTTTAGAGAGTGAGAGGATGCCGGAGGAAAAGAGGAGAAGTATGCTGGTGCCCATTTTTAAGAACAAGGGAGATGTGCAGAGTTGTGGCAACTACAGAGGGATAAAGTTCATGAGCCATACGATGAAGTTATGGGAAAGAATAGTAGACGCTAGACTAAGGGCAGAGGTCAGCATTTGTGAACAACAGTTTGGTTTCATGCCAAGAGGGAGCACCACAGATGCAGTGTTTGCTTTGAGGATGTTAATAGAGAAGTACAGATAAGGTCAGAAGGAGCTGCATTGTGCCTTTGCGGATCTGGAGAAAGCATATGACAGGTTGCCGAGAGAGGAACTGTAGTATTACATGGGGAAGTCTGGAGTGGCAGAGAAGTATGTTAGAGTGGTGCAGGACATGTATGAGATATGTTAGACAGTGATGAGGTGTGCTGTTAGTGTGACAGAAGAGTTCAAGGTGGAGGTGGGACTGCATCAAGGATCAGCTCTGAGCCCCTTCTCGTTTGTTATGGTGATAGACAGGCTGACAGACGAGGTTAGACAAGAATCTCCATGGACTATGACGTTTGTAGATGACATTGTGATCTGTAGTGAGAGCAGAGAACAAGTGCAGGAAAATCTAGAGAGGTGGAGGTATGCCTTGGAAAGGAGAGGAATGAAGGTTAGCCTCAGTAAAACATGTATGTGTGTGAACGACAAGGACCCAAGAGGAACGGTGAGGTTACAAGGAGCAGAGATAAAGAAGGTGGAGGAGTTTAAGTACTTAGGCTCAACAATTCAGAGCAATGGAGAGTGTGGAAAAGAGGTGAAGAAGCGTGTGCAGGCAGGTTGGAATGGTTGGACAAAAGTGTCCGGTGTGATGTGTGATAGGAGGGTTTCAGCAAGAATGAAAGGAAAAGTGTACAAGACAGTGATGAGGCCAGCGATGTTGTATGGTTTAGAAACAGTATCCCTGGGGAAAAGACAGGAGGCAGAGCTGGAGGTAGCAGGGATGAAAATGTTGAGGTTCTCTTTGGGAGTAAAGAGGATGGATAGGATCAGGAATGAGTACATCAGAGGGACAGCACATGAAAGAGGTTTTGGAGACAAAATCAGAGAGGCTAGATTAAGATGGTTTGGACATGTACAGAGGAGGGATATTGAGTATATTGGTAGTAGGATTCTGAGGTTGGAACTACCATGCAGAAGGCCTAGAGGAAGACCAAAGAGAAGATTTATGGATGTAGTGAAGGAGGACATGATGGTAGTTTGAGTACGAGTCGAATATACAGAAGACAGGGTGAGATGGAGGCGGATGGTTTGCTATGGCGACCCCTGAAGGGAAAAGCCGAAAGGTAAAAAAAAATATATATATATATATATATATATATATACCGCGCTCCTAATCTAGCCTTGAGACCTTTCCACCTGCTCTCCTGAACACACAGTATATCCACCTTCCTCCTCTGCATCATGTCAGCCAGTTCTCTACCTTTTCCGGTCATAGTTCCAACATTCAAAGTCCCTACTTTCAGTCCTAGAGACATGCCTTCTCTCTCTGCCTACGGACATGCCTCCCGCCTCTCCTTCTTCGACGTCTTCGACCAACAGTAGTCCAATTTCCACCAGCAACCTGTTGGTTAACAGCACTGATGGCGGTCGTTGTTAACCCGGGCCTCAACCGATTCGGTATGAATTTCTTTGTTGTGACTCGCATGTTTTATTTGGCATTTGTTTTACGCCGGATGCCCTTCCTGACGCAACCCCCTGTATTTATCCGGGCTTGGGACCGGCGTGAGGGAGACACTGGCTTGTGCCCCTCCCTCATGGCTGCATTTTATATTATATATATATATATATATATATATATATATATATATATATATATATATATATATATATATCCACACACACACACACACACACACATACAGTCGGCCCTTGACTTACGAAATTAATCCATTCCAGAGCCTTTTTCGTAGCCTGGAGTTTTTGTAAGTAGAGGCACAGTTTACATGTAAAACGCGTGATTCGTTCCAAGGCTCCCAAGACTACCCCATAAACCATTTAAAAATGATAAAAGTACACCAATTTTGTATGAAATATGTATGAACTATGTGTTAAAAGTAAAAGAAAATTATTTATTAAACCATTTAAACATTTTATGAACATATTAAACCATTTTATTAACATATTTATTTATTAAACCATTACTAAACATTTTTTATTAACGCACATACACACAACACTCTCTCGCTCTCTCTCTCTCTCTCTCTCTCTCTCTGTCTCTCACCGTCTCCCGCTCTCTCTCGCTCCCTCTCTCTCTCTGTCTCTCTCCGTCTCTCTCTGTCTCTCTCTGTCTCTCTCTCACACACACACACAAACAAAACTCTCTCTGTTTCTCTGGTGTGTTTTGCCGAATGCAGACTCTGCCCACATGCAATGCGCAGCCGATGGACCAATTCTATTTAAATGTTGTATTTAAAGCAGAATTACAGTACCTATTTGAAAGATCAGAGGTCCTGATTCAATAATAACTTGCTTCCTTGCGAGATCGGAGGTCTTGTCCCATGGAGCACTCTGTTTTTATGCTCCTTCGGCTTCAATATCGTGCCGAAGTAATTGCCTCCGTCACTGTATTTCCGCTTTAAGGGCTCCTTCTGCTTCAATATCGTCCCAAGTGAAGAGGGGTTTCGGCGATAACGAAGTATAACGCTGCATGATCAATCTCAAAACAAGCCAACAGTCCTGTTCAACTCTCTACGCGTGTGACAAACAGGAAGTATGCGTACAGGAATATAAGTACAGGTCAGCTCTCTCCTGGCCAATGGGAGGCCAGCGGGGCGGGATGTTGGGAGACAGCTAATGAGAGAGCAATTCACGCATTGTTTGAATTTTGAATGGCGCGTTTGGCGCTTTTCGTAACAAGAGGATGTTTTCGTAAAAAGAGGACGAAAATTTTTAGGAAAATGTTTCTGGTAACCTGTATTTTTCGTAGTCAGAGGTTTTCGTAAGTAGAGGGCCGACTGTATATGTATATATATATATATGTATATATATATATATATATATATATATATATATATATATATATATATATATATATATATATATATATATCTAAACACACACACACACACACACACACACACACACATACTCGTCCTTCTCAAAAAATTAGCATATTGAGATAAAGTTCATTATTTTCTGTAATGTACTGATAAACATTACGCTTTTATATATTTTAGATTCATTGCACACCAACTGAAATATTTCAGGTTTTTTATTGTTTTAATACTGATGATTTTGGCATACAGCTCATGAAAACCCAAAATTCCTATCTCAAAAAATCAGCATATTTCATCCGACCAATAAAAAAAGTGTTTGTAATACAAAAAAAGTCGACCTTCAAATAATTATGTTCAGTTATGCACTCAATACTTGGTCGGGAATCCTTTTGCAGAAATGACTGCTTCAATGCAGCCTGGAATGGTGGCAATCAGCCTGTGGCACTGCTGAGGTGTTATGGAGGCCCAGGATGCTTCGAAAGCAGCCTTAAGCTCATCCACAGTGTTGGGTCTGGTGTCTCTCAACTTTCTCTTCACAATATCCCACAGATTCTCTATGGGGTTCAGGTCAGGAGAGTTGGCAGGCCAATTGAGCACAGTAATACCATGGTCAGTAAACCATTTAGCAGTGGTTTTGGCACTGTGAGCAGGTGCCAGGTTGTGCTGAAAAATAAAATCTTCATCTCCATAAAGCTTTTCAGCAGATGGAAGCATGAAGTGCTCCAAAATCCCCTGATAGCTAGCTGCATTGACCCTGCCCTTGATAAAACACAGTGGACCAACACCAGCAGCTGACATGGCACCCCAGACCATCACTGACTGGGGTTACTTCACACTGGACTTCAGGCATTTTGGCATTTCCTTCTCCCCAGTCTTCCTCCAGACTCTGGCACCTTGATTTCCGAATGACATGCAAAATTTGCTTTCATCCGAAAAAAGTACTTTGGACCACTGAGCAACAGTCCAGTGCTGCTTCTCTGTAGCCCAGGTCAGGTGCCTCTGCCGCTGTTTCTGGTTCAAAAGTGGCTTGATGTGGGGAATGCGGCACCTGTACTCAGTCCACTGCTTCCACAGGTCCCCCATAGTCTGGAATCGGCCCTTCTCCACAATCTTCCTCAGGGTCCGGCCACCTCTTCTGGTTGTGCAGTGTTTTCTGCCATACTTTTTCCTTCCCACAGACGTCCCACTGAGGTGGCTTGATCGAGCACTCTGGGAACAGCCTATTCGCTCAGAGATTTCTTTCTGTCTTACCCTCTTGCTTGAGGGTGTCAATGATGGCCTTCTGGACAGCAGTCAGGTCGGCAGTCTTACCCATGATTGCGGTTTTGAGTAATGAACCAGGCTGGGAGTTTTTAAAAGCCTCAGGAATCTTTTGCAGGTGTTTAGAGTTAATTGGTTGATTCAGATGATTAGGTTAATAGCTCGTTTAGACTACCTGAACATGATATGCTAATTTTTTGAGAGCGGAATTTTGGGTTTTCATGAGCTGTATGCCAAAATCATCAGTATTAAAACAATAAAAGACCTGAAATATTTCAGTTGGTGTGCAATGAATCAAAAATATATGAAAGTTTAATTTTTATCAGTACATTACAGAAAATAATGAACTTTATCACAATATGCTAATGTTTTGAGAAGGACGAAGATATATACAGTCGGCCCCCAACTTACGAAGACCCCTGTGTACGAAATCCCCGGAATACGAAAAACATTTCCTGTGTTTCCGTCCCCGAGTTACGAACCAACCCCCTCTTACGAAAAGAAATTCAAAATTCAAAGGCGCCAATCCACACGCGAGCTGCTCTTTAATTGGCTGTCTCTGAACATCCGGCCCGGCTGGCCTCCCAGATAGAGACAGAAGGAAGCTTCACTCTTTCGTTTTTAGTTTAGTTTTTTAAGTAGTTTTAATTCAGTAAATGTTTAATAAATGTGGGTGCATTTGAGCTCATCTGGAATTCCGATCCCTCAAGGAATCAAATTAAAGTTGAGTTTGTCAAGCAGGAAATGCGCTTTGAATTCACGTCTTGTGGGCATTGCCCGCACCACACGCACGCGAGAGAGACAGAGAGAGAGAGAGAGAGAGAGAGAAGGAACAACGCTTTAGTTTTTTAAGTTGTTTTAATTCAGTAAATGGTCAAGCAGGGAATGTGCTTTGAATTCACGTCTTGTGGGCGTGGCCCGCAGCGCGCGCGAGAAAGAGAGAGAGAGAGAGAGAGAGAGAGAGAGAAGGAATAACGCTTTCGTTTTTAGTTTTTTAAGTTGTTTTAATTCAGTAAATGGTCAAGCAGGGAATGCGCCTTGAATTCACGTCTTGTGGGCGTGGCCCGCAGCGCGTGCACGAGCGTGAGAGAGAGAGAGAGAGAGAGAGAGAGAGAGAGAGAGAGAGAACGAATAATGCATTAGTTTTTTAAGTGGTTTTAATTCAGTAAATGTTTAATAAATGTGGGTGCATTTGAGCTCATCTGGAATTCCGATCCCTCAAGAAATCAAATTAAAGTTGAGTTTGCCAAGGAAGGAATGCGCTTTGAATTCCATGTCTTGTGGGCGTGGCTTGCAGCGCACGTGCACGAAACAGAGAGAGAGAAAGAGAGAGAGAGGTGTGTGTGTGTGCGTGTGTGTTAATAAAAATATTTAATAATGGTTTAATTAATAAATATGTTAATAAAATGGTTTAATATATTAATAAAATGTTTAAATGGTTTAATAAATGATTTTCTTTTACTTTTAACACATATTTCATACAAAATTGGTGTACTTTTATTATTTTTAAAGGGTTTATGGGGTTTATCCAGTCCAAAGACTGGAGCCTTGTCACGAATTAGGCGTTTAACACGTAAAATGCGACCCCTACTTACGAAAGCCCTGCGATACAAAAATGGCTCTGGAACAGATTAATTTTATAAGTTGGGTGCCAACTCTGTATGTGTGTGTGTGTGTGTGTGTGTGTGTATATATATATATATATATATATATATATATATATATATATATATATATACTGAATACAACTAAATTGAAAAAGAAGACCAGCAATTTGAGAGTATAAGATGACTCTGAATTTATTTTAAATGACATTGTCATAACGAAGTCATTTATTAATAAGAAAACTACTTCTTACTTTTAATGCGACGTTTCGGCTTCCATGTGTTAAACGTGACTGCAGGTTGGTCTTGATAGTTATCAGGTGTGAGAAGGACTGCTCGCATGCATATGCAGCGCCATACATGGTCAATACGACAGGACTCGTGTGAGTCCAGCGTGTGCTGCAGTGTTTGGTATGTGACAGGAAGCGTCCCAAGTTTTGGCCATCAGCTGGTCTGCGGGTTGAAGTTTTTCCATGTCTGTCCATTTGTGTTTGCTTGCCAGCTGTGCTTGGCCTCGTGCAATTGAGCTGATCAAAAACGAGGGACATTTACCGCTTTCCTCAAAAACAACACGTGCAGTCTGTGGCTTTTGTTATATTCCAATAAAATTAGAGTTTCAAGGTATCGGACCCGCCCGCCTACTGGCGTACAGAAAGGACTGGCTCTCCACTGCGAGCCACAGTGACATGTGGAATTGAAACTAGATGTATAGATTTAAATGTGCAAGATTTATTCATCTGTTTTTGTTTTATTTGATGGCTTTTTTGTATGCTTACTTAAATGAGAGTGAAATTATGTATCTGTTATTCTGTTAAGAAAGGCCACCGGATTTATCTGAGAGCTAGATCGGATTTATCTGAGAGCTAGATACAGTCATCAAAAGAGCCACATCTGGCTCACGAGCCATAGGTTCCCAACCTCTGATCTAATGGATGGGTGTTGAAAAAAAAAAAAAACCTTTTATACAAATTCAAATTCTACAATTACAGTGACTTAAATATAGCTGTCCTACTTCCTGTAGAACTTGGACTCGGGAACCAATAACCATCATCCTTCAGGGAGTCATTTGTTGCAGAAATCCAGCAAATATACAAGACTATGATTACCTTTCAAACGCTACTTAAAATTCAACTTCCATGTTCACAACACTTCCAAAAAAGGCACAGAACAATAATTTTAGAACTTTGAAGTGCTCATGCATTTTAAACACACACATGGGTACAAAGAGGGGATATTGCCTCACTCTGCACATTTACAAGCAACATATTTTCTCTGCCTACCAAAGATATTTGACCATCTTTGATTTTAGAAACTTGGTCCATGTCAGCTGTTGGAAGAGATATATAAATCTGACTAATGTAAGTAACAGTGTGGAGGTTAAAATTTCAACTTTCAAATGGTAAATTATAGTATTTTCCATTTATCTCATCTGATATTCTACTCAGCTGAAGAGGGTTTCAAGTTCAGGGAACAGAGAGATAAAACTCATGATCACGTAATATCTCATGATCTAAAATCAGGGTTGCTAAGGCTCTGAGCAACTCATCACAAGGTTTTAGGTTTATGCACCATTACCGACAACCTGCCACTGTTCGGCCCCAGAGCAAGGCCCTTGACCCTCCACTGCTCAGTTGGCTAAATGTGATAAAATTCTAAGTCACTCTGGATAACGGCATCAGCCAAATTTCATAACTATAAATGTAAATCAGAGCCCTTCATCAGTCCAGGGCTCTAAAGGGGTGGCCTGTGGTAAACTGTAATAAATTATACTCTCATGAAATTAAGAGAAAGGGAAATTCATCATCATCTTCCTCCGTTTAATCCTGAGTCAGGTCATGGGAGGCAGCAAGCTAAGCAATGAGGTCCAGATGTCCCTCTCCCCAGCCACTTCCTACATCTCTTTCAGGGTGTGTGTGTGTGTGTGTGTGTGTGTGTGTGTGTGTGTGTGTGTGTGTGTGTGTGCGTGTGTGTCTCCTGTGAAGGAAGCTCATTTCAGCCATTTGTATCCATGGTCTTGTTCTTTCAGTCATTACCCAAAGCTTGTGACCATGATTGAGGGTTGGAACGTAGATCGACTGGTAAATTGTAAGCTTTGCCGTGTGGCTAAAGTCCCTCTTCACCACGACGAACTGGTTCAGGCTCCGCTTTTCAACAGAGGCTCCAGCTATCCGCCTGTCGATCTCCTGCTCCATCCTTCCCTCACTCGTAAACAAGATCCTGAGATAATTGAACTCCTTCACTTGGGGCAGGACCTCATTCCAGACTGGGAGGGTGCATTCTGCCCTTTTCCGGCTGAGAACTGTGGCCCCCGGATTTGGAGGTGCTGATTCTCATCCTGGCTGCTTCACACCCAGCTGCAAATTGCTCTAATGAGAGCCGGAGGTCCTGGATTGATGAAGTCAAAAGGACAGCAACTGCAAAAAAACAGAGACGAGATCCTATGGCCACCTAACCAGAAGCCTTCAACGCCACAGCTGTGCCTAGAAATTCTGTCCATAAAATTATGAATGGAGTCACTGACAAAGGAAAGCCTTGGTGGATGCCAATCCTCACCGGAAACGAATTCAACACTTGTTACCAATGTGGACCAAGATCTGGCTCAGGATATACAGAGGCAGAATGGCCCGTAGCAACGGGCTGAGTACGTGGTACTCCCGGAGCACACCCCACAAGATAGCCCAAGGGCCATGGTCGAAAGCCTTCTCTAAAACCACAAAATACATGTTGACAGATTGGGCAAACTCCTATCGCGCCCCTCCCCCCCAGGATCCTGTAGAGTGTATGGAGTCAGTTGAGAGTGCCACTTCCAAGACAAAAACCTCAGTCTGAAGTTCAGCCATCAGTCAGATCCTCCTCTCCAGCACCCCTGCATAGACTTTCTGAGTGGGCTGAGGAGGGTGATTCCACGATAATTCTAACACACTTTCTGGACCCTCTTTTCAAAGAGAGAGACTACCAGCCCGGTTTGCCAATCTGTAGGTGCAGCCCCAAGTGACAATGCAATCTTGCAGAGACATGTCAACCAAGACAGTCCTACAGCATCCAGAGCCCTGAGATATTCAGGTTAGATCTCATCCACCCCCGGAGCCCGTTGACCTTTTTGACGACCTCAGTGACCTCAGCTCAACTGATAGGTAGACCCCCACCCAAACCCCCAGGGTCTTCCTCCTCCACAGAGGACATGTTAGTAGGATTGAGGAGGTCCTTGAAGTATTCTGTCCAACTCCCTACATCACCCCCAGTTGTGGTGAGCAGTCCCCCACTTCCACTTCTTTTCCTTTTGGCTGTTCCCTTCAGGAGTCGCCACAGCAAATCATCTGCCTCCATCTCACCCTGTGCTCTGCATCTTCTTCTCTTACACCAACAACCTTCATGTCTTCCTTCACCACATCCATAAATCTCTTCTTTGGTCTTCCTCTAGGCCTTCTGCCTGGTAGTTCCAACCTCAGCATCCTACTGCCAATATATTCCCTATCCTTCTTCTGTACATGTCCGAACCATCTCAATCTACAGTCCCCCACTTCGACTGTAAACACTATTTGTGGAGAACTGCTTCCCCTTCCTTAGGCGTCGGATGGTGGTCCAGAACGTTTTTGAGGCCAACCAATCGTCGCTTTCCAAGCCCTCACTGAACTCCTTCCAAGACAAGATTCTGCATCAGCGACAGATCAGGCTGCAGCACATTTGGCCTGCCGGTACCTGCTGCTGCCTCGGGAGTCTGACAAGCCAGTAAGACCCAATAGACCTCCTATTTCAGCTGGACGGCCCCACTTCAATTCAGGGTTTGAGGTTACCACCACGACAGGGACCAATGACTTTCCAGCCACAGCTATGGGCTGCCGATTCAACAGTGGAGGCACGAAACATGGCCCATTCAAATTCCTTGTCCCCCACCTCCTTCAGGATGTGGTTGTAACCTCTGGAGGGTGGCCTACTCTGCCATCAGAGCCAACTGACCACCAGGTGGTGATTGGTCGACAGCTCAGCTCCTTTCTTCACCTGAGTGTCCAGAACATGCAACTTCAAGTCCAGTGACATGACTACAAACTCGAACATCAATCTGTGGCATTGGGTGTATTGGTGCCAAGTGCTCAAGATGAACAAACCATCACAAGCACAGAAGCCTAACAATGAAACACCATTGGGATTCAGACCGGAGAGGCCTTACCTGCCAATCACACCCTACCAGGTCACACTATCATTGTCCAGATGGGCATGGAAGTCTCCCAGAACAACGAGGGAGTCCCCAGAGGGAGCATTCTCCAACCCCCCCCCCGAAAGACTCCAAAAAGGGTTGGTACTCTGAAGTGTCATTTGGTAAATAAGCACAACAGTCAGGGCCTGCCCACAACTGGAGGCAGAGGGAAGCTACCGTTTCATCAACTTGGAAGAACCCGAACATGTAGGCACTGATACTGGGAACAAAGATGCCCACACCCGCTAACTGCCTCTGTGCATGAACAATTCCAGAATGGAAAAAGGTCCAGCCCCTCTCAAGATGGGTGGTTCCAGAGCCCAAGCTATGCTTTGAAGTGAGTCAGACTATATTTGGTCAGTATCTCTCCACCTCATGCACCAGATCAGGCTCCTTCCCCGCCAGAGGGGTGTCATTTCATGTCCAAAGAGTCAGAGGATCAGTTCAACAGTACGCATGCGGCCACCCAACACACAAAGCACCTGATCCCTATAGCCCCTCCCACAGGTGGAGGTTGGTCCATGACAAGTTTTTTGGGCTCCTTTTTGGGCTTCACCCAGCCGGGCTCCATGGACAGAAGCCCGACAACCAGGCATTTGCCTTTGCGCCCCTCCCCCAGGTCTGGCTACAGGTGGGACCCCGGTTACCTACGCCCAGGCAAGGGAAACTCTGATCTTACACGTTTCTCCATCGGGGCCTTTTGAACCATGTTTTGTCTGGATCTTCATCTACGACCTGTTTGCCTTGGGTAACCCTACCAGGGACATAATGCATCCGACAACATGGTTCCTAAGATCTTAAGGACTTCTACCCCACTCCAAACCCTTCCATTCAAGGAGGGGGGAAAAGGAAAGTAATTTGTAAGTAATGGTGGCGGTGCAGTACATGCATACTGATGAGAAATTAGCAGGAGTCTTCTTCTATTTTTCTGTATGCAAAGATAATTAAGCTTGTTTACTAGTAAAAAATAGAAGAAAGAAAACAGCTTTAAATCCTTCATTGTATGCATTCCCATTTAAAACTTCAGCTTTTGCTTCCAACAACACAGCCTGGATTCATGTGTATTTTTTCTGTGTATCTATTTCAAGGTAATTAAACCAAAATTTAAAAGCTTGCATACATTGTACATGTCCATCAAAATGCACTACTGTTATTACAACCTTCTTTACACCTGTGTGATGCACGTAAGTGTAATGTGGCATGATGTGAAGATGTGCCAAGCTATATTTTTTCACAAGTTCACGAGTTCATGTCTGATTTCGTAATTTAGTATCTGTCATCATCATCAGGAAGCAACAGCCTAATCAGTGAGGTCCAGACATGCCTCTCTCCAGCTTTTCCAGGGGGACACTGAGGCTTTCCCAGACGAGCCGAGATATAGTCCCTCCAGCGTGTTCTCAGTTGACCTGCCTGAAACACCACACCAGGCGTTCGGGAGACAGTCAAACCAGATGCCCGAGCCACTTCAACACAGAGGAGCAGCGGTATAAGTCTGAGCTCTTACCAGAGCTCCCTATCTCCGAGGGAGAACCCCACCACCCTGCAAAGGGAGCTCATTTTACTGGTTCACTTCTCAGTTTAATATCTGTATACTGTCATCACTGTCGTTATCTGGCCTTCCTGGAAATCACAGGTGGCCTTTTAAAACAGGCTAATGTAAACTACAGAGCACATTTTAGCATATTGAAACAGATAGAAGTAAAAACCACCTGATGATGAGAATATAAATATTTTCAGTGCAACCACACAGTTTGGAAAGTTTCCCTTTTATTTTTCAAGAGAAGATGAAATAATGTGCTTATCTTTAGAATAATACTGAGAATAAACAAACACAACCCCACATTTTTTCTTACCTTAAAGAGAGTGCTACGAATACGAGTCAGGTTCATCAACATGACCCCAGAGTTGACTCCTGTAACACCATAGAATGGGTGTCTTGCAAAACGACTATACCAGCCGATTTTAGGGATCTCATGCTCAGGGGCCATGGCTGCCAGCTGAGTGCTATTAAAGGCCTTCAGGAATTTCCAGATGTCATCCATAGGACGCAGAAATAAGACATCTGTGTCCACATACAGCAACGAATCTATGTCTTTCAGGATGACCTGAGGTGTAAAATTGTTTTTATTATATTCAGTGCAAGAAATAGATGAGGAAACAAAGGAGAGAAAAAGAAAGGCCTTACTGGAAGGAAGAGCCTCTGAGCAGCACATGGCTTGAAGAGCTTCTTCCATTCCTCTGCATTCCCCACAGAAAATGTGATTGGGTAAAGTGTGTACTGAAGCTTGGAGGAGAGCAGCCGTGGCCAGTGACTCAGCTGAGAGAGAGAACATGGTGTTTAAGAATTCTGATTAATTAACAATTCTGCAAATATTTCATGACAGCAATAACAACACCCTTAAGATACATATTTCTAACTCCTGGACTACACAGATTATACTTGTATGTAATATCCTTTGTGCGAAATTTGCTGAGCTTCACACTATGCACCACGTTACATGCTATATCATGTGATATAATCCAGAACAATACGGGATTTACTGTGCTCTCTTCATGCATGAATCACAAGCAGAAGTAAAGTCACTATATATTTTAGTTCCCCCCCCCCACCGAGTGAAAACGAAGAAAACCTGATTTTAAGATTAACCTCTTATGACTGTTACAAAAGAACAACTATTTACTCAATTCAACTCTCTCGCCAATTCTAGAAACCTAGTACTATTAGGGTTACGGGGAGGCTGGAGCCCATCTCAACCAACCCTGGGCAAAGACAGGGAACACCCTGTACATCTCACCAGCCCATCACATGGCTAACTCTCTCTCTCACACACACACACAAACATACACACACAAACACACACACAAAACCATTCACATCTTGGGCAACTTGGAACAGCCCAGTGTGTATGTCTTTGATCTGATGAAGGGAAAGCAGAGTACCTGGAGGAAACCCAGACAAAGCAGGTGGAGAACACGCAAACGCTATACAAAAAGACCCAGGCACAGGCCCCACACCCAGGGCCTTCTTGTGGTGAGGTGGATGTGATAACCACTATGCCAGTTAATTTAAAATTAATTCAGTATGTATTTAATACAGTGCTTCTAAAATAGCGGTGTGTTGCCAGGGGGGCGCAGTGTGATGCCGGGGGAGCGCGTATGACCCTGGAGAGCATGATTTTCTGGAGTAGTGTACAAGAATTAAGTGTAATTGCACCTCCACTCCAGTAGTTGGCAGTGGTGCTCTCATTGTCGGGTTATGGTGTAGCGGTTTTTCGCATCAGCAAACGATATGAAGTGCAGTAAACAAGCCCTCAAGAAACAACACAAAAATTTCTAACAGGAACGAAGAGAAAGGTGGAGCGAGACGAAGATATTGAGACATAAGTAAGTTGAATGAGTTCGAATAAGGATGTTTTTTTTTTAAATTTCAGGCACAATGGTGCACTTTAAATACAGTTAATCGTCGACTTCCGACCGCTTTTGGTTCCGACAGACCGGTCGTAAATCGATCTGGTCGTAAACGACTTTCCATCCAAATACACTCACGCCAAACAAAAACAGATGAATAAATCTCGCGCATTTAAATCTATACATCTATTTTCAATTCCACGTCACTGTGACACGCAGCAGAGAGCCAATCCTTTCTGTACTCCACTGTGTGGACGGATCCGATAGCGTCAAACTCCAATTTATTGGATTATAACAACAGCCACAGACTGCGCTTGTATTTTTTGAGTAAAGAGATAAATTTCCCTCGTTTTGTTCAGCTCATTTCCACGAAGCCAAGCACAGCTGGCAAGCAAACACAAATGGACAGACATGGAAAAACTTCAACCCGCAGCGCAGCTGATTGCCAAAACTTGGGACGCGCTTCCTGTCACATAAACACTGCAGCGTGTGAGTCGAATAAAATTAGAGTTTCAAGGGATCGGACCCGCCCACACAGAAAGGATTGGCTCTCCGCTTCACGCCACAGTGACGTGGCATTGAAAGTAGATGAAAGTAAATTTGCTCTGAGCAGTTAGAAAGTGAAGCTGCATCATCTCCTGCTTGGCATTTTAAGATGCCGGTGCTGCCGGCAGCGCAAACAACAGTCGTACGCGACACTCGCACTGCACTGCCATGAATCATGCTTCACCACTTTTGCGGTCGTAAAGTCGATCAGACGTAACTCGCGTAGGTCGTAAGTCGACGACTCACTGTATGTGACAGATTAAAAAATGTTAATGAAGTTTTTCTTTATTGTAAGTTGAACTATATTTCTTTCTCTTTTGTTTTTAATGTTAGCAAAGATACAATGTTATGCAGAGGTGTACTAATAATTTTATAGACAAATAATACTACGGGCGGTCCTCACTTACCGACAGGGTTATGTTCTGTAGACCCTTTCGTTAAGCGATTCCGTCGTTAACCGAACCCCGCTTTAGTAGACATTTTGCTCGGTTTGTATTTGTACAATAGGCTACTGTATTGCATAGACCGCTGAATGTGAGAAGCCATAACTGCTAGCAATCGCTTGAAGTCTCTTACCTAGCAGCGTGGTAGACTTCCCGACTGAGTGTGAGTGTGTGCGTGTGTGAGTAGGGAGGCAGGATGGGAGATGCTGCCGACACTGGGTATGTGTGAACATACGCACACACTCACAACTCGGCTGCTTTTGTTTGAGACTCGTTAATAGTAAAAGTATACAGAGACATGTTTGTTATCTATATTATCGATAATCTAATCGAGTAAACGAAAAACCACGGTATACTGTACTTTGTAGAACAGGAGCAAGCACATCCACATGCACACAGTGGTCGATTTCCAGAAGTCGCACACTTTTCCTCCCTCTCGGTCTCGTTTTTTCTTGTGCGTTTTTCGAGCTCGACTTGCGGATTTTGTTTGATTTCCGGGACAAAAAAAATCCCGGAATTCGTTTGAATTCCGCATTGTTCAAACTCTAAAGCATTCGAATACAGAGGCTCCACAGTACTTTTAAAAATTTGACAAATTTTAATAGACCGTCGGAACTCCAAATCGTTGTTAACCGAGTCCGTCGTTAAGTGAGGACCGCCTGTATTTATAGTCGCTCGCAGGGCGATGGGGGGAGAAGCACTGATTGAACAGGATGTGACACGTGTTATAATTATTTGTGAACATGTTGAAAAACTTTGATCACTATCTTGACCCATAGTGATTTTTCTGGCTTATTTGAAGCAGTTAATCTGTTTACACCACATTCTAACATCACAAATGAAATAACTAGTGATTAATTCTGGGAGGTCTTTTGAATAAATACTCCATGTAATAAAATTCAATCAAAGCTTCATGAACATCAATACAAAAACAATTTTCAACACAAAGTATGAGAACTCCATAAGCTTTCACTAGAAATCATGTTGCAATCCTTTACTCATGCTGATGATTTGGCTTTGGTATGCACTGGACTGCACGGATTTGTTGAGGTAGGTCAAAAAAGCCACACACACACACACACTACTACTACTACTACTACTACTACTACTACTACTTCTTTTCCTTTCGGCTGTTCCCTACAGGGGTCGCCACAACGAATCATCCTCCTCCATCTCACCCTATCCTCTGCATCTTCTTCTCTTACATCAACTGCCTTCATGTCCTCCTTCACCACGTCCATGAATCGTCTCTTTGGTCTTCCTCTCGGCCTTCTGCCTGGTAGTTCCAACCTCAGCATCCTAATACCAATATACTCACTATGTCTCCAAAACCTCTTACATGTGCTGTCCCTCTGATGTGCTCATTCCTGATCCTATCCACCCTCGTTACCCCCAAAGAAAACCTCAACATTTTCATCTCTGCTACCTCCAGCTCTGCCTACTCTCTTTTCCCGGGGCCACTGTTTCTAAACCATACAACTTCGCTGGCCTCAACACCGTCTTGTACACTTTTCCTTTCATTCTTGCCGATACCTTCCTATCACACTTCACACCGGACACTTTTCTCCAACCATTCCAACCTGCCTGCACACGCTTCTTCACCTCTTTTCCACATTCTCCATTGCTCTAGATTGTTGAGCCTAAGTACTTAAAATCCTCCACCTTCTTTACCTCTGCTCCATGTAACCTCACCATTCCTCTTGAGTCCTTGTCATTCATACACATGTATTCTGGCTTACTGAGGCTAACCTTTATTCCTCTCCTCTCCAGGGCATACCTCCACCTTTTCCTGCACTTGTTCTCTGCTCTCAATGCAGATCACAGTGTCATCTGCAAACATCATGGGGAATCTTGTCTAACCTCGTCTGTTAGCCTGTCCATCACCATAGCAAACAAGAAGGGCTCAGAGCTGACCCTTGATGCAATCCTACCGCCACCTTGAACTCTTCTGTCACACCGACAGCACACCTCGCCACTCTCTTGCATCTCTCATACATGTCCTGCACCACTCGAACATACTTCTCTGCCACTCCAGACCTCCTCATGGAATACCACAGTTCCTCTCTTGGTACCCTGTCATATGCTTTCTCCAGATCCACAAAGGCACAATGCAGCTCCTTCTGATCATCTCTGTACTTCTCTATTAACATCCTCAATGCAAACACTGCATCTGTGGTGCTCTTTCTTGGCATAAAACCAAACTGTTGTTCACAACTGCTGACCTCTGCCCTTAGTCTAGCTTCCACTATTCTTTCCCATAACTTCATTGTATGGCTCATGAACTTTATCCCTCTGTAGTTGCCACAACTCTGCACATCTCCCTTGTTCTTAAAAATGGGCACCATCACACTTCTCCTCCATTCCTCTGGCATCCTCTCACTCTCAAAGACCTTGTTGAATGTTCCTGTCAGGAAATCTACTGCTACCTCTTCTAGACACTTCCATACCTCCACCGGTATGTCATCAGGACCAACTGCCTTTCTATGCTTCACCCTACTAATCTTTGCTACTTCCTGGTCCTCAACAGTCACCTCTTCTACTCTTTTTTTCTCTCTCATTTTCCTCATTCATCAGCTCTTCAAAGTACTCTTTCCATCTTCCCAGCACACTTCTGTCATCAGTCAATACATTTTCCTCTCTGTCCTTAATCACTCTAACTTGCTGCATGTCCTTCCCATCTCTATTTCTCTGCTGTGTCAACCTGTATCAATAATTTTCTCCCTCTTTACTTTCCAACCGAGCATACAAGTCACCATATGTCCTCTGTTTGGCCTTTGACACCGCTACCTTCGCCTTACGCTGTGTCTCCCTGTACTCCTGTTTACTCTCTTCAGTCCTCTCTGTGTTCCACTTCTTCTTAGCTAACCTCTTCCTTTGTACACACTCCTGCACTTCCTCATTCCACCACCAAGTCTCCTTATCTACTGTCCTTCCAGACGACACACCAAGTATTCTCCTATCTGTCTCCCTGATCACATTAGCTGTAATTGTCCAGTCATCTGGAATCACTTCCTGACCACCCAAAGCCTGTTTCAACTCCTCCTTGAAGACGACCCGACGCTCTTCCTTTTTCAGATTCCACTTTGTCTTCTGCTCTGCCTTTGCCTTTTTCACCTTCCTCGCAATCAGCATCAGCCTGCACACCACCATCCTATGCTGTTTGGCAACACTTTCACCCGTTACTACTTTGCAGTCACTGACTTCCTTCGAATTACATCGCCTACACAAGATGTAGTCTACCTGTGTGCCCCTACCTCCACTTTTATAAGTCACCCTATGCTCCTGTCTCGTCTAGAAGAAAGTATTTGCCACAGCCATTTCCATCCTTTTTGCAAAATCTACCAAAATCTGTCCTTCTGCGTTCCTGTCCTGGATACCAAACCTGCCCATCACTTCCTCGTCCCCTCTGTTGCCTGCACCAACATGTCCATTGAAGTCTGCCCCAATAACCACTCTTTCACCTCTGGGGATATTCTGCATCACTTCATCTAACTCACTCCAGAATCTTTCCTTCTCTTCTAGCTCACATCCTGCCTGTGGGGCATAAGCCACACAAAAAAGCCACACACACTATATTTTATATTACTATATACTATATATTATATATTGTTTCTGTGTGTGCATACATGCATACATGCATGCATACATAGCCCTCCAGTAATTATATGTGGCACAATTATTAATTGTTCATTTTCTGTTCCCGCTTAATCCTCATTAGGGTCACAGGGACGCTGGCGCCCATCCCAGCTGACTGCGAGCGAGGGCAGCATACACCCTGGACAGCTCGCCAGGCCATCGCAGGGTGGAAACACGCTGACGGCTTTGCAGCCTACTCTTGTCGAAAGTCAGCAATGGTTCTTCTACACGAACCTCCCACCATAGACAGTGAAAGACATGGCCGGCCTTTGATATCCCAGTTAGCTGCACTGGGGGGACAGTGACAACCTGTGGTGAATGGGGCTTGAACCCTCAACCTTAGGATCATTGTTCCAGCACCTGAAGAAGGGGCAGTGGTGGCCTGGTGGTAAGGGTGCTGGTTCACTGATCCTAAGGTTGGGGGTTCATGCCCCATTCTCAACGAATTGACACTAAATTAACTGTTTTAACGAACTCCAGATGTTTGCGTTTATGATTGTGAGGGAGAAAAGTTTTTTCCCTGCATGCTTATTGGCATGTAGTTAGCACCTGATGATTGTTTTGGGGACTTTGTGGCTCAAGAGAATACTCTTTGTGATTCTTTAACAGTGAGCTTTGGAGAACTTTCTATTTCTCTTATCATCCTCCTAACTGTGTGTAGTGGCAAAATAACCTCACGTCCTTGTCCAGGCTTGTTTATCACTATTCTTATTGTTTTAAACTTCTTACTGATTACTGGGACAGTAGATCTGAGCAGGTGCAGGCGAGGGACGATTTACTTGTAGCCGTTGCCTGACTTCTGAAGGTCGACACACATCAGCCTTCCTTGAATGTTGTTGTCCTTTGCCTTTCCCATGTTGAAAAGTGGATAAGAGAAATGATCTCCATCACATTACATCACAGTAAGAGAAGCGGTTTTGGGATCGAACCAGCAGGAAAAATGTCTGGCAGTTGGAGTGAGCTGCAGCTTCCATTCCACTACACTCATGGATGAAATGCCCTTGATCAAGGCACCTAACCCCGACCTGCTCTCTGGGCGCCCCAGTGTGTGGCAGTCCACTATCTGAATACGCCTACTGTTTACATTTAATTGCTCACTTTCGATGGGTTTAATGCAGAAGCAATAATTCCGTTTGTGCGATTAATAAAGTATATCAAAATTTAAAAAAAAATACACCTACATACATACGGATATGTGTGTGTGTAATTTTTCTTTCATTATTACTTAGTATGGAGCAACCGCGTGCATATAATATCCTCCAGGATCAATAAAATATTCTGATTCATTCACATTCACACACACACACACACACACAAACACACCTCTTTAAGGCACCTGGTCAATACTATGCAAAGGAATGGTGTAGACAAAAAGAGGCCTGATATTTGCATATAAATAATGACACTGAATTAATGATATCTGCCATAAAAATTCTGTAAAGCGCAGTAAACAGTAATAAATGAAACTAATTCGATATTTAAGTGTGATAATTAATTTTTGTTTAAATATAGAATATCATGAGCTCCAGTTTGTGCACTTTTACAAGTACAGTATCTACCGCCTCTTACAGAACGGGAAATGTTGACACTCACACTGGATTCTTTATTTGCATGTAAATCATAGCAGCCTTCATTCTACAGTATTTTACTCTGTAAAGTTGTCTCATATGTAATATGCTGTATTGTAACGTTTAATTTTGTGCTGGAAAACTAATGTTTTCAAATCTGAAGTTTTTTTTACAAATTTACTTATACATAGATATTATAAACAAAACCCTATAGCAAAGTTCATACTAAAAAACTCCCCAAAAAGCCAGGGTGCCTAAAACTTATATATATGTACAGTATATATATCCACAACATAAAAAACAGACACAGTAGAGTCATTATGGTCACATCATATCAATTTACTCAAACATCCTACTCGGGTCATGGAGAGCCTGGAGCCAAATCTTGGTCGACTCTGAAAACCAGGCAAGGTGCACCCAGAAATGTTCCATCGCAGGGCTCACCCACACACCCACTCACACCTAGGAGCAATTTGGAACAGCCAATTAGCAGAATGTGGATATCTTTGTAGCATAGAAGGAAACTGGAGGACCTGGAGAAAACACATGCACACAGAGGGAGAACCTTGAAACTCCACACAGAGACTCCCCTTGTCGAGCCTGGGACTCAAACCCAGGACCTTCTTGTTCTGAGGTGGTTGTACTCACCACTACACTTTTGTCTGATCTGCTCAAATCAAATATCCTAATAAGTATTCTTAAGTCATTTAATCTCTTCTTTTCCTTTCAGCTTTTCCACTTTTTCTCTCAGGGGTCACCACGGCAAATCATCTGATTCGCATGTTTGATTTGGCATAGGTCTTTACGTCGGATGCCCTTCCTGACACAACCCTTTAGCAAGGGACAGAAACACGCTGACGGCTTTGCAGCTACTCTTTATGAAAGTCAGCAATGGTTCTTTTACATGAACCTCTCACCATAGACAGTGAAAGACATGGCTGGCCTTTGATAACCCAGTTCCCTGCACTGTAGGGACAGTGACAACCTTATGAAGAGTGGGACTCGAACCCTCAACCTTAGGATCAGTGATCCGGCACCCTTTACCACCAGGCCACCACTGCCCCTGTCTTAAGTCATTTAATATGCCGCTATAATTAATAATTGCCATTATTATAATTAATTAAACAGACAGATCTAGATGGACGAAAATATCTGGACACCTGATCAAAACTGGTGCCATAAAGCTGGAAGCACACAATTGCCTAGAATGTTCTGTACGATTTAACACTACACTTCCTTCATTAAAACTAAAATACTCAAACATGTCCCCTCATGACTGTGTCCATGAAAATATGATTTTCCAATGCTAGGTTAAAACAATTTGAAGGGCCTATACTGAGCCCTGACCTCAGCCCCATTGAAGACTTTTAAGGATGAACAGGACCATGCACCATGTCTCATCAGACATGATCAGTATCTGATCTCACTAATGTTCTCAAGGCAAATTCCCACGCCAACACTCCAGGGAAATCCTTCATTAAAGATATTTCTCATGTATTCAAGTTCTCAACAATGCATGAAGAATTAAATTATTTCGGCGGTTTAAACCGGAGTGGATTAAAACGTTCCAGCAGGTGAACATCTTGCCAAATCTCCTTTACTCAATCCAAAATCAATACACCTAGAGCTTCTCAAACATAACTTAGACACGTCATGGATTGTGCAATTTCATGGTTAACTCTGTGCTATAAACCTTTGAAGACATCCTTATTCTCAATTATTTTCCACACTTGCAGTAATTAATTTTTACTCTTAGAATTTTTCAAGCGTACTTGTTTGCATTCTGCTCCCGATCTTAGACTGTTTACCATATCCAGAGCTGCAAAGTGTTCTCCAAAAGCTGCCTGTTGTGCATGTGGACTTGATCATTTTCTGCTCAGTTGCACGCTGAGTTGAGATTATCACAAACCAGTTTGTTCCAGAAAGCGAGTGAGAGAGAGATCACAATGTAAAAATCCAGACGGTATGTCGGTTTTCACCACTTATTATTTTCTTACTATTCTGAATGTCCCACTGACGTGGTGCTGAGGACAGACCTGGGATGACACTGGGGGGTTTCTTTGCTATGTGCAACACATCAACATAGCACAAGCCTTACCAAACAATGGTGTTCAAAAAAATTATAACTATATAAAATCCAAATCCAAACTCACAACAAAACATGAATCTGAACGAATCTTACTCTACCGTGCCTGCAGTCACTAGGTATGGTATTAAGATCCATCATGCTATATATAGGGAGCAATTAAAGCACAGACACCTGAGAATATTGTAGAATTTGGGGAAATATCAATATGTGGGGGTAAAAAAAAAAATTTAATTTCATGCACACTAGTGACTGAACGTTTATGAATCCTTGAGAATTTTCTACAATTTTGCAGGAATATCACCTTAAACCTCACACAAGCCCTTAAGGTAGATAGAGTTTATTAAACAACTGAGAATTTTTTTTTTTTTTTTTTACATGTGGTCAATAAATAACTGTGGAAAATAGTCACATTACAAATGATCACTGAACCTCCAATTCTCAAGTTCTGTACCCGGAAGTAAAAGCCCATGTATGACATCACATGCGCGAATGAGCAGCCGGAAGTAAAATACTATGTATCTATTACATGCATTAAAATATGCTTCTTAAACACATTCTATAGACAGTATTACTCATTAATACAGTATTAATGTAGTAAAATGTAGTAATGATTAAGAAAAACTTTTCAATTTTTACTCTTATTTTTATTGATGATAAAATATAAACATTATGCAGCATATACTGTTGTAAAGCACGCGTTTTAAAGTCTTTTTCAATTATTATTGCAGTACAGTACCTAAGTTAATTCTGAGAATGTTTGTGCGTGAGATTTTATGTTCTGTAGCATGTTTAACAAACGATACCAAAAGGATAAACTTTATTACGCTTCATGTCCTTTTACATTGAACTTGGATTGACATCTTAGAGTGACGTCTCCAAGATGGCGCTGCCTAGAGGGCAACATTGTGGAGTTCTCAGAGTCAAATCGTTTCTTTGTTCATTTTAATTTGTTTTAGTTGTTTGTTCATGTTTTGCACTATGCTCGTCTATGATTGGTCGACCCTCCTACAGCTATGAGCGGCTTCAGCTTTGGGCAACTAAGCATGCAACACCTTCTATCTTGAGCTTATATGCTATGGCAGCTCAATGCTAGCGGTTTGCTAGTGGTTACCGGCTAAGCCCAGGCGAAGTTCTCAAAGGCTTGGTTAGCACTTCCGGCCATACTACTCGAAAATGTTCAGTCCCTGCGAAACAAGATGGACGAGCTTCATGCTCAGATTGCAGTGCAGAGGGATCTACAGGACTGTGTTTCTGTGAAACATGGCTTGAGGAGAGTACACCCGATGAGGTGACTGCGCCAGCCGGCTACGCGGCCTTCATCCCCTGCAATCCCAAGTGCCGGAGTCGTCATTCAGCCCCTTCCCGCCTGGGCTTCTTGTCCGCTGGGGTGCGGCTCGCATTGAGCTGCCTACCATAGCATATTAGCTCTGCTAGCCGCATCCAGGCTAACAAGCCCAGTTGAGTGTGCTTAGTTATACACGCCCGAACATACTCTGATCTTATAGCTGTAGTAGAGTCAACCGGTCGTAGACGAGCATAGAGCAAAACATGAACAAACAAAACAACAAATAAAACAAATTAAAACGAATAAAGAAACAATTTGACTCTGAGAACTCCGCAACGTCGCCCTCTGGGCAGCGCCATCTCGGAGACGTCACTCCAACTTCAATGTAAAAGGACATGAAGAGTACTGTAATAAAGTTTATCCTTTTGGTAAACATGCTACAGAACATAAAATCTCACGCATAAACATGAACTTAGGTATTGCACTGGAATAATAATTAAAAAAGATTTTACTACAACAGTTCAGAGAAAACCGTCATTTCTCAGGAGAAAGTCTTATTTCTTCAGAAGAGACATCCAGCGTTTTCTATCGCTTAGCCAGAGAAGACGCACAGCGTTTGAGTGGTATCATAGAGCTTAACTGGTAATTAAAACACACAAAAAAGAGGCTCATTGACAACTTGTGTGCGAATTAGGAAAAAGGGGCAGGACAAAAGCTCAACCAATCAGGAGAAAGGAGGGCAGCCATTGGCTGAATTTGAATCACGTGCCAGTTGCTCGGCAGTCCGTGAATACTCAAACCGTGGGTGCAAAACCGCGAATAGTCAAGGGCCTACTGTATTGCTCTTACCCACAGTCGAATAATATTTTGGACTTAGTAATTATGTTAAATATTCAGTATGAATACTTAAAGGGCAATAACAGTAATTATGGATAATTTGCAGAATGGAGTGAAAAACAAACAAACAAACAACAACCAAAAGCAACAAAACTCAACCCCCCCCTTCCACAAAGAACTGTGTAAGCAACAAGGATCATGGTGGGTTCATGAGACAAAATTCTGAGTGAATCACAGTGGAAGGTAACCTCGGGCCTGATGTTCTGATCAGAGCTAAAATCAAATTAAAAGATATGACAACAAAACAAATGACTCAGGACTGTTTTATCCTGATAACTGATTGAGAATTTATTCCCAAGATCAACGACGTGTCAAGCAAATGCTGCAAAATATGAACAACCATATATGGAATAAAATGTTCTGATCTGGTGAATTTCTGTGGGAAGTCTTACCACTTTATCAAACTGTTCTCTCAACTCCTCCTCAGCAAAGATGTGAAACTTGATCTTCTTGACGCTGAAGAGGAGTGCTGATTTAACCATGGTCAGAGTCTCCACCAGTCGGGTTCCACAAGCAACCACAGCAAGATGCATCACGCTGTCCTGCCGTGGAACCTTTAACCCAGCCTGGCCAAGCTCATTCTTGTGCCTGCAGGAGTAAAAATATGGAACAAATGTTTATATCTCTTGAGATTAGGGATGCCATGGACAATCGGAATATCGCAAAATCGCCGATGTAATTATGTCAATCTATAATCGATACCTATAAAAGGGCTATCGATACTTCTAACGTTCTATAAAATTCATGTTATATTAAATTTCATACAAAGCTGTTTTAATTTAAATACCACTAGAGCAAGCAGTATCTTTTAATAAATAAAACAATGTACAAAAACACATAGTTTCAGTCGAAAAACCAGCTTAGCATATTCTGAAATATGTTAACAAAAACCTAGGATTGCCGAGAGCGGTCGAGTGTTAGTCCAAGCTTCCTGTGTTCATTACAGCATCTGTAGTAAATGTTACGTCCTGCCATTAATGGTACGTCCCGCGTAAAATCTTGTCGGTGGAAAACTAGTTCCTGTGTTTTATTTCAGATTTGGCTTTAGTAATTGGTCACTTAATTATAAAATATTCAATGCATTATACAAACTACTGTAAGATATCTTAGTCTGTTCTATTTAATGCATTTATGGAACAGTACAGCAATATTGTAATGTATCGATACATTGGAAATTGTTTTATCAATATATCGATACCAAAAATAGGTTTTCAATGACGCCCCTACTTGAGATTGGTTTGTTTCTATCATGAATGGAATATGAGTCTCGGATTGCAAGATTTTTGGATCGCAATTTCATTCTAGTATAAGCATTGATGTTTTGCTTTTATTGCACATGACTTCTAAGACACGATCAATACCCACAAATACGAAAAGTGGGTGATGCAAACCTTCGCGAGGCACGCAATTGGTACTGCAGCCATCTTTGGGTGATGAACCAATGAAAACAAACACCGCACTGAATGTCTAGTGGACAGTACAAAAAAAAGTCAATCACTGGCCTTCATATGTATCATTTCTATATGTTAAAGTTTTCAGGCCGCCAATAAATTATTCCAGTATTGATCGAAATGTGAAAATAAAGCATTTATTGTCAAACTCCTGCAGTTATTGCACATTTCCTAAGTGACAGAAAATTAATTTAATGTCCCGGACTCATAATTCTCCAATATAAATTAGCCGTAATCTTTGTTCATTTTACAACCAAACACATGTTCAAATATATTTAAACAATTATTAACTGCAAAGGAGAAACTCCTATTAGAATACATCTGGCATTGATTTACCGAGGTTAATATAATTAACAATATCACAATGTTTTAATTATGTGAAGACGGCCAGCCTTAAAAATATCTTTGCTGGCGGTAACACGGCTGGTTGGGCCGAAATTGTACATAAAAACCCCGCCTGAGCATTCAGACGCAAAAAATAAAAATATACCAGCCGACTGTGTTGAAAAAATGCATATGTCCCCTATCATACACCGTACTAAAAAGTGACCAAAGTGAAATCAGTATCAACCGCGCCTTGTGATTGGTCAATTTCACCAGTTTAGTGAAACAGCAATTCTCATTGGCCGGTACTGTCTTAACAACAAAGGTGGAAAGCATGATGGAAGGGGACAATGATGAGATAAAAACCTGTTCTCTGTCACTATTAAAGGTCCCAACGTGAAAATAATACATAAATTAATGGGCTTCAAATTGAGCAACACATTTGCTGACATTTTTGAACAAATACAAGTTAATTATAAACCGCCAGCAACAGCACAGAGCGTGACGAAGGTACAGTATTTGACTTGGACACTATGTTGACTGCAATATTAAAAGTTGATATGTTGAAGAAACCTTGACACTCTGTTGATGACAATATTAAAAGAATAAACTTTGATATTCAGTCTGTTGGTTTCAAATATAAGATATTTATTTCATTCTACTGTGTATAGCATGATGTATGAAAAAATACACTTTCCTCCCTCATGGACGAATCTTTTTTTATCATGTTATTGCCAACAAAGAATTTTTTTTTAGCTTGGCCAAAGTAATTTAAAACAGTTTCATATATTACTGTAATTTAGTATCAGTAGAACAGCTCAGTAACATGGACAAAATGAACAGCCTTCGATTGACTAATAATCTTTTTATTTTTTCACAGTGAATCATCTGCCTCCATCTTCATGGAAGTCATATTAATGATTCGCATATTTGATTTGGCATAGGCTTTTATTTCAGATGCCCATCCTGACACAACTTTTTCGCGAGGGACAGACACACGCTGACGGCTAGGCAACTACTCTTGATGAAAGCCAGCAATGGTTCTTTTACATGAACCTCACACCATTGACAGTGAGAGACATGGCCGGCCTTTGATAACCCAAGTTAGCTGCACTGGGGGACAGTGACAACCTTGTGGAGAGTGGGACTCGAATCCCTAGCCCTAGGATCAACAATCCAGCACCTTTTACCACCAGGCCACCACTGCCCAGTACAGTAGGCCCTTGACATTCGCGGGGGTTCGGTTCCGGGCCCTCCCGCGAATCGAGATAATCCGTGAGTTCTGTACCCGGAAGTAAAACCCCATGTATGACGTCACATGCGCAAATGAGCAGCTGTAAATAAAATACTATGTATCTATTACATGTGCTAAAATATGCTTCTTAAACACATTCTATAACATATTCTATATGTTATTAACATATAACATACACTATAACATGTGGTTATTGGACCTGTGGAGACCTTAGCATAGGCTCAATGGGAGGTGAAAATAATGAGGTCTTTCACTTGTCACAAAATTGAGTGTGAAAAAGGTGTAAAGTAGGAATGAACACAATTTATTTCAAAAACTGTATTCACCATATGTACATACTTTGATGTGATATCTCTCAGGCATGTACGAAAGATTTTGATGCATTGATTCACAAATAAACTTTGACATGGGAAATGTATTCAAGTTTGAAGTTGGGTATTTGGAAAATGTACCATTTTCGTGGTCAGACCCATATATACATGTAGATAGATGAACATTCGTTCACTGTTTTTTGCCCTCGTGTAACCGATGCTTAATCTACACAATGGCTTGCATTGAGGCCTGCATATACATTTAAGAAAATGTGTGGCCTTGTTACAGCTTATTAAAATTATTGCATATTTTTCAAATGACATATGTGCCCCTAATTCTTCCCAGTTCACTGCGTGTTACCCTTGTGTTAAGACATCGTCTCTGTGATCTTTGTGTTTACACTGTTTTGCGGACTTTTGTAACCCTAAGCAAATATGGTTGGTGAAATATGGTTGGTCAGAAGCCTACTAGCATGGGTGCAAGTTTTCCAGCATATGCCGGAATTTCCGCTTTTCCCAATACTGAATTAACTATCTGCTCGGATCTGCACAATCTACCATGCATACTCAAGTTAAGCAAAGAGAGTTGTAAAATGAATGAAAACCCGAATCCAGAAAAGAAAGAGAACTCTCTGCTCTGCTGGTGATTCACGTCAGTGCAGGCTGAGTACTAAACGAGTATTCAACGGCGCCCTTGCTCATTTGAAAGACCAGAAGTCCAGATAACCCGTGCTTTGTCTCAAGCACAAGCAAGTGAATTACTTTCGGTGGAGCCCATCACGGATTGTAAGCGTTGATTGGCTGTTTTAAGCTTCATGTAAAGTGACTCGGCTCAGCTTCATGTAAAGTGACTCGGCTCAGCTTCATGTAAAGTGACCATCTGTCGACCATCGGAACCATTTACAAGCAGAAAGATCGCATCATAGAGAATGTTAAAGGTTATATTTGATACAGAATTTAATATTTGATGAGTGGATTTGATTAAAATGCATCTATTTGAAATTATTTCGCTTGAATTTAATTTATTTGAAATTAATGTTGATATTATTTGATATTATTTTACAATGTTATGTTTATAATAATTGATTTAGGGGTGTTTTATGAGACACGGTAATGGTATTTATGGATGTATAGTACAGTATGAACATCATACGTCACTGGAATATACAGTAACAACTTCCTTTTTTTTTCTCCAACCTACGTTTGGCCGTCCGGAACCAAACAAAAACGAAGCGTCTGTGTGTATATATACATATATATATATATATATATACACACACACACACACACACACACATATATATATATATATATATATGTATATATATATATATATATAAATATATATATATATGTGTGTGTGTGTGTGTGTGTGTGTGTGTGTGTGTGTATGTATATATATACACACACACACACACACACACACACACACACAGTACTGTGCAAAGGTAAAGGTTTTTACTGATTTTTTTTTTTTTTACTTTTTTGCACTTTTGTCACACTTAACTTTTTCAGATCATCAAACAAACATTACACAAATAACTCGAATATTCAAAAAATGCAGTTTTCCTGTTGTGATTTTATTTGTTAAGAGAAAAATCCTATCCAAACCTACATGAACCTCTGTAAAAAAGTAACTGACCCTCTTGTTAAAAGGTGCGAGAAGAGGATATCAAAAGACTTTCACTGAAGGCAACAAACCTAAATCAAATACAGTCAGTGTTGTGTGTTTGTTTGGGTGGGGGCATTTAAAAAAGTTTGCAAGTGGAATTCCACCTCCGTATTCCGTCCTATCGGGACTACGTGAGATGTGCATGAGCAGAATATCAGTTCGCGTGAGTAGAATATCAATGTTCAACAAACTTTTTATCTATGCTACATTTTTTGCAATTTCGCTTGTTAGAAGTGGAAGTTCGAAGAACTCTTTGAGGACTGAGTGTGATTCATTGTTTTAGGAATCACTTTTGGGGATTTTTAGCTGGTTTGCTCGAACGACAGCTGTGAATTTTGACCAAAACGACCACGGGTCGTGGTCAGCCTAAAGGGCTATAACAGTGGCGACACAAAGTGTCCAGCAACAATGTTTCTCTTTTGCAATTTCTCTTGTTGGAAGTGGAAGTTCGAAGAACTTTTGGAGGATTGAGTGTGATTCTTTGTGTGAAATCACTTTTGGAGATTTCTAGCTGGTTCGCTTGAACGACAAAAAACATATCTTCTCGACACAATTGGATCAAGGCCTCGGATTATTTCAGTTTATTATGCTTCAATCCCACCATAAATCTGCCCCATCCAATGAGCAAATTTTTGACTTACGAGGTGCTGCTTCTTCTTCTTTCGGCTTTTCCCTTCAGGGGTCGCCATAGCGAATCATCTGCCTCCATCTCACCCTATCCTCTGCATCTTCTACTCTTACTCCAACTACCTTCATGTCCTCCTTCACCACATCCATAAATCTTCTCTTTGGTCTTCCTCTAGGCCTTCTGCCTGGTAGGTCCAACCTCAGCATCCTACTTCCAATATATTCCCTATCCTTCCTCTGTACATGTCCAAACCATCTCAATCTACAGTCCCGCACTTCCACTGTGAACACTATGCGAGAAGAACTGCTTCCCCTTCCTGAGGTGTCGGATGGTGGTCCAGAACGTTTTTGAGGCCAACCAATCGTCGCTTTCCAAGCCCTCACCGCACTCCTTTCACAACAAGATTTTGCATCAGCGACAGATCAGGCTGCAGCACATTTGGCCTGCCAGTACCTGCTGCTGCCTCGGGAGTCTGACAATGTGAGTTTGAGAGGGGTTTGAAATGGATTACTTTGTTTTCTATTGTTTCCTATGGGAATTTTTGATTCATCTGACGAACATTTCCACTTACGAGTTTGCCCTTGGAATGGATTAATTTCGTAAGTCAAGGTACCACACTGTATAAAGATTTAGGTGCTGCCTAAGGGTGAAATTTCTGATAGATATCTCTGCTGATAGGTACTCCTGGCAGGTGTTACAAGAATAATGTGGCTCCTCGAAGGCATGAATCAACTTCAGCCTGGAGGAGGTTTTCCTGGGTGTCTCCCATATACATTCCGCAGCAAAAGAAGGAAAGGTTAACACCTTGCTTTCTTTTCTCCTTTTTCACTCACTGAATTCTGCCTTAATTTGCATCACCTGTCTCGTTGCTGTAACGATCCTCTTAACAATTTCATGTTCCGTGTTGCCATCAATGTTCATTGTTTTGCTTTGCAAAAGTTTCTCTGCCCCTTATTCCATTCTGGAGTTGCTCATGGGAAGAGACGGCGAGCCGGTGCCGGAAATCCTGCCTGTGACTGTGTGAGGTAAACAATGAATGTGATTTTGGTGCATTAAATTTTTTAGTGTGAGAAACCAAAATAAATCTGAAAAGCTCAGGTAAGTAGAAAAGAGAACGGAAAGTCGAGGATCCGTGTGCCAACCCAAGCCTGGGATAGTTTTGTTTTGTTTTTAACCCATTTTACTAGCATTACAAGCTGATAGCAGAGCTCCTGGGTATAGCACCATAAGAATAAAACACGACATGGCTGTCCCATGTCTGTTTCCCATCGCTGACTTGGTGCTGACTGGCAGTTGCGTGTAGCTTGCACATAATTAGCTGTTATTCTTTCATTCATTTTCTGAACCGCTTCATCCTAATTAAGGTCATGGGGAGGCTGGGACCCATGTCAGCCAACTCCAGGCAAGGACGAGGTACACCCTGGACATCTTCGCTGTTATTTCTATCTCATTTAATAATCAATTCCAAAACATACATGAACTTTTACAAATGTATAATACAGATGTTCCTCATCATGCTTCCTGTTCATGCTTATAGCAAAAAGGTTTTTGTTGTTGTTTTGCTTTTTGAGAATCGGATTACAGAGGTGCATGCTGGGAGTATGGACATTTGAGAACTGATGGTGTTCAGTTTGGTTCTCTGTATTATGATGTAATCCGATCTTTGTACTCTACCCCACCCTGACACACACACACACACACACACACACACACACACACACACACACACACACACACACACACACAATAGTATTAAAGTTAAAAAGACAGATTTGACTGAACTCTGTCACCATTTTGCAACAGTATACCATAGATGACATTATTAGTAGATTGGAGACAAGACTTGTCCTACACCAGAGCAGTTACCTCAGACATGATTTCAGAGCCTGGGACGAGCATACGGAAGCAACATGCAATGGAAAGTTTTAACAAAAAGGAAATGGACTGAACAAAACATGATGCCTTCTACTACCTTATAAGCACCAAAAGATAAAAACCTTATAATATATATTATGTTATGAACTAACAGGACAGGTGACATAAATCAACATGGAAACCAGCGAGTGAAAGGAGGAACATTTACAAAATTTTTAAACTTATAGAAGATGCGATTTATATAACACCAGCCAAGGTCACTTATCAGTAAAGATATCAATCAGGATCTGTGGTTTTATACAGTGCCTAAATCTTTATTTATTTATTTTTATTTATTTATTTATTTATTTGGGGGGGGGTACGCTTTAGGTGGTCATAGCTGGACTTTCAATCCTTCGAAGTGGCTCTTTTTAACAAATCCAAACTACTCAGAAGCGTGGTTTGGCAAGGTAAACAAAATGATATCATGCATTCAGAAGCACAATCTTATACATACAGTATCTGAACGGGCAGTTTCGATGGAAAATTTCGCAGCTATGAGAGATTGTCTGTGGATTTTTCTTTTGCCCCAAAAAAGGATTGCACACAATTTCTTTAGGCAAATTAAAAATGCCATGATCACAGTGAACCTTCTGACGTCTTGAATCATGATGGTTTCTGGATCATGTGCATTACAGGAAACCAGGAGTGAATAGCATGACCTGACTTGCTCACTATTTGAGAAATACAGCAGGCCCCCGTTTTTCACGGGGGTTCGGTTCCGGCCCTTCCCGTGAATCAAGAAATTCCGCAAGTTATTTACCCGGAAGTAAAACCCTGTGTATGATATTAAATGCGCTAAAATATGCTTGTTAAACACATTCTACAGTGGTATGAAAAAGTATCTAAACCTTTTGGAATTTCTCACATTTCTGCATAAAATCACCATCAAATGTGATCTGATCTTTGTCAAAATCACACAGATGAAAAAACAGTGTCTGCTTTAACTAAAACCACCCAAACGTTTATAGGTTTTCATATTTTAATGAGGATAACATGCAAACAATGACAGAAGGGGGAGGAATAAGTAACTGAACCATCACATTTAATATTTTATGCCACCCCCCCCCCCTTTTGGCAGCAATAACTTCAACCAGGCACTTCCTGTAGCTGCAGATTAGTCTGGCACATCGATCAGGACTAATCTTGGCCCATTCTTCTTGACAAAACTGCTGTAATTCAGTCAGATTCCTGGGGTGTCTGGCATGAATCGCTGTCTTGAGGTTATACCACAGCATCTCAATGGGGTTCAAGTCTGGACTTTGACTTGGCCACTCCAGAACGTGTATTTTGTTCTTCTGAAACCATTCTGAAGTCGATTTACTTCTGTGTTTTGGATCATTGTCTTGTTGCAGAATCCATCCTCTTTTTAGCTTCAACTGTCTGACAGACGGCCTCAGGTTTTCCCTGCAAAACATCCTGATAAACTTTTGAATTCATTTTTCCATTAATGATTGCAAGTTGTCCAGGCCTCGAGGCAGCAAAACAGCCCCAAACCATGATGCACAGGTGTTGATGTTGGTGAGCTGTTCCATTTTTCCTCGACACATGACATTGTGTGTTCCTCCCAAACAATTCAACTTTGGTTTCATCAGTCCACGTGCCTTTTTGCAAACATTAAACGAGCAACAATGTTTTTTTTAGACAGCAGTGGCTTCCTCCTTGGAGTCCTCCCATGAACACCATTCTTGGCCATTGTTTTACATATAGTTGATGTGTGCACAGAGATATTGGACTGTGCCAGTGATTTCTGTAAGTCTTTAGCAGACACTCTTGGGTTTTTTTTTTTTACCTCTCTGAGTATTCTGCGCTGAACTCCTGGCGTCATCTTTGGTGGATGGCCACTCCTTGGGAGAAAAGCAACAGTGCCAAACTCTCTCCATTTGTAGACAACTTCTCCGACTGTCGATTGATGAACATCCAGACTTTTAGAGATGGTTTTGTGTCCTTTCCCAGCTTTATACAAATGAACAATTCTTGATCGCAGGTCTTCAGACAGTTCTTTTGAGCGAGCCATGGCGCACATCAGACAATGCTTCTCATCAAGACAATTCTTACCAGGTGTGTGTTTTATAGTGGGCAGGGCAACTTTAAGCCACTCATCAGTGATTGGGCACACACCTGACTTAAATTGTTTGGTAAAAATTGGTTTCAATTGCTCTTTAAGTCTCCTTAGGCAGAGGGTTCAGTTACTTATTCCTCCCCCTTCTGTCATTGTTTGCATGCTATCCTCATTAAAATATGAAAACCTATAATTGTTTGGGTGGTTTTAGTTAAAGCAGACACTGTTTTTTCATCTGTGTGATTTTGACAAAGATCAGGTCACATTTGATGGTGATTTTATGCAGAAATGTGAGAAATTCCAAAAGGTTCAGATACTTTTTCATGCCACTGTATAGCTGGTCTTACTCATTAATACAGTAATGATGTAGTAAAATGTCATAATGATTAAGTAAAAACTTTAATTTTGTACTGTAATATTTATTGCTAAAATATATACTGTAAAATGAATACAGTGTGTGTGTGTGTGTGTGTGTGTGTGTATATACACACACACACACACACACACTATATATATATATATATATATATATATATATATATATATATATATATATATATATATATATACACACACACATATACATATACATACATATACATACACACACACAAATACATTCATTCACTGCATAATGGCGCCCTACTGTAGCATAGCTTTTTCCTTCCTGTATTATATCAAGCAGTTCTACTTTTCATGCAGCGTCATTACCTTTTTCTGGTGCTTAGACTTCAGAAGCCTGAGAAGATGAACCACGTATGGGTGGCATCAAACAGCTTAACTGATAATTTAAAACACATTCACAACTCATGCTCGAATAAGAAAAAAAGGGGGCGTATACATCATCTCAACCAATCAGCAGGAGGGAGAAACAAAAGCTCTCAGCCACTGACTAAATTTGAATCACATGCCAGTTACTTCCGGGTTTGTCGGCAATCCGTGGGTATGCAGGGGCGCAAGCGTAAAACCGCAAATGGTCAAGGCCCTACTGTATTAGACCTTATTATATGGTACAATATCAAAAAATCTGCTCCATCCAACAAGCAAACATTCACTTTAAGAGCTCCCGCACGCAACTATAAATAGTGTTTACTACTTCATATAGTTTGTTTGGTGCTTTTTCCTACACCATAGGGAACATAGTGAGAGTGCCACTGCCACCTACTGTAGAGGATGTGCAATTACACTTAATTCTAGTACTGTATAGTACAAAAAGCATGTTCCCCAGGGTCATACGTGCCCCCTGGCATCACCTTGAGAAGCACTGGCCTTGTGGGAGCTTACCACGAGCCTTTCCTCGCTGGCATTCGTAACATGCACATGCACAAAATTCTCCTCCGTTACGCACCACTTTCTGCCTGCCCATGTGACATCTTTGCTGCAGTTGATGATCGGAAGGGTTTGTTGACTTATTGTCTATTCATGTTTCATTATTATTAATTACTAATGTTATATAATGTACATGTATTATTATTATTATGAAATATTTATTGTTTTTACATTTCATTTTCTGTAACCGCTTAATCCTAATTTGGGTCGCGGGGAGGCTGGTGCCCATCCCAGCCAACTTCGGGCGAGGGCAGAGTACACCCTAGACAGCTTGCCAGGCCATCGCAGGGCGGAAACACGCCGACGACTTTGCAGCCTACTCTTTACGAAAGTCAGCAATGGTTCTTTAACATGCCTCACACCATTGACAGTGGGAGACATGGCCGGCCTTTGATAACCCAGTTAGCTGCACTGGGGGGAGGGGGACAGTGACAACCTTGTGGAGAGTGGGACTTGAACCCCCAACCTTTGGATTAGCGATCCAGCGCCCTATACCACTAGAACACCCCTGTTTATACATGTTTATCATTAATATATTAGGTTGAATACACATGTTTATGGCAGGTTATACGAGTTTGGGAGGGGGTTGGAAAGGATGAATTACCGTCTTTCAGATGGGAATAATTGTTTTATCTAACCTACTTTTCATCTTACGAGCTTGCCCTTGGAATGGATTAAATTCGTTAGCTGAGGTATCACTGTATAAAAACTTATTTCAAGGTTTTTTTTTTTTTTTTTTTTTTTTTATTAAACATTTTTTTTCAACAAGCTTGATTTTATAGGACTATGCCTGTGCTAATCAACTCTCCATGAAAATAAATATGAACGAGAAGTATTTTATAGCGAGTACATCATTTTTAGTCTAAAAATGTGACAAACAGGATTTTATTCGTCTACAGGCCTGCTATTGATTAAAGAGAGCAATTAACCTTGAAGACAGTTGAGTCAGGGGAGAAAAAAGGAGTACAAAATCATTTCTAAGGCATTAGATACACCATGGATCACAGTGAAGGCAGTAATCAACAGCGAAGAATATATGAGACAAATCAGACAGTTGGCCATCAATCCAAAACTGATCTGGGAGGCTGTGAAAAGGGCGACAGCAAAATTAAAGGAACTGAAATAATTTATGTCAAGAACAGGTTGTGTACTAGCTATGATATGTATAATATAAAACATGAAATTAAATACTTAGATATAACTACAGTACAATTACTGCAATATAAACCCGAAAAAATAATCGAATACCGAGATAATGGTAAAATTTATTTTGCAATAATAATTTTTTTAAAATTGAGGAAATCTATATTTTTAAAAATAGTACTATAAAGTTAGTTCTCATACAACTTTTGTTCACTAAGATAACACTAAGAAATTTCAAAAAGATAGGACCAGCAGGAGAAATGGGTGGTGTCACGGACCAGCAGCAATGGAATAACAAAGTCTGTAAAATTTTAACAATTTATTAAATGAACAATAACAATAACAATAAAAATATTTCTGACTACTTACAAACATTTCAGGAGGTGTGAAAGTTAACTACAAGAGTCGTGAAAAACCCTAGAAATGTCCAAAACAGTGAAAGTCCTGGAAATCCTAGAAGTGTGCTTCCATTCTGGCGCGTAATATAAGCGAAACAGTCCAGAGCAGGTAAAATCCAATGCGAGTCCTGTGAAATCTAGTGCAATGTGCATACTGAAGATATTTTCCAAATGGAGATGCAGTGCCAAGTGATCCAGTAGTTCAAAAGAATCCAACAATATCCTTCGTAGAGGTCAAGTTAAAAACTGTTTTTGGGCCAGTGCTCCGCCCCCTTATATAGTATCCGAAAAATCTAGATCCTTACAGAAGCTTCCAGAAAAACATGTGCTTCCTGCTTAAGTAGGGCAGAAACTTCCAGACAGTCAAAATGATGCCATTTGTTTCTGATGCCCTCTAGTGTACAGTACACAATACTGCATAACATTGCCACCTAGCAATATGCACAAGAGCCACCATTTCACACTGGTGATGGGTGCCGAAGTGCCCTGAAGCAAGGAGACCAAACCCCCAACTGCCCTCAGGTACCGCAGTGCGACTCCCTACTGCTCCGAGTGTGTGTGTTTGTGTGTGTGTGTGTGTGTGTGTGTGTGTGTGTGTAATGTTTACATTTGTATGTGATCACTTTGTATGGGTTAAATCCAGAGCCATAAAAAAACATTGTGGGATTAATACAGTATGCTGAGCATTTTCACGAGAGCTCATTTCAGAGTTCTGATGCGATGACCTGGAAGGATCCGTCCCCTGGAGTTACTGTAAGAAAAAGTCGACCAATGAAAGCGGATTATACATTTCAGAGAAACAAGATACTGAATGTAAAGCAGGGGTTTGAATGTAAATAACAAAATCCTAAATTGAATGTACAGTGGCACCTCACCTTACGATAGTCCCAACAAATGAAAAATCCAGGTTACGAAAAACATTTTCCTAAAATTTTTGTCTCTGGATACGAAACAAGTTTACGTTACAAAAGCACCATCTCAAAAATTCAAACAATGCACGAGTTGCTCTCCCACTGACTATCTCCCAACACCCCGCCCCGCTGGCCTCCCATTGGCTATCTCCTAACATCTCGCCCCACTGGCCTCCCATTGGCTAGGAGGGATGATGCAGCTCCCTCCCATTGACTACCTCCCAACATCCCGCCCCACTGGCCACCCATTGGCTAGGAGGGATGCTGCAGCTCCCTCCCATTGGCTGTTATGGAGCCGCATCTCCATAATACCCTTGATGCTTTTCATGTAAAGGAGTTACTGTTGTTTCATAAGTTTTTTAGTGTACTCATTGCAACTTTATTTTTTGGCTCAGTCTTTTAACCCTGCATAAACATTTGTATGATTATAACTCTGCTCTAAGAGGACATGGTCAACACGAAATAAATACCTGAAAAGGTATGCTTTTATAATTTTTAAAAGGGTTTAGGGGTCGTATTGGGGGCCTTGGAACGAATCACGCATTTTACATGTAAAATGCGGTTCTACTTACGAAAAATCCAGGTTAAGAAACTGCCTCTGGAACAGATTAATTTCGTAAGGTGAGGTACCACTGTACTGTTTTACTGGAAGCCTATGCAGGGCACGTCATATCTGGGTAAGCTTTTCTTACAAAAGAAAAACATCTTAGCCAAAGAAATCTACAAGTCTGACAAAAGCATGCGGGAAAATGGGTTTTATGGTCCATCGAGACCAAAATTGAACGTATTGGCCATTAATTTCTAAAGGAACTCTTGGGGCAATAACACCATCATGAAAAGTACCCCATTACCCATGGTGAAGCCTGGGTTGGACAGAATCATGCTTTGGGACTGTTCCCCCCTTCTTCATTTCTTTTTAACATCTGGATCAGGGCTTTAGTCAAGGTGGTGGGAATTGTGAAATGTTCCAAACACCAGCCATGAATTTCAGCAATAATCCAAGGTGGACCTCAAAGTAAACATAAGGCTGGCATCACTAGAAGATTATTGCTCTTTTAGCTCATATGATGATCAGAATCTAGTTAAAACTCTGAGGGGTAACTTTGAGAGGGTTGTACACAGGAGATGTCCTCACAATCTAAGAGATGTGGAGCAAGGACCAAGAGTTTTTGCATGACCACCATTTTAACAAGGAGGACTCTACTGCACATCATGACAAATATCCAGGACTGCTGTAGGGCTGTGTGGTCACTCATTGAAGCGCCACACAGCTCCTTTTAGCAATACAGTACATTGTTTACCAAGATATATCTGTCAGTCAGAAACATTCATTGGTTCGACAAATTTAAGTCTCATATTTGAGTTTCAACTTCTACTTGTGAGTAAATAATGTGGCAGAGGAAATTGTGGATAAATGTAAACGTGTTTCAATTGAAAATAAGTGAATCAGATAAGCAAATTTAAAAACGATTCAAAATAGGTCATTAAACTGATTAACTCTTATTACTACAGAAAACATCAAATAGAATTATCATCAAAACTAAAATTTAAACACATTTATAATAACACAGCTGTCGTAAATACATCAGGCAGCCAGTGTACATTATCCAATGTAATTTGGGCTTCTACATCAACGAAGCAGGCAAAGGGAAACACGATTAGTCAAAGTAAAAACACGAGGTTGAACCATTATAGATGCCTGGCTTCAAAGCAGAGACACTAAAACTCTATACAGAGTTCAACTGAAATTCCCCTCTACAGTTTGACTATAGCTTAGCCACCATGCTTCCTCTTTTTATTTCTTGCTCTTTTTCACTTCCTTTTTTTCAGTCCTTCAAATACTGATGGTACACAAGGTTGTCATATACGACACTTAATATATACTGCTCACATATATGTGGGATTTGATACATACAATATTACATTTCAGTGTACATATACAATTACAAACAGACCAAAAAAAAAAAAAAAGAGATTGAAACTGAAAAGGGGTGGCGCAGTAGTTAGCACATCTGGTACATAGCAAAAAGGATTTCCAAACTAATTGCAAACCATTCAAAAAAGTTGGTAAGGTTTACCATGTTGCAAATACATATGTATGCACATAACTGGAAAACAGGAAGGAATTTGTATAGTTCACATTCAATGAATAATATCAATAAACGGTGTAAGGAATTTGAAGATATTTTGGTGTGTGTACAGGGCAAGGGCACAAGCCTAAGCTTAACAGTTATGATCTTCAATTTCTCAGACGCATCAAGAGCAGCTGAGATAAATACATGGGCTCTCCATTATTTTGGCAAACCTTTGTCAAGTAGTACAGCCATCCCTTGCCACTTCACGATTTGAGCATCGCGGTCTTGGTAGATCACGATATTTTAATAAAAAAAATAAATAAATAACATATTCAGAAAAAATTCAAAATTCGCGCTGAAACTCACATGTAAGCAAGCGGAAGGCAGGGACCCAAGGCAGGCTGCGTCCATTGTTTCCAAACGACAGACTGAAGTGCCCCTCCTGCCCAGTTCAGTGAGTAGAGTACTTAAAGTATTTATATATAAATTCTATTTAAATATTAATACATTACAGTATTTACGTATGCATACAACTGTGTAACGTTTAATATACACTTCTTGATATTGTATAGACGTGAAAACATATAGAAATGAGACAACATGGTAGAAATGGGGGGGGGGGGGCAGGGTGTTCCTACTTCGCGGTTTTTCGAATATCGCGGCCAGGTCTGGTCTACATTAGCCGCGATATTCAAGGGATGACTGTACACTGTGGCGTTACATTCTCAAACATCAGTTAATACCTTGCTTTATGGTAATTGTTTACAGAAGTCTCATTGGCTTCTCTCTGCTTGAAGGCATCAAGTATGTAATCACAAAGTAAAACATGCTCAGGATAAACAGTATTCCACATCAATTTTCAAGAAATGAGTACCAACATTCAGCTAAATCGCCTGCTAGACCACTGCAGGGCAACACACATCTATAATTACTCATACATTCACACCTAGGGGCATGGAGGAGGAGGAGGAGGAGGAGGAGGAGGAGTGGTGGTGGTGCATGGGCTCAGGAACACTTCCAGACATTCTTTGCTGTACCATCTATAAACACAATGCTTTAATATGCAAAGAAGAAATCAAATGTAAGCACAATCCTGAAATGCTGCTCATTCTCTTGGCCAAAGCTCATTTAAAACAAACGGGCATAAAGTGGAACAACATGTCCTCTGGACGAACAAAGATAGGGACCACCAAGCTTGTTAGCATTGAAATCTGTGTTCACATAAAATAATTTCTGGACGTTTTCCTGAGCCAATAAAGTGATTTCAGTTATTGAATCATGTATGATCTGCTTTTAATGCAGTGCCACCTGAGGAACAAAGATATCGCCAGATTCTCAATATTATCTTTGGATAGTATGCACTGTAAATGATGAGATATTCAAAGGGCTTCACAATTTACTGTAGTATTTGACCTTATCCAGTCACAAGAGCATTTGTGAGATCAGTGAAGAGGTCCCGGGGCACAGTCAGCTTTTCAAGTCATTCTAAAAGTTATCAGTGGGGCTGAGGTTAGAGCTCTTCCGCTCTAACCGTGGCAAACCATGCAACCATAAAACACATCAGATAACCATCAAAGGTGCACCACATCACGGAAGAGACTTTAAGCTCGATTTCCTTATAAACTATGTGCACAAGTCAACTGAAATCCCCCTCGACTACAGCTTTGAACATCATGTCCTCATTGCTGTCAATTTGTGCAAGGGAGGCATTGTCATTTTGGTACATTTTTGGACACTTTCAGCTTTACTGAAGGCAAATTGTAATTTTAAAGCAAATATAGACATTGCACACAAGTGTGCTTTTATCTTTGTGGCACAAGTTTGGAAAAGAACCTCACATGGGTGTGATGTCCTTAGACTCCTTGATCATACGACACTCAAATAGATGCTTAACTATTCTTTCAGAACAAAGAATATGAAGGGCAAATCATAACATGTATTTACTTGCCAAACCTCTTAATTCTACTGGGAGCTGGGGCCTATCTCAACCAACACAGAGCGAAAGCAGGGTTCACCCTGACCATCACGGGGTCAAATCATAACAAAAAAAAAAAAAAAACACAATTGTGCTGAATAAAAATGATTGAAACTTCACGTATAGTGGAATATTCATTCAAACAGTAGCCAAACATCCCATATAACAACATCTGTATGTGTATGTACGCAACTTGAAATGTCACCCACAAACGTTCTGTCTTTGTGGAAAGGGTACGAACAAAAAGTGCTCCATCACCAAACACATTAGCAGTACATGAAGACCTCAGTTACACACCCACTGAATGGTGATGTGATGGTCAGCTGACCCAGCAAGCCAAAAATCTTCAACAAATCAAAACAAAACAGTGACTTTTGTATTTGTTGATGCCAGAATGCTGATTAACTGTTTTGCTCCAGGCACAAAAAGGTTTAATAAAGAGTTCAGCATCCATTTTTACTGACTTCCAAAAAGACAGCAGCAGAACATGAAACCGGCAAAGAACGCTCAAACACCAGCCCTGGCCTGAACGAGCCTCAACTGGCACTACCGTATCCAAAGGAAAACTCTGAAGAACTTTACCTGTGGTGGTTTTCCCAGTGAAAGTAAAGCCCAGTAGTGATCCATCTCATAAGGTGAATGTGCTCTTTATGTTTGCATTGTCCAACCTAAATGCTTATGTGATAGAGAATGGCAACATCATGCTCCATTAATATTGCAACCATTAAACTAACCTTGCCTGGCATGTGCAGGAAGTGGGTTACGTATCCTACCTTTTCATTCGAACACACCAACGGCTCACGAGGTTTGTCTCCTACACATTGGATGGTGTTACTTTAGCTTTCTCCCTAAAATCGCCTTCGGCGTGCAACAGCGGCAGAACCATTACATCTACACACAGCCCACGGCACAGTACAGCGCCGGCTTACGACAAGCGCTACGGCCCTTGGCGCAATGTTGCTGTGTAATAGTCCGATAGGGTAGCTGTCAGCATCCTGGAAGTTCACGTTCACTTGCCTAGCTTTCAAACTTTCCCTGTGTTTATCAGTGATGCTGTATGGATCAGGAAGCTTCTCCCTGCCAGTAGGTAAGTAGGTAGGCCTCCGTCAGTCCCGAAGGACTATGGCTGCGCTCTGGCTGGTATCCCGGCTGGTGACCCCAATCTACGGTCAATTTAGAACGGCCAATTAACCTACAGTGCATGTCTTTGGATTGCGGGAGGAAACCGGAGCACCAGGAGGAAACCCGCACAAGCACGGGCAGAACATGCAAACTCCACACAGAAACGCCCAGGCCGGGAATCGAACCCGGGCCTTCTTGCTGTGAGGCGGACGTGCTAACCACTACGCCACCGTGCCTGCCAGTAACCAGTTCATTATGATATCGAGCCAACACAGGCTTTATAACAGTGGTTCTTAACCTTGTTGGTGGTACCGAACCCCACCAGTTTCATATGCACAGTCACCGAACCCTTCATCAGTGAAAAATAAAAATGATTTTTTACAAATTCAAGACACAGGTACTGTTGTGTTCTTGTATTCCCATCTCCATGAAGTTTCACGAAGTGTTCCTTTAGTTTTGCCGGTGCAAGAACTCAACTTGGCATTGCAAATCATTCAGATAGGACACTGAGTCCCATCACGTTCCGTGATGCATGTGAATCCATGTTGTATATATTCGTCCAACCACTTTCTTTTTTTTGCTCAACATAGTTAGTATGGATTAAAATATTCCGAAAAAAATCTCACGACTTCACACATTGACTACTGAGCGTGCTAAATTCCCCACGGCACTGATTGGCCAAGCAATGTAATGTGATCATCTGCAGCCAGTGATGGCCAAGTGGGGCGTGTCATCACTAATTGACATGATGAGTCGGGTGTGTCTTGACCCCCATGGCAGAGGCTCCGCCGAACCCCTGAGACCGACCGACTCACCGAACCCCTAGGGTTTGATCGAACCCAGGTTAGGAACCACTGCTTTATAATTAAAGTAGTTTTGAGTTCATTGACAGGCCAGCCTGAGAGAAAACAATAACAACAACAACAAGGTTTAATCGGTTTGTGTATATTTATAAAAGAAGAAGAAAAAAAAATCCATCTCCCCCAGGGATTCAACACCTCATTGATTTTACATCGTCTATATTAATGCATATATTTGGCTCATTTTCTGAAGAGCTAATCATGCTCCGAGAAAACACAACATATCCTAGCAAATGAGTTAATGATGTGTACCAGTGCTTCGCTCGCTATGAACCCTTTTCTTTCTCTCTGCAGTCAATAAAAGGGTCAGATTTCATTGAAGTAAAGCATGAAGGACGACATGCTGGAGACACTAAGTAAGCATTTCAACCAGTGCCCTCGCTGGGCCTTTGCCACAACACAAAAGCCACCACAATGATTTGGAAAGCGTTCTTATTCGCGGACATGGCTCACGAGGCACATTCTCAGGAAACATGATACGCACTTGGTTTTCAGAAGCTAAATTCAGCCTTTCCGTGGTCACTCGGTATTAAATCAGCAGCCTTTACACGTCACGTTTCATAAAAAATCTTCACCCATTAAAGGCACAAGAGTAAATTCAGGTAGATTGCCTCTGTGAGCAAAACAACTACAGACAGAACGTTGGAGGTATTCTTTAGTCTCGTTGTGGACCTGCCAGCACAAAGCAGTAAGCTTTCTTCCCTTGGCTCTTAGCACCGCAGAACATTTAGTCACTGAGTGGAGTGCATAACATCTGCAGTCCAGCTCAGCACATCTGGAAACATTTAGCCAAACATTAAGAGGTTTGGGAAGGAAAAGAAGCTATTCTTACGGGACGTGTGCACAGAGCAGGTAATAACCAGGCAATACCCTGCTATAAAAGGACAGCCTAGAAATACATACTTCGGGACTTTTCAGATCTTTCTGAACCAATCGAGTTTCTTATGGAGAAAGTGGCTCGAATGGTAGTTTAGCCTTGAGCAAAAATGCTTTGTGAGGAATAAATGGGGGAAGAAAAAAAACAAAAAAACTCAATACATCTGTATGTATTCCAACCAGAAGAAAATCGTCTCTGAACATGGGAGTCCAGCCAGGGTTTTTTTCAGCAGTCTGGCTTTTTCCACAACTTGTGACTCGTCTCACATGGCCAACTTGAGTGAATTAACACTTTTCTCCTCACTTCAATCGTGTCTGCCAAAGGCTGATTTTTTTTTTTCTTCTTGCCGTCCTTGGCTGTAGATAACTTTTACATGCTGGTGACTAAAAGCAGAAAGTTGATTTGCTTTGCTTTCAAGCTGAACATTGCTTAGAGTGGAGCTACAACCCATTGGTATGCACATAAAACGGTGAAGTTGTGCAGATAGATAGGAACAGAGATCGAGACAGATAGTGAGAGATCGAGAGAGAGAGAGAGAGAGATAAAAAGGTATATAGGTAGCAAGAGAGAAAGATTATATAGAGATAAAAACACATAAAAACAGAAAGAGAGAGCGAGATCATGTCTATAATTCTATGAACCAACACATGTTCCTCCAGGGTAACATCATAACAGGGCAATTCGAGCTGACAGTGAATGACAGTTGTTTAAAATGGTTCATCATGTGTTACATGCTACACAACGTTCGAAACACAACAACAAGCCTGATGATCCAGATGTGTTTCCCCCAGTGAACATGAATTATTTGAGTGACTCATGCATATGCATACAAAGGAACTTTAGTGAAGGCAAAATACAAGGCAAGCATCCAGCCATTACAACAAAGGTTCTCTTTAAACAGGAAATAACGAGAACAAGTGCCAGATAGAGGAAGGAAGAACAGAAAGACGAAGGTTGGATCAAGTGTGTGTTCAGGAGTGCGAGTAATACGAGCAACAAGAAGGCAACCATCACTCCATCACTCCACCAAGCAGCAAAGAGTAACATGGTTACAAAATGGAGGTACATTTTACTTTTAAATCTCCAAATTTTCTTATGAATTTTCTTGTGATGTGTTTTATCTTCTATTATCAAACCACTCCAGCCCACAGGTTCAGTGTCTCTTATTCACCTGTTCTACATCTTGTTTTGGTTCTGTATGTTTACAATAACTAACAATACTGCGTGACCCGAGGAATGATCTTGAAATTGCAAGATAAGTCAGAGATCAAGTGTTAAACAGAAGGGATACGATCTGAAGAAGAAGAAGAAGAAGAAAAGTTTATTAACATCATCGTGCCCAATGGTGGGCACTCAGTGCACTTGTAGTCTGCAGCTTTCACTGGCATCATTTTCAAATGTAGCTGGTCTGAATACGGCTGCATCCTGATGTGTAGGCAAAAGCACCTGTGGATCAGATGCTGGCAAACATTAAATGTGAAGAAGACAGCATCACGGTCAGTAAAGCATAAAATGACTGTGGGGCTTTCCGCACATCTGACTGTGATTTATGGCACCGATCAAAAAAAATAAATAAATAAAAAAATAAATAAATAAAAAAATAGCTCGCAAGTACAGAGTGTACCGAACTTTTTTTGTTATTGAATAAGTCGCCAGAAAAGAAAAATGAAAGAAGACCATCCCAGATGCACAGTGAGTAAGAACATGGTTAATTACATTGGGGCAATTAACATTTATATAGTTAACAAGAAGAGCCTAGAAAACCTCTTTTACTATGCCATGTTATACCATCAAATTAACCTCATTCCCTGAGTGAAGACCATCATGAATGCTAATCAGCTGTTAGCGATATAAACAGCACACACTGCATCCACTGCTCGAGCCTGCACAAAGTCTTCAACCATGGCTATCTTCCTTTCCTTTTGGATTTTTCCCCTTTTCAGGGATCACCACAGTGAATCATGATTCACACATTTGATTTGGCAGAGGTTTTTACGTCGGATGACCTTCCTAACGCAACCCTTTAGCAAGGGACAGAAACACGCTGACGGCTTTCCAGCTACTCCTTAGGAAAGTCAGCAATGGTTCTTTTACATGAACCTCTCACCATAGACAGTGAGAGACATGGCCGGCCAGCTAACTAGCTGCACTGGGGGGAGGGGTGACCACCTTGTGGAGAGTGGGACTTGAACCCCCAACCTTAGGATCAGCAATCCAGCGCCCTATACCACTAGACCACCACTTCCCCTGTTTTAGTTAAATAATAACACTTGGAAATTGTGTAAAGTAATCCAGTTACAGTAAAACCTCCGCTGACGAACGCTTAAGCTCACGAACTTTTCGCCTCTAGAACATTAAATTTGCGAGCATATAGTCTCTGCTGACGAACTAGTTTTCGGCGGATGAATCAAACCACGCGGTCGAACAGCGCCACGGTGGCGGCCACGAGAAGCTGACGCACGCTCACGGCGTCACAGTTCGTCACACCCCTTTCTTTGAGTGCGGACGTGGTTTGTTTTTGATAGACATTTTGGACCATATTGAGTGTACTTTTGCTATTATGGGACCGAAAAAGACCCCACCACAGGCGGAGATCATTGAAAAACACGAACGAGGTGTGCGTTTGTGTGACTCAGCGTCCCAGTACCAGTACGCTAAGTCTACCATTGCTCCCATCCTTAAGAACAAGGAAGCTATTAAGGGTGCGTGTGTGGCTAAGGGTGTTTCCAAACAGTAGGCGTTTCCAAACTCTCCTTCCAAACAGTAAGTCCCTCCCTCCCTCCCTCCTCCTCCCACTCCATTCCATCAAGCCATCAACTACCATCACAAAGGTCAATAAAACCACTTTATTATACAGTACAGTTTATTTCTTTAATTACAATACAATAGCACATTTATTATACATAAAATAAGGTATATTTTTGTGTAGTTTTAAGGCTTATTTAGTAGAAAATTATGTTTTATGGGGACCTGGGAACGGATTATTCTCATTTTAATGGTTTCTTATGGGAAATAAATGTTCGGAAGACGAACTTTTTGCCTTACACACACTTTCTGGGAACCAATTATGTTCGTGAGCAGAGGTATCACTGTATATCGAGAATCTGTAGTAGAAGTCCCCATGCTAGTTGTTGCTATGGCAATGATAATAGAATTAAAATTATCTGCCAATATTCAGTGTAACCCGCATGGTTGCAAATGTGACAATCGATTAGTCACTTTTTTGTTTGTTTTTTGCTCTCACCTCTCCGGATCACTAGGAATAGGTTTTGTTTATCATTTATCACAGCGAATCATTCACTGTAGCGACCCCCGATTACGGCAGAAAACCAAAACAAAATTTCAATTATTTCCCAAAAAAGATCACCCGGTCTTGTTTAATTCTTTATGCATTAACTAACTTAGAACTAAAAGACAATCTCTGTCAATTAAATGATAACTAGCATTACATCTGGACAATATGTTTGAGTAGTATATGCTTTTCTTTTCTTTCAGTTTTTTTTTTAATTTATTTATAAACTGGATGCAGCTAATATGGTACAGTATTCAAATTGGTATTTAATCCTATGAGGGTAGTGTGCAAGCTGGAGCCTACCTTAACCGCCTCAGGGTACTAGGTTAAGTGTAAGGTGAACAACCACTCACACCTCGGGGCAATCTGGAACAACCAATTAGCGTAATGTGAATGTCTTTGGACTGCAGGAGGAAACCAGAGATTTGATTTTTAGGCCATGTCACCCAGCTCTACTGGATTATATTCTTATGATGTGACAGAAACATGCGCACTGTGTACAGCTGCCATCTTCAAGGATGAACAAGGACAACGCGTGAACAGCCAACACTCCTTTCAACAGCGGGATTCCTGTTTCTTTTTCTTTGAGCCAGAATTGTTCATTTCTGTGCAGTGGTCTCTGTGCAAACACTGCAACCATTCGTAGACGTTCTTTACAATTCTTTACAATTAACCGCCAGGACAATGCAACTATAGTCCAACAGGTGTGCCGGCAGAGAGCAGAGAGCTTCTCAGCATAAAACAAACTTGGGTAGTTTAAAAAGAGAAAAATATATCTTACTCTTCAAGATGAGGAGTGGAGGGATAAAAGTCACTAATGACGCGACTACAGTCTTCCCAGTGACTAGTGCAGTGGTTCCTAACCTGGGTTCGATCGAACCCTAGGGGTTCGGTGAGTCAGTCGCAGGGGTTCGGCGGAGGTCAAGACACACACCTGACTCATATTCATGACGACACGCCCCGCTTGGCCATCACTGGCTGCAGGTGATCACGCTACATTGCTTGGCCAATCTGTGCTGCAGGAAATTCGGTGCGCTCAGTAGTCGAATTGTGACTGTTGTGATGGTACGTCATGTGATTTCTTTCTTAATGTTTTAATCCATACTATATTGAGTAAAAAAGAAAGTGGTCAGACAAATATGTAAACATGGATTCACATATATAACAGAACGTGATATTAGTCGGCATCCTATCTGCATGATTTGCAAAGTAGGATCAACCCTGTGCTGACTGACGTATATATACACACATGTATATGTGTATATAATATCAATAAATACATATTCAATACTATAAATGCTTATAATAACGATTAAACATTCAAAAATAATGCATAAGATGTAAATAAAACAAATACACACACAGACGCACGCGTGTGCACACACTCAGATGCTCACCTCACATAAAAATGTAAGTAGTTGTGATGGGCGGAGTTCATGCATTGTATTGGTTTTGTTCTTTGAACACAGTGATGTTAACGCACGGTTCATTTTGGTGCCCCAGTAAAAACATACCTATGTCTTGAATTTGAAAAAAAATCATATTTTATTTTTCACTAAAGAAGGGTTCAGTGAATAAGCATATGAAACTGGTGGGGTTCAGTACCGCCAACAAGGTTAACAACCACTGGACTAGTGACTAGCCAGGTGTACCCCGAGAACAAGGTAATGACCCTTACTGTCACAATAACGGCAAGTTATTCATGTCGCGCCACCAGTTCTTTACATCTGCATCCTGATTCGGATCAAAGTCATCCACAGCCTTTATGTCCTCTAGCTATGTCCCGACTCGCCTTGTAAATTCATGAAACGATGTATTTACTCGTGTTTTACTATACAAAAGTGCACTCAGTCGTGAAGATGGGAAAGTTATCATGAGTAAACGTAATGAACTGGCTAGGTCTCCATCAGTCATTAGGCACGCCTTCAAACTCTCTAGTAAAACAACACTTTTTAAAAACGAATTCTCTGCTAAGTCCAGAAACCACTTAATCCTATTAGGATCATGAGGAGACTGAAGCCTGTTTCAGCCAAGCTCGGTCAAAGGCGGGGTGAACACGGAACAGTTTGCCAGATCAATACAGGGTGAAAACACACACCTTTGAACAAACTACCATCTAGGAGCAATTTGGAACAGACATTTAGTCTAACGTGCATGCATTTGGACTGTAGGCGGAGACCAGTGTAACCGGAATAAACCCACACCAGCATGAGAACATACAGACTCCGCATAGAAATGTTGAAGCCCAAGACTTGAACTCAAGACCTTCTTGATATGAGATGGATATGCCAACAGAAAAAACTGATTTGGGAGAAAATAAAACTCGTGGATATACCGGCATCGGGGGAACAAACTGTTCTGAATGAGACACTGCAGATGACAAGTGGGTTTCGATGAAAAAAAGAAGCATTATAAATGTTTTGTGGTCTAAATGCAATGGAATGGGAGGAGCTAAAACTTATGGGTCACGCTATAAATCTGTATCATGAACGGGGGTTAAACAACAGACGGCATCAAACATTAAATAATTTGTTTCTTTTCTTTAATAGAAGTTCAAACGACTCGGACACAAACTCAAAAATACCGACAACATGATGCTTTAATTTAGGACAATATGTTTACTGCGGGCTTTGAAAGTGTATAAACGGTACTGAAAATGATGCGAGAGTTGTGGCATGGCGATCATCAGTTTTTGTTGTGAATAAATACTCCAAATAAGCATTATTCAACCAATAGAAAAATATTTACATTTTAAATTACAATCAGATCTTTATACACTTGATGGTCTGTAGCACTGAAATTATTACAGAAATTGTCATCTGAGCAGAAAATAAAACTCATGTCCAATGTAATGGATAGTTTCTACCATGTAATCCTCAATTTCAACACACTCCATATGGATTCGGGAATATGGGCTAGTTTTCGCTTCTCACAACAATGTGTTTTTACACAGTACATAAATCTGTCTGCATATGAGCGTCATTCATTTTGAATGAAGGCAGCGAGTATTGTTTCTTGTTTTCATTGTTATGTTTGATTCCATATGAAGTTTAACCTGTGGCAATTAAAGCCAAAGAAATGGAACTATTTTACGGCTGGATTGATATACAAAGAAGTTCCAGCCAAAGCAGAGGTACCGAGCCATGTGCTTTTGATTCTGTGATGTTCCTGCGTGACTGCGTTTTGTTACGAAGGACGGATTCGGACACAAATTCGTTCCAAAAGCCAAGATCGAAATAGTTTAATTTAGTGTTAGATTTTGTTTGAGTGAGATCTGTGAATATTCAGACACTTTTAAGAAGGCTTGAAATGGATGGGTTTCGAAACTCACGTCAACTTGTCAGTGTTTGCCGCGGGTTCTCAAACATGAAGTTTACGCAGAGTTTCATCTCAGTTTCTCACGTGGACGTTTATCGTACACTTTGGTCCTTTCGAAGATAGTTTAGGCACATATACAGCTTCCATTCATTTATTCACTTTCTGTAAACGCTTAATCCTGATTAGGGTCGCAGAGAGGCTGGTGCCCATCCCAGCCGACTCCGGGACAGCTCGCCAGGCCATCGCAGGGCGGAAACACGCTGACAGCTTTGCAGCTCCTTCTTGTCGAAAACCAGCAATGGTTCTTTTACATGAAGCTCCCATCATAGACAGTGACGGACATGGCCGGTCTTTGATAACCCAGTTAGCCGCGCTGGGGGGACAGCTTCCGTAAAACTGTAAAATTAACTTCTCTTGACGTGGCTTTTGTCAGTCAAGTCACACAAATGGTGCACAGCGACCCCCAATACCAAACACCAGCGACCAGGATCAGCAACCTTCTGCTGACTTCTAATTAAAGACTCCTCCCATTTTTTTAAACATTTGTGGTCTGTGGTTGAAACTCCTCTGTGTATCACTACATATGTTTCGTAATACTGCTCCTTTCTACTAGCAATAAGAAGAGCACAACACAATAACAAGGCACACTTGTGTGGAAGATATGTATACGGGCTGCGCATGTGAAGCGACAGCACAGCTTTGTTACTTCATCATCATTCTGGCAAAGTTCATCGTGAACTCCAAGTCACAAGGAGGAATATCAGACAAGAAAAGAACACAGCAGCCTCACCTCATGAAAAGATTAAGCCAGATCTCCAGTTTCATTTAAACTAATCCATGGGAACGTTCCGAGCTCTTTCCCTGAGCTGACGCATTTTCAGCTGCTCTCACGAGTACAAACTGATAAGAATTCAAAGCCTTCTGTAGTGCTCACGGTATAAAATTCCTATGAAGAATGTTTTCTGGTGCAGACAAAAGAATTTTAAAAAGGGAAGACATTTTTTTAAATCAATTAAACATCAATGCCGAGTGCAGATAAAATGACAATGCAGTACTACTACAACCAATAATAAACAAAAATACAGCAGACAAAGTAAAACATGACCAACTGAGATGGAAAAGTGAGAAATTTTAAACGTTTGATCTTGAACATGGTTTAAAGAAAGAAAAGCATTGTTTTGTTGGGTTCTAACTGCCAAGGTTCAAAAAGAGATAATCCTTTGGAAGCTACCCAGGAACACTTATAAAAAGAGACCTTGAGTGTAATATACAAATGTAGTCACTGCATGAGGCCATGCTCATGATAGATCCATCTACTGCTGGGTGTCTGAGGCTGATGCTAGAAGAGTAACGCAGCTTCTTTAAGAGCTTAATCAAATACATTTCTGGACAAAATAAATAAATCTATGACCTGGAGTGAAAGAAGGAAAAGACTAAGACCAAGTTTTCTGTTCACCACCTTCCACTCACTGATTTCAGCCTTAATTTATATCACCTGTCTCGCTAGTTTAATTATCCGTTTAACGAGTTCATATTCCGTGTTACCACAAAGACTCTGTGCGGGTTTTGGAGCTAGCAGTTGATCATATTTACATGGAATGTACTAGAGGAGAGTGCAAGACACATTAATCCAGCATTAGTACCGACTGAATGTATAGATATTTTTGTAAACCTAACACTATCCTGTGTGCATGTATGGTGGCACTACAGTGATCATGAGGAACAAAAGATTATCACACGTGGAACCAATCACTTCGCAAAAGTCCATATGCCCAGCATGCATGTCTGCAGTCTGGGAATGTTAACATGTCAGTGTTTCATGGTTGATGTAGAAAAATATGTCCTTATAATATATCAAGTGTACATGTGTGAATTCAGCCCATTTGTTTCTGTCGAAAATGCCCAGGTGTGCTTTTGCACTAACCATTAACAAGGAAGCTCCATATTTATTGTGGTATTTTAATCTTCAGCTTTGTTTCTAGCTTTAGTTTTATTATTCTACAAGTTACAGTGGGCCCCTGCCCATTCGCGGTTCACCGATCAAGGACCCACACGCTCGCAGATTGGTGGCAGCCCCGCAAATTACTGGCACGTGATTCAAATTTAGCCAATGGCTGAGAGCTTTTGTTTCTCCGTTCTGCTGATAATGTGTGCACCTCTTTTTTTTCTCCTTTGCGTACAAGTTATCAACGTGATTGCCTAAATTGTGAAGTACAGTAATCCCCCGCCACTTCGCATTTCCTACTTCGCATCCCCACAATATCGCGGGATTTACCATCGGGAAATAAAAAAAAAAAATGAAAGATTACAGTACAGTATTCAAAATTCACACGCACTAAATTCAACTACGCTACCCAACATGCTCTGTTCTCCAGCTTGACTTGAGTGTTCTCTGATCGGCTGTGAATCCAGCAAGCTGATTGGTCGAGATTATATTTCCCAGGATCCAACACATGGAGCTTCCTGGCTTTGTGTTCGAGCCTCATTCTTAGTTCGTCTACGCGGTTCTCCAGCCACGCGCCTAAGTTTTTCGCTCTTTGTGCTCGTAAGTACTGTTGTATACAGTATTACGCTAAGGCCTTGAAAATGGTTTGTTATACAGTATTTATTTATATATATATATATATATATATATATATATATATATATATATATATATATATATATATATGTCATTATAAGGTGTATAATTTATTCATATATTAATACACGTTGCCTGTATGACATTAACATGCATAGAACACTTTAAAATTAACTTCCATATAATTTTTATATAGTATATATAGGTGGGTGGGTGTCCTTCGAATTCATTTCGTGGTTTTTCACATTTCGCGGGGTGGGGCATTAGCCGTGTCGGTCTTCCTTTCGGCTTTTTTCCCTTTCACTCGGGAGTCGCCACAGCGAATCATCTGATTCGCACGTTTGATTTGGCATAGATTTTTACGCGCGGATGCCCTTCCTGTCACAACCCTTTTTTTTAGCAAGGGACAGAAACACGCTGACGGCTTTGCAGCCTACTGTAAATGTTCTTGTAGTGAGTTTTTAAATTATTATTTAATCCCTATAATGTCACTCAAACACCCTGCATCTTCTCTAGCTTCTGGTAAGGAGCCTAAGCCCTTTATTTATTCATAAATATTATCACAGTACAAAATTTTAAAGTTTTACGCAATCATTACTACATTTTACTGCATTATTACTGTATTAATGAGTAAGACTCGCTATAGAAGGAGTTTAACAACCATATTTTAGCGCGTGTAATATCATACATAAGGTTGTAAAACCACATGAATAATGCACAGATTTTCAGGATCCACGGTTGGGGCGGAACGCAACCCCCATGAATAACGGGGGCTTTCTGTATATACAACAGCCAATCATTATCGAGTCCGCACCAGGGTATGGACATGAGACAGCAATTGTTTCGGGTTCCGCCCTGGAGCTCCACTATTAGCATGTTTTAGGTTAAACATTTCTGTAAACTATTAAACATTCATCACTGAGAACCTTACACTAAGCCTTCTGCAAATACTTTATGCAGACATATGCACAGTTTTACACAACAGCCACTGAATCATTAACCTCACCCTTCCCTGTTGGCTCTTGAGTTCCAAAATACATTTCCACCAGCAACACATATTTCATTAGAATTTGTGACACCACTCTTGGTGTATTAAATCAGCCTGGATAGCTCTCGTCAGCACATATACACTCTCCACCTCTTACTAAAACATAACAGCAGTTCAGGGGAAAATGATGCGATACCTCACTAGGGACTTGTTTGTCATTCGCAGGCAGGAAGTCTGTCTGAGGGAGGATGAGTTTATACCGGAAAAAAAAAAAAACCCTGTAAATGGCAATCATATCTGAATCAAACAGACCATTTCTTTTTCACTCAAATGCCCCCCCACATAGCACTTCCTTGTTCTACCCTTGTGTATTGAACTTGTTAAACTGATATTTTCCAATGGTGACTGGTGTGACAGTGTTGGTAGTGATATGGGTTTGTTCTGTTGTGGAGTGATTTGTCTTTTATTCATCGTTTCGTGGATAATGCCAATAATCATACAACCACAGATAAACTTTATCACACACACAAATCTAAGCAATAATGGTCGCTAATCACGTGTTTAATAAAAACACCAGGAATGGACATGTTACCTGCTCTGATTGATTAATACTGAATTCACGGTTGATAGTGAACTCCATTCACTGCCATTGAATGTACTGAAAATTCTTTAGCTCTCTCATACTAAATTACATCAATCTAATCTTAAAGTAAAATGAAATGAAAGCCAGCCAACACTGAAAATGTGTCAACTTATCATCAGGTGATTTTTACTTACATCTATGAAGTTCCAATCTGCGAAAATCGTTTCACTCTCGGCAAATGTGAAGTCACAAGAACGGGATGAGAACAAGTTGCAAGAAAGCAAGTTAATAGCAATAATAACAGTATACAGATATTAAACTAACACTACAGATATGTACTAGTAAACTTCGAAATAAAATATGACTCAGCACATCTTTCACTTGTATTAGAGACCGGACATAAGTAAACAGACTCAAAATTTCAGAATGAATATTTTCTGGTTGAAAAAGAGGTTGGGATCTTGATGCTCGACTATAACGGCCCATTTGATGAAGATAGCACATCACAGTTTCTGGGCTGGTTTGGAATATTCTGCAATGTCGGTGGCCTTGGAACAAGAATTTTTCTCCACCGCTCCTTTTATGGAGCGAAGGCATCTTTCTGTTGGTCCAGTCGACCTGGACGTGTATCTACTTCGCATCCCCGCAATATCGCGGGATTTACCATCGGGAAATTTTTAAAAAATGAAAGATTTCAGTACAGTATTCAAAATTCCCGCGCACTAAATTCATCTTTCCGTTGGTCCAGTCGACCTGGACGTGTATCTGTGGTGATCGTACTCTCACTTGACAGGAATATGCAAATTATCAGCTATTTGTCACTGTCTGATGCTGCCCGCTAACTGACCGACAATTCCTCTCTGAAAATCTGACAATTTCTGAGCTCCTAAAGTGTGAGGCATGCTTGCATAACTTGAGCACAACCTTGTATTCCTTTATACAGCAGTCTGACTAGAGTGCATTATATTTAAATAAATACATTTTCAGATTTTCAGAAAGGTTGGGCTGTGGCTTGGTCAGAGGGTGGCAGCAGCCAGTGACATATAGCCGACAATTTGAATATTCCTCTGTCAATGGTAAAAGGTTTGACAGGACAGTGAAGGTAAGACCACCACAAATCCACCACCAGGTTGATAGTATACAGACATTAATCTAACAAATTAAATATAAACTAGTGAACTGAAAAAAAAATAACAGTAGGTCCTCCTACAATTAATTCGTGCTTACATTCATTGAAGCATGCAATTTTGTTTCTTGTTGACGGCAGAAATAGGAGTTGATCACATGACTTTTTGCCACTTTTCACATTACAATGTCGTCCACTGTGTGTAATTGGGGCCGGTGGCATAGTGATTTGGTTGGTGCGCTCATGATCGGGAGGTTGTGTGTTCGAATCCCATTTAGACCCCCACTGTGTCAAGACCCCTGGGCAAGGTCTTAACCAAAAATATGCCTCTGTTCACCCACCAGTATAAATCACGAGTAAAAAATAATAATAATATTGGAAAAATAACCTGCGATGGACTAGTGTCCCATCCAGGAGGAGTTGAACTCCTGGTCGCTTCACGCTACAGAAACCGGGAATAAGTACCAGCTTGATGAGCCTCTAGGCTCAGGTGTAAAAAGCCCAACACACTACCTGTACTACTGTGTGTAGACTTATAACTGGTTCTTTAACCTCCACAGAGACACACACAAAGTTAATGAAACGGCACAATGTAATAGAGACAAATAAATGTATTTTCAAGATTTTATTACGTTTAGGTTTAATTTCCTTTTAAGGTAAATCAGAGTTCCTTCCCAAGACAAAATCAACCCCACTGTAAAATACATTACTGTATATCGCTTTTTCTCTGCTTAACTCATGAGTCCTCGGGAAATGAGCTGGTTCTTACCAAAGTGAGCCCAGGTCAGTCCTGATCACTACATGACTGACATCTTTTGCAGAATAACCTCCTTGACCCTAATCAATCTGACTTCAAAGCAGCACATTCCACAGAGACTGCGCTCTTGGCTGTTACAGAGAACCAAAATCCTGCAAGATCAGCCAAGATGTCATCAGTTCTCATCCTGCTCAACATTTACGAGCAGTTGACACAGTCAACCACAAGACTCTCTTGTCCACCCTGAGGAGTCTAGGAATTTGTGGTGTAGCATGACAGTGCTTTGTTTCCTACTTGGAAAGTCGCTTTTGTGAGGTTACATGGAGGGGATCCACATCCTCTCCATGCCAGCTTTCCACTGGTGTTCCCCATGACTCAGTTCTATGGTCCACTTAGGTCTCTCTTTATAGGAAGTCCCTTGGTGATGCCATATCCTCACATGGGTTCTCATACCATTGCTATGCAGATTACACTTAACTTGAACTCTCTTTTTCTCCATCAGATACTGATGTTTCTGCCCGGATCGCTGCATGCCTGGCAAGTATCCCTTCATGGATGGCAGGTCACCAGCTGAAGCTTAATCCCAGCAAGACTGAATTGCTGTTCCCACATCAGGATCTTGCAATCTCCTTGGACAATACTGTGATGTCTCCTTCAGGCACTGCACGCAGTCTTAAGTTAACCATAGATAAGTGCACTTCCTTCTCTTCTCACATCACTAATCTTTCTGGATCTTGTTGATTTATTCTCTTTATATCCAAAGAATTCATCCATTTCTTTCCACCAAGACCACTCAAGTACTGGTTCAATCCCTTGTAATCTCAACACTAGATTACTGCAACTCACTCTTAGCAGGTCTATCTTTGAGCACTATTCAACTTCTGCAAATGATCCAGAATGGAGCTGCATGGCTAGTTTTCAACATTCCCAAATTTTCCCACACCACACCGCTGCTACAATCTCTCAACTGGTTTCCTGTAGCTGCTCGCATTTGATTTAAAACACTAATGCTTGCCGACAAAGCCAAAAATGGACCTGCAACTTCCTACCTCAAAGCATTTATTACACCTCGCACTGCACCATGTTCTCTCAGATCCTCGGGCACTGCTAAACTGATCCCTTCCTCTACCAAGGGGCAAGGGGAAAATCCATCGAAACTCTTCTCTCTTCTGACTCCAAAGTGGTGGAATGAACTTCCTCTGGACATCCAGACAGCAGGGTCACTGGCTAACTTGAAACCACAGCTATAAAAACTTACCTTTTTCAGCAATAGTTCAATGTAGCACTATGCTGTATACAAACACAAACACACACACACCTCCACACAACACCGACCATCTGAATCTGACTGACCATATACTTAGTCTCTGTGTTCTAACAAACCAGTACAAGAAGATATTCACTGATAGTCTTTAAAGCTCTTCTGTAAGTCACTCTGGATACGAGCATCTGCTAAATTCTGTAAATGGATAAATGATAAAAAAAAAAAAAAAAAAACTGCTCAATGCTCAGTGTGCTTACATGAACTCTCATGACATCTTGGTTTCTCAGAGTCCCCTCCAGAAAAAAAATTACTATTACTTTTTTTTGCGATACGATATTAATCCTGTAAGGGAAATTATTACCTCTGCATTTTAACCCATTCAAAGTGAGCACCCCCACCCCACCCCATCCTCACCCCACTCCCAGTGCAGCGAACTGAGTTACCAAAGGCCGGCCACGTCTCTCACTGTCTATGGTGAGAGGTTCATGTAAAAGAACCATTGCAGACTGTCATCAAGAGGAGCTGCATAGCCATCAGCGTGTGTCCACCCCTTGCTGTGTCAGGAAGGGCATCCGACCTAGAAACCTATGCCAAATCAAACATGCGATGATTCACTGTGGCGACCCCTGATTAAAAAAAGGGAATGGCTGAAGGAAAAGAAGAAGAAAGTGAGCTGAAGGAAAAGAAGAAGAAGAAAATGAGAGCACACACACATTAGAGGCGCCCAGAGAGAATTTGGGGGTTCGGTGACTTGCACAAAGGCACTGTAGCAATAAAGGTGGAGGAAAGAAAGGTGCAGCTCAGTCCCACGTCACACATTGTTTTGCTGGTTCGAGAATCGAACCAGTGACCTTTCGGCCCCAAAGCCACTTTTCAATTAGGAACTACCTTCCCATACCGGGAGTCAAAGCCAGGCAGCCTGGGTGAGAACCAGGAATCCTAACCGCCAGACCACATGGGAGCTCTATCAAAATGGTTAGTTAAGATAGATGGACCCTCCATTCACCCCGCAGCGGTCAGAGCCTATCTGCTCTCAGAAGCTAAGGTTGGGCCTGGTTCATACTTGGATAGGAGAACACCTCGTAATATGAGGAGCTTTGGAGGGCAGGGGAGAAGAGCTGGCAACCAAACCTTTAAAACAAAAATAAAAACTTCATGAGAGTCACCAAGAGTCAGATTCGACTGAATCTGTGGACAGAAAATGGACAGCTTTCTGAAAGGAAGTTGGTTTTATAGATGGATGGAGACGGAGACGCGGGACAGAGTTCTGGTGGTTAACATATTTTCCCCACAGCAGGAACGTCTCAGGTTTGAGTCTCGGCCTTGGCGAAGGTGTTTCTGTGTGGGGCTTGCATCGCGCTTGTGTGTGGGTTTCCTCGGGGTACTTTGGTTTCCTCACAAAAAGACAAACACATTATTCTAACTGGCTGTTCCAAATTGCCAGTCAACTGTAAGTGCGAATGGCTCAGCGTCCATGTTCTCCTTCATTTTATCGGTGTTTGAAATACCTCTTCATAAACAACACCCTGTACATTCTGGATTTAACAGTTCCAAGAACCATTTCTAAGAACCTTTCCGTGATCTAAAAATTCCATGTGATAGTTGTTAACTTGTTTAAGAGGGTGGCACGGTTACATTGCAAACAAGATGGTCCTTGGTTGGAGTCCAGATCTTGGTGTTTCCATGTGGAGCTTGTGTGGGTTTCTTCTGGGTACCACGGCTTCCTGCCCGGTCCAAGGACATGCATATTACCATAACTCGTGGTTCCAAATTGCCCCTAGGTGGGAATGTGTGTGTGTGTGTGTGTGTGTGTGTGTGTATAACACAACACTGGTCTGGTGAGATGAACAGAGTGTTGACATCTTCACCCAGAGTCAGCAGAGATAGACACCGGTCTCCCTGTAACCCGAGCACGAATAAGCAGTTCGGAAAAGGAACAAGATGGATGGGTACGGACTTGAGTGGCCAGACATTTTTTCCGACACCATCTATTTGAAATTCAAAAGCATTTATCAGGCACATAAACAAGCAAACAAATAAACAAACAAACAAACAAAGACATACCCCCCCCAGGATTTGGTTCTGTTTAAAGTCCTGAGGATCACGAGCGCTGAGCACTACTGTTGCTCTTATCTGCACACTGAGCTGGTGGATGTCCTTGACCACAGCTGGTCTACAGAAATGCTCCTGAATAACACATGAACTTGAAGCAATGAGAGATGATGAAAACTGATGATCCTCAGGATAACACTGGTCTGGCCCAAATCTCAGTGAGACGGCCCAGAGGTGGGCACATATTCACATGGATGGATGGATGGATGGATGGGTGGATGGGTGGATGGGTGGATGGATGGGGATGGGGGTGGGGAGGGGGGGGGTAACCCGAGGGCACTGGACTACACCAGCCCTACAGGAGCACCAGCATGAACAATCATCATACTGGTCATAATAATGATGAAGATGATGCTTGCCCTACCTCTGCCTGGCGCTGCCATTGCCCCCTCTGTAGCCTTCTCTCCGACTTGCACGGACGTGTTTGGGAGGATCGGGAGGTTTTCCCACTTTCCCAGATGCAGATGGTGGAACACTGGGAAGTTTCTGAGGTTCCTCGGCTTGTGTGAGCGGCGGCGGCGGCGGCGGCGGCGGCTCGTCCGCGCTGTTCCCCCCGAAAAAGTACAAAAGTAGGAAAACTCCGAGGCAAACCGCGAGCGCCACGATCCTGCAGTGAATCCTCATGGTGGAAAAGTCCTCCGTGCGCTCGGCCGCGCATTGAAATCCCCCCACCACCACCACAGTCAGAGGTCCGGATGAATGATCTGAATGTTCTCCAACTGCGCTGCTCCCCGAACACGCATCGTGAACACCAGCCAAGTCGCGAGCTCAGCTTAGCGCGTCCACCAGCCACCAATTCGCTCACCCAAGGGAGGCGGGGCATCAGCACCTTACCGTAGTGCAAATAATAATCCGGCACGCAAAAATAATAATAATAATAATAATAATAATAATACATCACTTTGAATACATCAGAATCAGAATCAAAACACTTTATTGATCCTGGAGGGAATTGTGGAAAGAAAAAGAGATTTAAACTGACTGGAAGGGAAAGAGCAACTGTCAAAGGCTTGCACGCCGGTTGACGCATGCAGTCTAATATCAATAAGGCTTTTTATCTCGTATAACTCCGAACAGCTCACCGGTCCATCACGAGGTCAATGAGCCTATGTGGATGTGTTTGGACTGGAGGAGGAAACTGGTGAACTTGGTTGAAATGCACATTGACATTGTGTAACCTCCACACACAAACACCCCCGCCAAGGCCAAGGCCAGAACTCGAACCCAGGACCTTCTCGCTGTGAGGTGGACATGCTAACTTTTTTTTTTTTTATCAATATAACAATACAGTACACATCTTGAATATCAAGGTAACATTGCTTTTGTTTGTTTAGATTTATTTATTTATTTATTTATTGCAATCTTAATCCAGTCCTTATGTCTTTACAAAAGTGTTTCTCATTTATTGTTTGATTGACTTTATTTGAACACTATTTTATAAAGTATAATGAGTACAAAACAAACAACAACGATCACTGCTACAAACACTCACTGGCTACGAGGACATGCACACATCAGGAGACACTTCAGACAGCCACTCAACGAACACCCTGAACCAGTTCTTTGCTTGCATCGATCGACACTACGGAGCGGCGCACAACTGCCCCGTTCTTTCAGAGCGGAACGACGACCCCATCCCGCTGCAGCAGCACCAGATCAGAACCACCCTGGACAGAATCAATAGAAGGAACGCTACCGGTCCAGACAGAGTAACAGGAAGGGTTCTTCTTAAAGCATGTGCACATCAACTGTGACCTGGTAGGCATTTCATCACCAGCTTTAATCTCCAGCTGCTGCAATATACAATTCGTACCTGCCTCAAAACAGCCATCATCATTCCATGACTACCGCCCAGTTGCCTAAACTCCCATCATCACCAAATGCTTCATGTGGCTTGTCTCGCATCAAGACTGCCATCCTTGCTGAGCCTAGAGGAAGAAGGTTCTGCATCTGCGGTGATGGCGCGACAACAACAACAACAATAATCAGATACTGTATAAATACTAACAAACTAAGCACTCTGCCCTCTACATTGATTGGTGGAGTGCTTCAAGTTTCTTGGAGTCCACATCTCTGCTGACTTCATCTGAACCACAAACATCTCCCACCAAGTGTGGAAAGCACTACAAAGGATGTACTTCCGCAGAAAGCTCTGACAGGCCCATCTAACCCCAACCCTTACTGACAAACTTTTACCACTCCTCCACAGAGGGCCCCCTGACCTACCGCGGTACAGTGTGGTTCAGCAGCTGTACTGCAGAGGACAGGAAGGCCTTGCAGTGGGTGGTGAGAATGGCAGAGCCGGTGATGGGAACTACATGAACTCAAAGTGACATTTGCACTGACAGACTTCAGAGGAGAGCCAGTGGAATTATCAGTTACCCCACACACCCTATACACCTCACGCCCCCCCCCAATCCACCACCCCACCCCACCCCGGAAAAACGTACAGAACACTAAAAACAAAACCTAACAGACTCAAGAATAGCTTTTACACACTCGAGTGTTCAACATGTAATCACCACCACACACTGACTGAATAAACATCGTACAGACCATCTTCCTGGACAGTGCATCACTCATGCTTCAGTGCAATATTCATGTTTAGAGCAGGTCGTAAACATCATATAACATTTTAGCACCTTATAATTAAAGCTCGATCTCATATCTGGTGTATATCCTGCACCTTTGACATATCATTCACCCTTCTGCGTTTGTGTGAATAGATGCGAAGAGGTGAATATATATATATATATATATATATATATATATATATATATATATATATATATATACACACATATATAGGTAGGCCTCCATCAGTCCCAAAGGACTATGGCTGCGCTCTGGCTGGTATCCCGGCTGGTGGTGATACTCTCCAGTGCGTAGAGTCTGGGTAGAGAGTAATGGAGCACAGGCTGTTACCCAAGCAGCAAGTCCCCCCTCTCGGCGCTACCAGAAGGATCCAATGGAAGGGCAAGTGCCGATACGACTGGGTTCCAGTGCTGCTGGAGGAGTTGCCAGAACGTTACTGTGAACGGACTGCCTCAGGGAACTCCGACTTCTGATTAGAAACATGCTGACGGCTTTGCAGCTACTCTTGTCGAAAGTCAGCAATGGTTCTTTTACATGCCTCACACCATAGACAGTGAGAGGCCGGCCTTTGATAACCCAGTTAGTTGCACTGGGTGGACAGTGACAACTTTGTGGAGAGTGGAGACTCGAACCATCAACCTTAGGATCAGCAATCCAGCGCCTTATCCCACTAGACCACCACTGACCCTGCATATAGATATATATATATATATATATATATATATATATATATATATATATATATATATATATATATATATATATATATATATATATATATATATATATATATATATATATACACACAGTGATACCTCAGCTCACGAACATAATTGGTTCCCAGAAAGTGTGTGGAAGGCGAAAAGTTTGTCTTCCGAACATTTATTTCCCATAAGAAACCATTAAAATGAGAATAATCCGTTCCCAGGTCCCCATAAAACATAATTTTCTACTAAATAAGCCTTAAAGCTACACAAAAATATACCTTATTTTATGTATAATAAATGTGCTATTGTATTGTAATTAAAGAAATAAACTGTACTCTATAATAAAGTGGTTTTATTTACCTTTGTGATGGTAGTTGATGGCTTGATGGAATGGAGTGGGAGGAGGAGGGAGGGAGGGACTTACTGTTTGGAAGGAGTGTTTGGAAACGCCTACTGTTTGGAAACACCCTTAGCCACACACACGCACCCTTAATAGCTTCCTTGTTCTTAAGGATGGGAGCAATGGTAGACTTAGCGTACTGGTACTGGGACGCTAAGTCACACAAACGCACACCTCGTTCGTGTTTTTCAATGATCTCCGCCTGTGGTGGGGTCTTTTTCGGTCCCATAATAGCAAAAGTACACTCAATATGGTCCAAAATGTCTATCAAACACAAACCACGTCCGCACTCAAAGAAAGGGGTGGCGAACTGGGACGCCGTGAGCGTCGTCAGCTCCTCGTGGCCGCCACCGTGGCGCTGTTCGACCGCGTGGTTTGGTTCGTCCGCCGAAAACTAGTTCGTCAGCAGAGACTATATGCTCACGAATTTAATGTTCTTGAGGCGAAAAGTTCGTGAGCTTAAGCGTTCGTCAGCGGAGGTTTTACTATATATATATATATATATATATATATATATATATATATATATATCTGTGTTTGTGTATGTCAGATCTTCTTCTTCTTTCTCTTCTTTCTTCTCTTATATATATATATATATATATATATATATATATATATATATATATATATATATATATCTGTGTGTGTGTTTGTGTATGTCAGATCTTCTTCTTCTTTCGGCTGCTCCCTTCAGGGGTCGCCACAGCAAATGATCTGCCTCCATCTCTCCTTATCCTTTGCATCTTCTACTCTTAATCCAATGACCTTCATGTCCGCCTTCACCGCATCCATAAATCTTCTCTTTGGTCTTCCTCTGAGCCTTCTGCCTGGTAGTTCCAACCTCAGCATCCTACTACCAATATACTCACTATCCCTCCTCTGTACATTTCCAAACCATCTCAATCTAGCCTCTCTGACTTTGTCTCCAAAACATCTAACATGTGCTGTCCCTCTGATGTACTCGTTTCTGATCCTATCCATCCTCGTTACTCCCAAAGAGAACCTCAACATTTTCATCTCCGCTACCTCCAAGTCTGACTCCTGTCTTTTCCCCAGTGCTACTGTCTCTAAACCATACAACATCGCTGGCCTCATCACCATCTTGTACACTTTTCCCTTCATTGTTGCCGATACTCTCCTATCACACTTCACACCGGACACTTTTCTCCATCCATTCCAACCTGCCTGCACGTGCTTCTTCACCTCTTTTCCACACTCTCCATTGCTCTGGATTGTTGAGCCTAAGTACTTAAAATCCTCCACCTTCTTTATCTCTGCCCCCTGTAACCTCACCGTTCCTCTTGGGTCCTTGTCGTTCACGCACATGTATTCTGTTTTACTGAGACTAACCTTCATTCCCCTCCTTTCCAGGGCATACCTCCACCTCTCTAGATTTTCCTCCACTTGTTCTCTGCTCTCACTACAGATCACAATGTCATCTGCAAACATCATAGTCCATGGAGATTCTTGTCTAACCTCATCTGTTAGCCTGTCCATCACCATAGCAAACAAGAAGGGGCTCTGAGCTGACCCACCTCCATCTTGAACTCTTCTGTCACACCGACAGCACACCTCACCACTGTTTTACATCTCTCATACATGTCCTGCACCACTCTAACATACTTCTCTGCCACTCCAGATTTCCTCAGACAATACCACAGTTCTTCTCTCGGCACCCTGTCATATGCTTTCTCCAGATCCACAAAGGCACAATGCAGCTCCTTCTCACCTTCTCTGGACTTCTCTATTAACATCCTCAAAGCAAACACTGCATCTGTGGTGCTCTTTCTTGGCATGAAACCAAACTGTTGTTCACAAATGCTGACCTCTGCCCTTAGTCTAGCTTCCACTATTCTTTCCCATAACTTCAATGTATGGCTCATCAACTTTATCCCTCTGTAGTTGCCACAACTCTGTACATCTCCCTTGTTCTTAAAAATGGGCACAAGCACACTTCTCCTCCATTCCTCCAGCATCTGGTCACTTTCTAAGACCTTGTTGAATATTCTTGTCAGAAAATCTACTGCTACCTCACCTAGACACTTCCATACCTCAACTGGTATGTCATCAGGGCCAACTGCCTTTCCACTCTTCATCCTCTTCAATGCCCTCCTCACTTCTCCCTTACTAATCTTTGCTACTTCCTGGTCCTCAACGGTCACCCCTTCTACTCTTTTTTTCTCTCTCATTTTCCTCATTCATCAGCTCTTCAAAGTACTCTTTCCGTCTTCCCAGCACACTTCTGTCATCAGTCAATACATTTCCCTCTCTGTCCTTTATCACTCGAATTTGCTGCACGTCTTTCCCATCTCAATTTCTCTGCTGTGCTAAACTGTATAAATCATTTTCTCCCTCCTTACTGTCCAACTTATCATACAAGTCATCATACGCCCTCTGTTTGGCCTTTGACACCGCTACCTTCGCCTTAAGCTGTGTCTCCCTGTACTCCTGTTTACTCTCTTCGGTCCTCTCTGTGTCCCACTTCTTCTTAGCTAACCTCTTCTTTTGTACACACTCCTGCACTTCCTCATTCCACCACCAAGTCTCCTTATCTACTTTCCTTCCAGAGGACACACCAAGTACTCTCCTACCGGTCTCCCTGATCACATTGGCTGTGGTTGTCCAGTCATCTGGAAGCACTTCCTGACCACTCAAAGCCTGTTTCAACTCCTCCTTGAAGACAACATGACACTCTTCCTTTTTCAGCTTCCACCACTTTGTCTTCTGCTCTGCCTTTGCCTTTTTCACCTTTCTCACCATCAGAGTCATCCTGCACACCACCATCCTATGCAGTTTGGCAACACTCTCACCCACTACTACTTTGCAGTCACTGACGTCCTTCAAATTACATCGCCTACACAAGATGTAGTTTACCCGTGTGCTCTTACCTCCGCTTTCATAAGTCACCCTATGCTCCTGTTTATTCTTGAAGAAAGTATTCACCACAGCCATTTCCATCCTTTTTGCAAAATCGATCAACATCTGTCCTGGATACCAAACCTGCCCATCACTTCCTCGTCCCCTCTGTTGCCTACACCAACATGTCCATTGAAGTCTGCCTCAATGACCACTCTTTCACCTCTGGGGGTACTCTGCATCACTTCATCTAAGTCACTCCAGAATCTCTCCTTCTCTTCTAGCTTACATCCTGCCTGTGGGGCATAAGCACTAACAACATTAACCATCACGCCTTCAATTTCTAACTTGAGACTCATCACTCTGTCTGACACTCTTTTCACTTCTAGAACATTCCTGACAAACCCCTCCTTCAAGATGACTCCTACTCCATTTCTCTTCCCATCCACACCGTGATAAAACAGCTTAAACCCTGCTCCTAAGCTTCAGTCCTAGGCTCATGCCTTTCCTCTTCTCTCTCTGCCTACGGACACGCCTCCCGCCTCTCCTTCTTCGATGACTTCGACCAACAGTCGTCCAATTTCCATCAGCACCCTGTTGGTTGACAGCACTGATGGCGGTCGTTGTTAACCCAGGCCTCGACCGATCCGGTATGAGTTTTGTTTTGACCGAATTCTATCAAACTTCTATCAAATCTTGAAATTTGCATTTTAAATGTGGCAGAAGTTTTACACCGGATGCCCTTCCTGTCGCAACCTTCTGCATTTATCCGGGCTTGGGACCGGCATAAGGGGGAGAGACACTGGTTAGTGCCCCCCCCGCCTCATGGCTGCATTTGTATGTCAGATATAAGTATGTATATGTGTCTCTAGATATGTGTGTACGCATATAAGTATATATGAGTAATGTATGTAGGATATATGTGTGTACATTGATCCCTCGCTACTTCTTGCTTCACTTTCTGTGGCTTCAGTGCATTGCGGGTTTTTAAAAAAAATTAATCAAAAAAAAAAAAAAAAAAAAGAAAATGCCACAAAACAAGGCCAATTATCTAAAAAACCGCAAACAAACAAAAACAAAAAGCAACCCAAAACCCCCCAACAAAACAACCTCCATTTTTATGTGAGGTGCACATCTGAGTGTGTGCACGCGAGGGTCTGTGTGTGTATTTATATTTTATTTACATCATATGCATTATTTTTGAATGCTTAATTGTTATTATAAGCATTTATAGCATTGAATATGTATTTATTGATATTATATACACATACTGTATACATGTACGTATTATGCCAGTCGGGGGGGGGTCAATCCTACTTCGTGGAAATCGGCGGTCACGGGGGAGATCTTGGTCCCCATTAACAGCATAAAGTGAGGGATCCCGTTATAGGTATATGTGTGCATGTAAGATATATGTGTGGATATGTGTATATATCGGTATGTGTATATCTGTGCATGTAGGATACATATATGTGCGTATATATATATATATATATATATATATATATATATATATATATATATAGGTATGTATATATATGTCTGTCTTCCTTTCGGCTTTTTTCCTTTTATTTATTTTTTTTACTCAGGAGTCGCCACAGCGAATCATCTGATTCGCACGTTTGATTTGGCAGAGGTTTTTACGTCGGATGCCCTTCCTGTCACAACCCATTTTAGCAAGGGACAGAAACACGCTGACGACTTTGCAGCTACTCTTTACGAAAGTCAGCAATGATTCTTTTACATTCCTCACACCATAGACAGTGAGAGACATGGCCCGCCTTTGATAACCCAGTTAGCTGTACTGGGGGGGACAGTGACAACCTTGTGGAGAGTGGGACTCGAACCCCCAACCTTTTGGATCAGCGATCCAGCACCCTATACCACTCGCCCACCACTGCCCCACACATATATATATATATATATATATATATATATATATATATATATATATATACATATATATGTGTGTGTGTGTGTGTGTGTATGTGTGGATGTATATATCGGTATGTGTATATATGTATATGTATCTATAGGTATGTGTGTATATATGTGTATGTAGGATATATGTGTGTATGCGTATACAGTGATCCTTCGTTACTTTGTGCTTCAGTTTGTGCAGCTTCAGCGCATCGCAGTCTGTCTTCCTTTCGGCTTTTTCCCCTTTCTCGGGAGTCGCCACAGCGAATCATCTGATTCGCACGTTTGATTTGGCAGAGGTTTTTACGTCGGATTGCCCTTCCTGTCACAACCCTTTTAGCAAGGGACAGAAACACGCTGACGACTTTGCAGCCTACTCTTTACGAAAGTCAGCAATGGTTCTTTTACATGCCTCTCACCATAGACAGTGAGACACATGGCCCGCCTTTGATAACCCAGTTAGCTGCACTGGGGTTTTTTTCAAAAATATTCATTGAAAAATAAAAAATAAGGAAATTAAGGAAGAATAGGGTGAAACGTTGAGGAAAATGCTTCAAAACAAGGTTATTTCTGCAAAAAACCCCAAACAAACAAAAAGTAAAAAAAAAAAAACAACCCAACAAAACTTCTTACATTTTTACGTGAGGTGTGTGCCTGTATGTGTGTGTATTTATATTTTCTTTACATTTTATGTATTATTTTTGAATGTTTAATTGTTATTATAAGCATTTATAGTATTGAATATGTATATATCGATATTATATACACATATACATGTACGTATACCTCAGTCGGGGGGGGGGGGGGGGCGATCTTAGTGTCGTCCCTTCTTTGTCTTTTCATAATTGATGCTAAACAAAGAGCTGCTAAACCGATTTTCATTGTTCATGCAACAGTTGACCATAAACATCTTTATATCTTTATCTTTAAAAAACAGCATAAGAATGAGCTGACAATACGTAGTTTGAGGAAACCACAGCAACTTGTTTCTGTCGTGGTTCTCAATATGAAGTGATATCAGATAAGCAAAGCAAAAAACTTCTTGTTCTTCTTCTTTTCCATTCGGCTGTTCCCTTCAGGGGTCGCCACAGCGAATCATCTGTCTCCATCTCACCCGATCCTCTGCATCTTCTCTTCTTACACCAACTTCCTTCATCTCCTCCTTCACAATGTCCATAAATCTACTCTTTGGCATGATAACATAAATATTACATAGAAATAGTTGTAAATTTTCATATCCGACTAGAACAGCAATATACAGTACACAAAATGAAAGGGGGTGGGCAGTGGTGGTCTAGTGGTATAGGGCGCTGGATCGCTGATCCAGAAGGTTGGGGGTTTGAGTCCCACTCTCCACAAGGTTGTCACTGCCCCCCCCCCCCCCCAGTGCAGCTAACTGGGTTATCAAAGGCTGGCCATGTCTCTCACTGTCTACGGTGTGAGGCATGTATAAGAACCATTGCTGACTTTCGTAAACAGTAGGCTGCAAAGCCGTCGGCGTGTTTCCACCCTGCGATGGCCTGGCGAGCTGTCCAGGGTGTACTCTACTCTCGCGCGAAGTTTGCTGAGATGGACACCAGCCTCCCCGCGACCCAAATTAGGATTAAGCGGTTACAGAAAATGAACTAAAATGAAAGGGTTAAATCAGATAAATCAGTAAACATGCAGTATAAGAATTATCTAGAATAATCAAACAGCAATTGTCAACGAAGTAACTTACCAATCAACTAATCACGAAACAGCAATAAACAATTTTAAATAAATATGCATACAAAGTATTAATTTCTCTCCAACACATTGAATAATGTGTGATTTTACAAAACTTACATTTTTTGAATAGGACAGGCCATTCTATTCGAGGTGTTACGGTAGCTGCTGTGACGTAGATGGAACAGGAAGTTGTGCCATGTGTTCGTGTTATTTTTCCACGCTTGAGAGTTTTATCAGACTGTGTGTGTTTGCTCGGGATTTTAAGGTAGGTGTAGCACTATCAATGAAATAAGTAAACCGCTCCTTATTTGTAATAGCAATTTGATAATTTATGGACTTTGAATATGAGGAAACTGAAACTCATAAAATTCTCCAATGAAAAGGAAAGCCAGATTCTCCGAAGCATCAGATCTTCTGTAGAGCTCACAGAGCAATCACAGATTAATCACAGTTGTTCTGTCACAGATCGAAACAGCAGTCACGTGGGGCAGAAGCACAAGTCCCTGACATATTGTGCATGCTTTCTTTGATGAGCCTTATTCTGAGTTCATTTAGGTCACCTTAGCAATTATAGGTAGCTAACAATCTAAACATACAGTCCAGTCCAGTCTAGTCTTGTCCAGTCCAGTCCAGTCCAGTACCACCCCAGCCGGGATCAGACCATGGTCTTCACAACCCTGCAGCATCATTACCGACCAGAAGCTCCACCCTGTACACAGTGCTGATCCAGCTGCATTATCTTATTGGTATGAATCTAAAAAAAAAAAAGTATTTGTATTATATAAAAGTGCACTAAAATAAGATTTATGGTTTATTTGGGCAGTGCTGGCCTGGTGGTATAGGGCGCTGGATCACTGATCCTAAGGTCGGGTTCGAGCCCCACTCTCAACAGGTGGTCATTGTCCCCCCAGTGCAGCTAACTGGGTTATCAAAGGCCAGCCATGTCTCTCACTGTCTGTGGTGAGAGGTTCATGTAAAAGAACCATTGCTGACTTTCGGTGTTTCCGCTGTGCAATGGCCTGGCGAGCTGTCCGGGGTGGACTCTGCCCTCGCCCGGAGTCGGCTGGGATGGGCACCAGCCTCTGCGCGACCCTAACTAGGATTAACCGGTTACAGAAAATGAACGAATGAATGGTTTATTTATTTACGGAGTTAGCACACAACAAGAAGGTCCTGGGTTCGAGTCTCAGGCTCACCATGGGTGTATCTGTGTGGCGTTTGCATGTTGTTCTTGTCCATCTCTAGGTTTCCTCTGGCTGCTCCGATTTCCTTCCACATTCCAATGACATGCACATTATGCTAACTGGCTGTTCCAGATTGCCCCTAGGTGTGAGTGTGGGTGGTTGGGTGTTACATGTTACACTGTGATAAACCGGTGAGCTGTTCAGGCCGTATCTGCTTTTTTTCCCCCCAGAGTCCAGCCTTGTGGTGAACCTTGTAGGTTTAAGCAGTTGATCAATATACAATCAGCTATCATTAAGAGACATAGGGGTTTCATAGGGGGTCAGGTGTAGGCCCAGTGTTATGTTTAGCTCAGAAGCCCGGCTGTTTCGCACAGGCATGTGTTCGCTTGCACATTTACAAGTGGTTTCTTTCTAACTCTGAAACTAGAGCTCGTTTGCATAATATCAACTGTAATGTAACTTTATGAATAGTCGTTCATGATGAGTGTAATTGTGAAGATCTGATTATATTTGAAAATGAAACCATAATATTCATGAAACACGTCACAAATAGTGTTCATTGGTCACTGGTGGTACAGTATACTGATCATTCTTGTCTGTGCTATTTGCCTAAATTTTTATATTTTTATTTATAAAAACAAAGGATGCTTTGCTATCCTTTCATCTTTTCTACAACCGTTAAATCAACTGAAGAAATTAATTTGAATCTTATATCATCTACAGATATCAAGAATCAATTATGCCACCTCAAATGTCAAAAAAATTAATGGCTACAGACGCTCACCGACTTGTTTTTAATTGGTTCCGGACGGCCGAACGTAAGTTGATCGTGAACGTAAGTTGTTACAGTGACGTATAACGTGTGACGTATGACGCTCATACTGTACGAGACATCCATAAATACCATTACCGTATCTCATAAAACACCCATAAATCAATTATTAAAAACATAACATTGTAAAATAATATCAAATAATATCAACATTAATTTCAAATAAGTCACTTATTTATACCGAGTCACTTTACATGAAGCTTAAAACAGCCAATCAATGCTTATAATATGTGAGGCGCTCAATACTGAAAGTAGTGTACTTGCGAAAGTAGTGTACTTGCTGTGGATTACACTGACTTCCGGTTTTTCAAGTGCGCAAGGGTGCCGTTGAACTCGTTTAGAACACAGCCTGCACTGATGTGAATCACCAGCAGAGCGGAGAGTTCTCTTTCCTGGATTTGGGTTTTCATTCATTTTACAACTCTCTTTGCTTAACTGAGTATGCATGGTAGACTGCGCCGATCTGAGCAGATAGTTAATTCATCTCTGTGTAAGATGAGTAAACTCAGATCACAGAGACGATGTCTTAACACAAGGGTAACACACTATATAACATATATATACCCCAGTGCAGCTAACTGGGTTATCAAAGGTGGGCCATGTCTGTCACTGTCTATGGTGAGAGGCATGTAAAAGAACCATTGCTGACCTTCGTAAAGAGTAGGCTGCAAAGCCGTCAGCGTGTTTCTGTCCCTTGCTAAAGGGTTGTGAAAGGAAGGGCATCCGACGTAAAAACCTATGCCAAATTAAATGTGCGAATCAGATGATTCACTGTGGCGACTCCTGAGAACGGAAAAAGCCGAAAAGAAAAGATGATATATACATTCAGTCATCCCTTGAATATCGCGGATAATGTAGAGCAGACCTGGCAACGATATTCAAAAAACCGTGAAGTAGAAACGCCCCTCTCATTTCTACCATGTTGTCTCTTTCTATATGTTTTCGCGTCAATACAATATCAAGAAGTGTATATTAAACGTTACACAGTTATATGCATATGTAAATACTGTAATGTATTAATATTTAAATAGAATTTATATAAATACTTTAAGTACTGTACTCACATCTGACAATAGCTCTTCTCCGCTTGATCTTAATCTTAGTCTTTTTTGATGTAATGCACGGTAGATTAATTTATGCCGTAATGGTGTGCTACATGGGCATACGTATTGCCCGCCATCAGCATATCTAGCAACTTCACTTTTTGGGTCACTGTCATCGTATTTCGCTTTTTCTTGGGGTCATTGGATGCCTTAGATGGTGCAGGACGTTCACAAACACTATAAGATGACAAAATCACAAAAAATCCCACAGGAATGTGCGAGGCTACAGTGTCACGCGTCTAAGACAATCAGCTTGCGAGATTGAGTTGACTGGGTGGTCCCTGCCTGAACTGGGAAGGAGGGGCACTTCAGTCTGTCGTTTGTAAACAATGGAAGCAGCCTGCCTTGGGCCCCTCCTTCCGCTTGTGTACATGCGAGTTTCAGCGCGAATTTTGAATTTTTTATGAATATTTTATTTATTAATTTTTTTTTATTATTAAAATACCTCGATCTACCAAGACTGCGAAGTTCAAATCGCGAAGTGGCAAGGGATGAGTGTATACATAAAACAATATATATAGATATACAACTGAACTGGGAAGAAGGAAGGGCACGTTCAGTCTGTCGTTTGTAAACAATGGACGCAGCGTCATTACGTCATTACGTCAGCGTATTACGTAGGTACATCTAAACTCAAAATTTGACTCTTTTTTTTTTTTTTTGGGGGGGGGGGGGCGTAAAATTGAAAAAAACGTAAAACGGATGAATGTAAGTCGGGGAGCATCTGTATTTAGTTTGCTTTCGTTAAATACGGGAGAATGGGGTATTGTGAACTATTTTCTTGTAAATGTGACAGCAGCAAGAACTTCTTCATACTCTACATATGTACAGCCATCAATGCTCCAGGTCCCAAGAGCCAAAGTCAGTAGCTGAGAATCGGTCTGACAGAACCCTCACCTTCAACTTCCACCCATCTCACATTGCACCCGACCCCTATAGACACCCTCACAGGTGGTGGGCCCAGACGAGCCCCATAGGCAGAAACCCGATTACTAGGTGCTTACCTTTGATTCCCTCCCCCCAGGCCTGGCCCCAGGGGAGGATCCTGGTAATCCATGTCCATGTAAGGCAAACCGTGTACTTGGAATTACTTTGTTCATCGGGGTCTCCTAAAATGCTCTTAATCTGGACCTTCACACCTGTTTTCCTTGGGTGACCGTACCAGGGCCATTATGCCCTCGACAACATAGCCAGAGGCAGGAGTGATTCGCAGCCGAGTATGAAGCGGCCTGGTTGAGAAACAACACCTCCAAGTCCAAGGCCATGATTCTCTGGAATCTTTCCGGAAAACTAACACTGCACATCACCTTGAACACACCAGCCCCATTGAGATACAAGGTGGAGGCAGCATCAAGCTGTGGAGATCTTTTTCTTCAGCGGGACAGAGAAGCAGGTCCAGCGCTATTAAAGATGGATGGAACCAAATACAATACAATCTTGGAAGAAAACATTTTAGAGTACTGACATTGGTGGCCTAGTGGTATAGGTGCTGGATCACTGATCCTAAGGTTGGGGGTTCAAGCCCCATTCACCACCAGTTGTCACTGCCCCCCAGTGCAGCTAACTGGATTATCAAATGCCGGCCATGTCTCTCACTGTTTATGGTGAAAGGTTCATGTAAAAGAACCATTGTTGACTTTTGACAAGAGTTGCTGCATAGCCGTCAGCGTGTTTCTGCCCTGCGATGGCCTGGTGAGCTGTCCAGGGTGTACTCTGCCCTTGCCTGGAGACGGCTGGGATGGGCGCCAGCCTCCCAGCGACCCTAATTAGGATTAAGTGGTTACAGAAAATTGACTGAACCTTTTAGAGTCTGCAAAATGCTTGAGACTGGGGCAGAGGTTCACCTTCCTTCAGAACATCCACCCCAACCATACAGCCAGAGCTACAGTGGAATAGTTTAGATTCCACGAGTTAGAATGGCCCAGTCAAAGTCCAGAGCTAAATCCAATTGAGAATCTGGCAAAACTTGAAAATTGCGGTTCACATACGTGCGCGATCCAATCTCGATCAAGCTTGATCGAGTCTCGAGATGTAAACAGTTGGTGGAGACTTTCCCAAAACGTTCAGCTGTAATAGAAACCTTTCAGCCTTCACCTTTACAGCCTGTAGTGCCCATGAGCAAGACACCTTACCCCCAGCTGCTCTCCGGGCACCACAGTGCATGTGGCAGCCACCTGCTCCGCGCGTGTGTGTGTGTGTGTGTGTGTGTGTGTGTGTGTATGTGTGTGCTCTCTGTTTACAAACGTGTGCTCACTTTGGATGGGTTGAATGCAGAGGCAATCATTTCCCTTGTGTGAAATTTACAAAAAATTTTTAAAAAGCCAATATTTATATATTACAGAGATTTTATTAAAAATTAAATCTACTCAAAAATTACACCAGTCACATGTGAAAAATCCTCCACGGCTGAGTCGCACTCCCACCGCTCAGCATGACTTCATTACATTAACGATGCCTTTTGCAACAAGTCTCTTCTTACACAGCAAATTAAAATCCTCGTACACTCAATAAAACGTTTATTTGTATACTACGGCATGATAGACTTCAGATCAGTTTCAGTATGGTATAAATAATGTGACAAAAAGAAGTCAGATGGAGACATTGAAAGCCTGACGTAGAGGAGTAAGGTACTTAAAAGACTGTGCAGACATATTTACACCACCTCACATAAGCCTGTGAGCACAACCTTATATTTGGAACGTGAATCTTAATGTTGTAAAATTCTTCTTCTTCTTCTTCTTTATTTATTACGAAGTGAAAACCATTACAGGGAAACACTGCTTTAGACTGCTCTCAGATGAAGGAGGTGGAGCTGAGTATTGCGGTCGTGTCCAGATCTATTGTAACAGTGCCACAATGCTTTTGTATACTGTACGATCTCTGGTCAGAGATGTAGCACACGTGAAGGGGTGTCTTCATCACCACCTTGTGGTCAGCAGCAACTGTAATGCGCCACACCATGAAGGATCTGGAAGAATCTCCCTCCCTCGCAGTAGTAACGTCATATGTGTCATATGTGGTTCGCTGTCTTATGTGCTAGTGTCTATCCTGCCTCACAAAGCCTCAGTGGATGACTGAACAGCCACCAGATGGAGTTGTAAACTGTTAAAACAAGTGACGATGCCTCACAGCTTGAACTCAGTTCTGGTTCAGACGTTTGATTCGGATTAGACCAAGCCGACATTATTCTGGAATAAACAAGTAACAGCGCCAACATTTTATTTTACCATAGCTTACTATGGTACAATCCTGATCACAAAAAAGATTAAAACATAAACTTTACTGTGATATATGGACTAACACACACACACACACACACACACACACACACACACACACACACACACATCCATTCACAATCGTGCCGAGGAGCAATTTGGGACAAACAGTTAGCCTAATTTGCATGTTTTTGATGGGCGTGCACTGGTGAACATGCAAAGTCCACACATAAACCCCCAAACCAGGGACTCGAACCCTGGACCTTCTTGCTGTTTTGCGGACGTGCTGACCACTCTTCACCACTCTGCTGTTCTACATGAATGCACAACGGGGCACCGTTGCATTGGAATTATGAAAAAGATCCTGGGTACCACTCCCGGGCTTGCTGAGGGAGAATCTGTCTGGTGTTTACACGTGGTCCCCCATGTTTTTGTGGGTCTCCTTCTGGTATTCAAGTTTCCTCCAGCAGTTCAAAGACACGTACAGTACATTAGGCTACTTGACTCATTTGCTGAACTGCTTAATCCCACTATTGTGGCTGTGGGGAAGCTGGAGCCTATATTAGCTGACAGTGTGTGAAGGCAGGATGTACCCTGAACTGCCCACCAGACCATTGCAGGGTGATACATATCGGCAAAACCATTCACCATCACATCTGGGGACAATTTGAAACAGCTAGTTAGCCTTACGCGCATGTCTTTGGACTGTGGGATGATACTGGATTACTCAGAGGAGAGCATGCAAACTCCACACTGGAACATCTGGGACTACAGCACCCTTATTTTTATAGTATAATTATTTTAAATTATTGGCATGTGCACCTAGACAGGAGATCAGGCAGTCTTTTTCTATAGGACACAAGTTAATGTGCTTTTCATGAGTGGGTGCGATGGGGTAAACGTTGTTTGCTGTGACATTGTTACTGAAGTCAGTGTTCTTGCAGCAGCACTTGACATTAACTTCACGTTCTTGATCAAGCCGTGAATGACTCATTCACACTCTTTCAGCCTCTTGGATGCGTAACGTTTTCAGACACACAGCATGATAACACCAGCATTTGAGCTGAGTCAGGACTCCGACTTCCTCACCCTGGTTATCCGTGTTCCCTACACGAGAACGTCCGAGTTTGATGTCTTTGTAGATGGAGAAGACTTCAAATTTTTTGCCAAGCCATATTTTCTGAGGTGAGTATCACAGAGATATGTATTTCATAATGCAAATGTTATGCAAAGCACAGGGAAGTACATTACTGAAACAATGCTAGATATAGTCATGTGAAAAAATTAACTTTATCCATGGGAATCCATGAGAAGCACACCAGCAAGTCCTGAAAAATGAAGAAGAAAAGGAAATGCAGTTGTGGAATTGTACAGACAGATCCCTGCCTAAAACCCCACTGAAATGTTCTGGGGTTTTTGAGACACTTCAACCTTTAACTGAAGAATGCATGAGAGACTAGTTAAATTTTCCATGGGGTTTTGCATACATACATCAGGATTATCATGTATAGATCTGGAATATTGCGAATATCACGCACATCAGGAATATCATGTACTGAATCAGTAATGTCAGAAAAATTATCGGGATATCAGGAATATCACATATACCAAGAATATCATGTATATCGGGAATATTAAGAGTAGCACGTACAGTGGTACCTCACCTTACGAAATGAATCCGTCCCAGAGCCTTTTTCGTAACCTGGATTTTTCGTATGTAGAACCGAATTTTACATGTAAAACACGTGATTCGTTCCAAGGCCCCCAATACCACCCTTTAAAAATGATAAAAGCATACCTTTTAAGGTACTTACTTCATGTTGACCATGTCGTCTTAGCAGAGTTATAATCTTACAAATGTTTATGCAAGGTTAACGCCTGAGCCAAAAAATAGTTGCAATGAACACACCTCGAAAAACTCATGAACAAGCTGCTGCTCAAGGGAGCTGCGTCATCCCTCCCAGCCAATGGGGGGCCAGTGGGGTGGGATGTTGGGAGATAGGCAATGGGAGAGAGCTGCGTCATCCCTCCTAGCCAATGGGAGGCCAGCGGGGCAGGATGTTGGGAGCGAGTCAATGAGAGAGCAACTCGTGCATTGTTTGAATTTTTTTTTAATTGACCATGTCTTCTTAGAAGAGTTATAATCTTACAAATGTTTATGCAAGGTTAAAAGCCTGAGCCAAAAAATAAAGTTGCAATGAGTACACTTGAAAAACTCATGAAACAAGCTGCTGCTCAAGGAAGCTGCGTCATCCATCCTAGCCAATGGGAGGCCAGGGGGCGGGATGTCGGGAGATAGCCAATGGGAGGGAGCTGCGTCATCCCTCCTAGCCAATGGGAGGCCGGCGGGGAGGGATGTTGGAAGATAGTCAATGGGAGAGCAGCTCGTGCATTGTTTGAATGGGCGCATTTGAATGTTTGAATGGCGCATTTGGCGCATTTCGTAAGGAGAACTTGTTTCGTATACAGAGACAAAAATTTTTGGAAAATGTTTTTAACCTGGGTTTTTCATTTGCTGGGACTATAGTAATGTGAGGTACCACTGTATATCTGGAATATTATTATTATTATTATGTATATTTATATTGCATTTTATCCATACTGAATATTATATATACAAACAATGGCAGGAATATTCCATATATCAGGAAATTTACATTAATCAGCAATATCAGTAACATCAAATATATAACAAAAATCAAAAATATTAGGAATGTGTGATATTAATATCACATTATATCAGAACTGTCAGGAGTATCACTTAATTTAGGAATATCAGGAATATCTCCAGGAGCGATATTAAAGAGGGGTTAAAGGTTTGCTTGTTGAGATATGGTGAAATAAATAAAATACAGACTAGTTCCAATTATCCTGCATCTGATACACTGGCAGGCCTGATTTAATGTCACTTTTTAAAATGTCGGACAATAAGGAACGAACTTGGCTTAATGGCACATTTTGTTCAGAAAAAAATGCACAGTCGGAAAGATCGTAGAAGATTGTTGATTTAAACTTCGCGCAGTTTCCCTGTAGTGGCAGCCAGCTGAACCAAAACAACACTGGCTTTGTTTATGTTTTTATGAGCGTTGTGTGTTTGCGTAAAAATAAAACTGAAGATTTTTAGTTATTTATAGTAATTATTATTTACAGTACAGTATTTAAGGTGTGGGATAGGGGACAGCCAGCATAGTCTTGGTTTTCTGTTATTTTTGGTAAGTAATATTGTATATAATTACTTTATTCTTTTACTCTTGATTTAATTTAATTTACATATATTTGTGGGACGGTAATGATACATCGGCAAAATTGATTTTCTACCAAAAGCTCCGTTCTGAAGGTGCCGGATATTTGGAACCAGTCTGTAATTGCATGGGATGTACTTATTTATTTATTTATTTATTTATTTCCATGCCTGTACATCCTGTCAGTGTTTCATTTTTACTTTGCTTTTGTTATGTTATTTTGGGAGAAAATGGAAAGAAAGAATGGATATTTTACATCATTCATAAATTTAATTTATTGAAAATGTTTGTTTTGTCCAACAGGTTGACTTTGCCTGGAAGAATAGTTCAAGATGGAAGAGAAAAAGCTTTATTTGACATTGACAAAGGTAATAAAGTCAGGTGGACTTTTTATCACTCCCCTTATAATTTATATTTATATTTATCTGTGTTTGTATACAAACTGCCCTGTTGTAGTACCAGTAGAGAAGCCACAACAAATTTTCTCAGAACTCGCCCAGAGAGAATTTTATAAAATGAAAGCCACAAAGTCTGACATTTTAGAGCAAACATATTTTAAATAGTTGTTGAATTATATTGATTTTAGGAGGTTCCCAGCCATGGGGGGGGGGGGGGGGGCACTAACCAGTGTCTCTCCCCTTATACCGGTCCCAAGCCTGGATAAATGCAGAGGGTTGCAACAGGAAGGGCATCTGGTGTAAAACTTCTGCTACATTTCCAATGCAAATGATCAAAACAAAATTCATACTGGATCGGTCGAGGCCCGGGTTAACAACGACCGCCATCAGTGCTGTCAACCAACAGGGTGCTGATGGAAATTGGACTACTGTTGGTCGAAGACGTCGAAGAAGGAGAGGCGGGAGGCGTGTCCGTAGGCAGAGAGAGAAGAGGAAATGCGTGAGCCTAGGACTGAGAGTAGGGACTTTGAATGTTGGAACTATGCAAGGAAAAGATAGAGAGCTGGCTGACATGATGCAGAGGAGGAAGGTGGACATACTGTGTGTTCAGGAGACCAGGTGGAAAGGTAGCAAGGCGAGAAGCTTAGGAGCAGGGTTTAAGCTGTTTTATCATGGTGTGGATGGGAAGAGAAATGGAGTAGGAGTCATCTTGAAGGAGGGGTTTGTCAGGAATGTTCTAGAAGTGAAAAGAGTGTCAGACATAGTAATGAGTCTCAAGTTAGAAATTGAAGGCGTGATGGTCAATGTTGTTAGTGCTTATGCCCCACAGGCAGGATGTGAGCTAGAAGAGAAGGAGAGATTCTGGAGTGAGTTAGATGAAGTGATGCAGAGTACCCCCAGAGGTGAAAGAGTGGTCATTGGTGCAGACTTCAATGGACATCTTGGTGCAGAAAACAGAGGGGACGAGGAAGTGATGGGCAGGTTTGGTATCCAGGACAGGAACACAGAAGGACAGATGTTGATCGATTTTGTAAAAAGGATGGAAATGGCTGTGGTGAATACTTTCTTCAAGAATAAACAGGAGCATAGGGTGACTTATGAAAGCGGAGGTAAGAGCACACAGGTAGACTACATGTTGTGTAGGCGATGTAATTTGAAGGAAGTCAGTGACCGCAAAGTAGTAGTGGGTGAGAGTGTTGGCAAACAGTATAGGATGGTGGTGTGCAGGATGATGCTGATGGTGAGGAAGGTGAAGAAGGCAAAGGCAGAGCAGAAGACAAAGTGGTGGAAGCTGAAAAAGGAAGAGTGTCGTGTTGTCTTCAAGGAGGAGTTGAAACAGGCTTTGAGTAGTCAGGACGTGCTTCCAGATGACTGGACAACCACAGCCAATGTGATCAGGGAGACTGGTAGGAGAGTACTTGGTGTGCCCTCTGGAAGGACAGTAGATAAGGAAACTTGGTGGTGGACTGAGGAAGTGCAGGAGTGTGTACAAAAGAAGAGGTTAGCTAAGAAGAAGTGGGACACAGAGAGGACCGAAGAGAATAAACAGGAGTACAGGGAGACACAGCGTAAGGCGAAGGTAGCGGTGTCAAAGGCCAAACAGAGGGCGTATGATTGGGGGGGGGGGGGGGTTGATCCTACTTTGCGAAATTTGGAAGTTGCGGTGAGGTCACGGTCCCAATTAACCGCGGAAAGTGAAGGATCCCTGTACTTTGTAGTTTCCTGTGGTGCAATTAAACAAGGATTTTTTTCTCCTCATTTGAAGAAGCACCTCCAAGAATCATACAAGCAACCAGCAACTTAAAGCTCAACACTCTTTGTGCTGTGAGGAAGACCTGGATAGACAGAGATACTGCTGATTGTGGGGGGTAGGGGGTGGGACCAGGTAATCAGAAGGCACATCATGACAAATGTCCCCAAAAGAAAAAAAATCTGAGAAAACCTTGCACTTACAGCCAGTATAAACAGTTCAGAGGGACAGTTTAAACATACGCTAATCTCATTATTTGAGACTCTGGCACAGTTCAACATGGCTATTTAACACTGTAACAACATTTCTTGGTTAAAAAGAAAAAGTGGAAGGGCATAAAATCTCATCTTTAAAGTTAGATACATGGTGCATCATTTAAATGACTAGTTTGGTCATGAATCTTTAGAGAAGAGCCTCCCTCATCATGTGACGTCTTGAATAACTTGGTAGACATTGTTGCATAAAAGGAAAAGGAATTGCAGTGTTAGCCATGCTTGGCAGTGATACTCCAATTACTACTGTTGCTTTGAATTGATTTTCTGATTTAACGTTTCTCTGACTTCAGTATCATGGATGATTGAGTACTAAAGGAAGGACCATAATGATTTCACTTGTTTTATCTTTTCATTTTGTTTTGGCTTAATGGGTAATGAGCTCATCTACAGAGACATGAAGGCAGCATTTTGCATTAAATTCAATCGGCATCAGTTAAAAGATTGTGTTCTCAATGGGATTTAAAAGGCAGAAAAAATATAACCCTCGATTGGCGTGCTTTCTCTTGGAGCCTTTATACAATACCCATCAAAAACAAAAAGTCCCAAACTGTCACATCTTGTTCTATTTTCCAGCGAACTTAAGCAGTGTCATAATATTGATTTCCGTCCAGTGTCGGGCTAATTTCTCACCAACATCTTGAATTCATTCATTCATTTTCTGAAACGCTTAATCCTAATTAGGGTCGCGGGGTGGCTGGCTCCCATCTCAGCAGACAAAGTACATCCTAAACAGCTCGCCAGGCCATCGCAAGGCAGAAACACGTTGACGGCTATGCAGCTGCTGCTGACGAAAGTCAGCAGTATTTCTTTTACATCAGTGGTTCTTAACCTTGTTGGCAGTACTGAACCCCACCAGTTTCATATGCTTATTCACCGATCCCTTCTTTATTGAAAAATAAAATGTGATTTTTTTTTTTTTTTTTTTTTTTTTTTTTTTTTTTTTTCCAAATGCAAGACATAGGTACTGTATATGTTTTTACTGAGGCACCAAAATGAACCGTGCATTAACATCATTGTGTTCAAAGAACAAAACCAGTAGAATACATGAACTCCCCCCATCAAAATTACTTACATTTTTATGTGAGGTGCGCATCTGTGTGCGCGCGCACGTGTGTCTGTATGTGTGTGTATTTATTTTTTATTTACATCTTATGGATTATTTTTGAATGTTTAATTGTTATTATAAGCCTTTATAGCGTTGAGTATGTATTTATTTATATCATATACACATATACATGTACAGATACGTCAATCAGCGGGGGGGTTGATCCTACTTTGCAAATCATGCAGATAGGACGCTGACTAGCATCATGTTCCGTTGTATATGTGAATCCATGTTCGTCCGACCACTTTCTTTTTTGCTCAACATAGTATGGATTAAAACATTAAGAAAGAAATCACATGACGTACCATCACAACAGTCACAATTCGACTACTGAGCGCACCAAATTTCCTGACGTCAGTAGCGTGATCACCTGCAGCCAGTGATGGCCAAGCGGGACGTGTCGTTATGAATATGAGTTGGGTGTGTGTCTTGACCTCCGTCGAACCCCCTGAGACTGAGTCTCCGAACCCCTAGGGTTCGATCGAACCCAGGTTAAGAACCACTGTTTTACATGAACCTGTAACCACAAACAGGGAGAGACATGGCTGGCCTTTGATAACCCAGTTAGCTGCATTGGGGGGGACAGCAGTGTCAATTGTTGACAGTGGGGCTTGAACCCCCAACCTTAGCTTCTATCACCTTCCCTCCGGGCCACCCCTGCCCTGTCTTGAACTGATTAGGGAAAATTGAACTACTTGTCGAAAGTGTTCTCCTTCTCATTTCAAACTTTCAGCAAGGTTAAAGTCAGGACTTTGGGGTGCCAATACATACGTAAAAATGATTTCTTATGCTCGCTGAATCAATGTTTCGCTAACTGAGCCCCAATTTCATATCGGTACTGTCAGGGAAGAAAAAGCCCGTGAATGTGATAACCTGTTCATTCAGTCCATTCATCAGCTAACTTCATTTAACTGAGTGTTGCTGGGCCTCAACCGGACCAACTGGAGCAACAATGCTACGGACATTAGGGACTGTAATCAAGTGTAAAGTCCCTAGCTCAGCCAGTTTACTCTTCCGTTCAGTATTAAGACAAGTCCAGAGTGTTGTCCTGAGGATTAATTACACACTGCAAAAAAAAAAAAATTAAATAAAAATAATTTCTATGTAATTAAGATTTAAAATCTTACATCCAGTCAAACATGTTTTTTGATCTTGTTTTGGGAAAAATATTCAAGCTTCAGCAGTCTTTGTTATCATTATGCTCACACATAAAGTCTTTGTATGAGATTTGTCTGTCTGTCTTCCTTTCGGCTTTTTCCCTTTCACTCGGGAGTCGCCACAGCGAATCATCTGATTCGCACATTTGATTTGGCAGAGGTTTTTACGTCGGATGCCCTTCCTGTCATAACCCTTTTTAGCAAGGGACAGAAACACGCTGACGGCTTTGCAGCTACTCTTTACGAAAGTCAGCAATGATTCTTTTACATGAACCTCTCACCATAGACAGTGACAGACATGGCCCTCCTTTGATAACCCAGTTAGCTGCACTGGGATAATAATAATAATAATAACAATAATAATCATCATATTTGATGTGAAAAAATTATGTTTACAATATATGAAACCCCCCCCAGGGTCCGTGGTAAAATTGTCAAGGTTGGGGACCCCTGTTTTACAGTCTGAAGATTTTTATGATGGCCCTGATGCTGTTTATTCATCACCTATGCTAGGGAAAAGTACAATGGCTCTGTTGACTGTGAACTCAAAATCCAAAGTTTTTGAACAATCTGGTGCTGGCTAAATCCACCCTGAGACTCATAACACGCCCTCTTTAGAAATCAGACAACTACTGGAAACAATTTATATACTATCATCTAACATAAAACAATAAAAATAATAGAAATATCGACCCCCCCCCCCCCAGTGTGAGACTCTGATAGTTAACTCAGATGCTGTCTATTCTGATTATCCATGAGATGGTTCTGCACCTTCATTTGAGTCCAGCTGTGTTTCACTAAATTGATTAAACTTGCTTAGGAAATGAAAACACCTTTTGTTCCTAAGACTTTACAGCACACAGTGCTTATTAGAACAAATGAGAAGCATGAGGTCGAAAGAACTGCCCGAAGACAGAATTATGGCAATGCACAGATCTGGCTATGGTTACAAAAGAATTTCTGCTGCGTTTAAGGTTCCTAAAGAGCACAGTGGTCCCCATAATCCCTAAATGGAATAAATTTGGGACAACCAGGACTCGTCCAAGAGCTGACTGTCCGGTCAAACTGAGCAATCAAGGGAGAAGAGCCTTGGTGAGAAAGGATAAGAAGAACCCAAAGGTCACTGTGGCTGCCCTCCAGAAATTCAGTGGGGAGATGTGAGAAAGTTCTAATCCTTCCACCAATCGGGACTTTATGGCAGAGTGACCCAACAGAAGCCTCTCCTCAAAGCATGATAGATTCAAGACCAAGATTCAACTTTTTGGCCTCAATTCTAAGTGGTATGTGTGGAGAAAACCAGGCAGTGCTCATCACCTGCCCAAAACAATCCCAACAGTGAAGTATGGTGGTGACAGCATCATGCCATGGGGGTGTTTTTCAGCTGCACAGACAGGATGACTGGTTGCAATTGAAAGAAAGATGAATGTGGGTATGTACAGCGATATCCTGGAAACATACTCCCAGAGTGCTCAGGATCTCAGACTGGGCTGAAAGTTCACGTTCCAACAAGACAACAACCATAGGCGCACAGATGATATAAAAAATAAGTGTCTTTGCAACAGCTCTGTGACTGTTCTTTAATGGCCCGGGTATGGCCGTTAAACAGAGTAACTTGTGACCACGTGATATTTCAGTTTTTCTTTTTAGGAAGAAGTTTGGGGATTTTTGTCAATATGGGGTGTTGTGTGTACATTAATGAGGAAAAAACATAAATGATTTTATCAGATGACTGCAGTGTAACAAAGAGAAAAAAAATTTAAGGAGTTCTTAACACTTTCCGTACCCTGTGTAAAAGAATTATTGTTGTCATTTGTATAATAGGCCACTGGATTGCCGTCAACATATATCTGCTCTGCGATGGCCTGGCGAACTGTCCAGGGTGTACCATGCAATCACTCAGCGTCGGCTGAGATGAACCGCTTCAAATTCATTTACAAGTTTAAACACATGAATTTCACAGATAAAACTACCGTATTCGACGTGATAAGCGCCCAGGGCCCTTTAAAAATTGGAGTCGGTGGGCGCGTGCTTATTACCATCGAGGTGGAAAACATGAATAATAACAGAACAATAAAAAAAGTTTTACTGGTATTTGTGTTACTCATTTTGTGCTATCAACCAAACTACTTACAGGAAAGCTGAAAATAAACAGAAAACAGCATAATTAAAAAAAAAAAAAGACCCCTTACTTTTCGCTCCTGGTGCTGTTCCTTTAAACATTTTCCTGGAAGTAAAATCGAGCCAATCAACACGAATGTCAACTTTACCACATGGCATGCTGAACCAATCAACACAAACATAAACAAGCTTATGGCCAGGAATGTCTTTAAATTTACAAAGTTAGTGAGCAGGAGAATCGTGTGAAAAATACTCGTAATCACTTTCTGATAGCTCCATATCTGGCTCATCGTTCCATTCATTCAGAGCAGCCCATAGTTTTGCTGTAGCAGTTTCTAATGGTTCATCGGTTGTTGGACTTTACCAAGAGAACAGCAAAATATTTTCCTGTTTTTTAAAGCACAGCGGAACAATCAAATGTGTTGTTACTGATGAACATTATAGACATTCCACCTTGACAGGGGTCTAGAAATACCGTGTACACTCACTTTTATGGGCAGTGAGCGCCTCATTTTAGGATTCTAAAATCTATGATTTTGCTCCCAGTACACATGGGCAGTTATTAGACGTAAGATCAATAACACTGGGGTTGGGGTGTGGGGGGGCTTATTGGAGCAGGGCGCTTATTACGTAAAATATGGTATATGTCCTGTTCAGATTTGGTTAAATGCTACTAAGTGAAAGGATGACTCTTTACAGTATAGATGGATACCGTCCTAAAACGTTCTTTGAAAGCTGCAGTCCACCTCCAGACCCGCAGTCCTGCTCCAAAATCTGGTGTGTATTTTGCTAATTGGAAGTAATGACACCCAAAGACCTTCTGTTTTTGAGTCACTTCACTCCAGTTCTGGATCGCATCATTTCATCACTTTTCACACTGTCAACACAGTATTAACTGATCTCATAGTCCTCTTCTCTCTCTCTGTACTAATCCCTTTCTTTATCATGCTTATTACTGTAACTGACTACCTCCCCCGACGGCCACAGTGCTGATGGGTTTTTTAACGATCATATCTGTTGGCAGTTCTAATTAGGCACTGTTACCGAGCATTGATTTTCAGTGTTGTTCTTTTTTTCTGCCTGGCCCAGTCCCATTAATATGCAGCATAATGCATTGAATAATTCAGTACAATAGGTCTCTGTTTTTGGCGATGGTTCGGTTCCGGCCCTTCCCATGGATCAAGAAAATCTGCGAGATATTGATGCGGTTATAAAACCCTATGTATTACATACGCTAAAATATGCTTGTTAAACACATTCTATAGACAGTCTTACTCGTAATACATATTATATATATTACAGTAATAATGCAGTAAAATGTAGTAATGATTAAGTAAAAACTTTTTAATTTTGTACTGTGATAATATTTATGAATAAATAAAGCGCTTAGGCTCCTTTGAATGGAGGAGAGGTGTGCTGGTGTCCATTTTTAAGAACAAGGGAGATGTGCAGAGTTGTGGCAACTACAGAGGGATAAACTTGATGAACCATACTATGAAGTTATGGGAAAGAATAGTGGAAGATAGATGAAGGGCAGAGGTCAGCATCTGTGAACAACATTTTGGTTTCATGCCAAGAAAGAGCACCACAGATGCAGTGTTTGCTTTGACGATGTTAATAGAAAAGTACAAAGAAGGACAGAGGGAGCTGCATTGTGCCTTTGTGGATCTGGAGAAAGCATATTACAGGGTGCCGAGAGAGGAGCTGTGGTACTTCATGAGGAAGTCTGGAGTGGCAGAGAAGTATGTTAGAGGGATGCAGGACATGTATAAGAAATGTAAGACAGTGGTGAGGTGTGCTGTAGGTGTGACAGACAAGTTCAAGGTGGAGGTGGGACTGCATCAAGGGTCAGCTCTGAGCCCCTTCTTGTTTGCTATGGTGATGGACAGGCTGACAGACGAGGTTAGACAAGAATCTCCATGGACTATGATGTTTGCAGATGACATTGTGATCTGCAGTGAGAGCAGAGAACAAGTGGAGGAAAATCTAGACAGTTGGAGGTATGCCCTGGAAAAGAGGTGAAGAAGCATGTGCAGGCAGGTTGGAATGGTTGGAGAAAAGTGTCCGGTGTGATGTGTGATAGGAAGGTATCGGCAAGAATGAAAGGAAAAGTGTACAAGACGGTGTTGAGGCCAACAATGTTGTATGGTTTAGAAACAGTGGCTCTGGGGAAAAGACAGGAGTCAGAGTTGGAGGTAGCAGAGATGAAAATGTTGAGGTTCTCTTTGGGAGAAACGAGGATGGATAGGATCAGGAATGAGTACATCAGAGGGACAGCACATGAAAGAGATTTTGGAGACAAAGTCAGAGAGGCTAGATTGAGATGGTTTGGACATGTACAGAGGAGGGATAGTGAGTATATTGGTAGTAGGATGCTGAGGTTGGAACTACCAGGCAGAAGGCCTAGAGGAAGACCAAAGAGAAGATTTATGGATGTGGCGAAGGAGGACATGAAGATGGTTGGTGTAAGGGAAGAAGATGCAGAGGATAGGGTGAGATGGAGGCAGATGATTCGCTGTGGCGACCCCTGAAGGGAACAGCCGAAAGGAAAAGAGGAAGAAATAAAGTGCTTAGGCTCCTTACCAGAAGCTAGAGAAGATGCAGGGTGTTTGGGTGACTTCAAAGGGCTTTAATAATCATTAAAAACACACGAAAAGAAGGTGAATTCACAATTCAAGCAATCACGTTGATGACGTGTGCAAGGGAGACAAAAATTTGTGTACATATCATCTGCAACCAATCAGCAGAAGGGAGAAACAAACGCTCTCAGCCATTGGCTAAATTTGAATCACGTGCCAGTGACTTCTGGTTTTGTCGCCAATCTGTGAGTATGTCGGGGCATGAGTGCTGAACACTGTATTAATGTATTATAAAGCACTTCATCTTAGCAATGTTTGAACAATTCATTTTGAGACCGGGACGGTGGTGGCCTGGTGGTAAGGGCGCTGGCCTGGTGAGCTGTCCAGGGTGTACTCTGCCCTTGGCTGGGATGGGCACCAGCCTCTCCATGACCCTAATTTGGATTAAGCAGTTACAGAAAATAAATGAATGAGAGGATTTTAAGCCCGAGATGTAGAGTATCTGTAAAGCAGCTTTCCTTCGTGACTGTTTATAGTTAAAAGTGCGCTTGTGTGTTCTCCATGTGTCTGACTTGATTTCACCTGAACAGAATGAAATTGTGGTTGGCTGTATATGACCATAATAGAACTACGGACGAGGTGGTGCGGTATGGCAGCTTGCAGAGTCTGTCTCATGAGCCTGTTATGAAGTAGACTAATGAAGTTACCCAGGACCAGCAGGACATTTCCTTTTAAGTCACATGATGCCCATCAGACATGTGGAATACACAAGACCATCACTTTTAAACCCTGGATAAAAGAAACAAAGCAATCTGTGATGAGGACAATGAGCAGGAAAGAGCTGTTGGCTGATCTCCAAATGTTTATTTTCGTTGGTGTGTGTGCCAACATAAGGAAGAAGGTCATGCGAGGTCATGGATACAGACGCTCCGCATCAATGGAACGTAACGCTGGTAACTTTTTCTGGGTGGAAGGATGTTTTTTAAAGAGGTGCTTAAACTTTTATATTTAGTTATTAAGGATTTCTTTTTAGTTTTGCTAAAATTCAACAAGAATTTCAAAGTGTCATAATTTTATTGACTGTTAAAAATGAAATATCCAAGTTCTAAATTCCTGCGATTTCAATGTTTTATGTTTACCGTCATTAGCGTCATACTGTCTACTGTACTTACAATATACGTTGACCGTATAAGACATCTAATATTGTCCTGGGGTATTTCAGACTAATTTTTGTGCAAAGCATCCACCAGTTCCTGATGATTCCTAGGCGGCGGTACTCGTCGACAAGACACGTCGTTCTAGGGGCCTGCTGGGCGAGAACCTCATCTACGAGGCCGCCTGTCAAATCGACATTCCACCCTTCAGCAGTCCCAGTGCTCGATGTTGATTGTTCTCTGATAGGCGAGGCATCCAGGACATTGAAAAAACTTTTTTTTTCAGCCTGGTTTTGTAGAGAACAAAAATCAATCTCAAAAATCTCACAGGATTAGCAGCAAACACAACGAGTCCAGCAACAGTTCTCAAATTGCAGCTCAAGTGCAGTCAGGTGTGTCACTCAGTCAGTGGCGGATCAACCACCCAAGTTTTCTCTTGTTTTACTGATCAATACTCAGCTGTGAGTATCAAATTGGAATACCGAACTCGGATCTTAAACTGGTGTGCTACTGTAAGTGTTTTCATTGATGCTGAGTGTATTATGAGTAAACACACACACACACACACACACACACACACACACACACACACACACACACACACACGTAAGGGCACTTTGGAACAGCCGGTTAGCCTGATGTGCTTGTGACTGTGGGAGGAGAACCTGCAGACTCCAAACTGAAACACCCAGGCCTTGAATCCATGACCGTCTTATTGTGAAGCATGTGACAACCCAAATTTTTTGCATATAGAATAAAAATCTTGAATGTATTTAAGAGACTGTTGTTTGTTTGTTAGGACTTTTCACAATGCGAGTCCCAAAGGAGACAGCCGGACAGCAGTTTGAGGGACTGAACATGCTGACCAGTCTTTTGGCTCCCAAAGGTTCCAGGAGTGCACAACCTCTGGTGGAGGAGATTGGTAGGCTCGAATGTAACAACTGTCCCAAATTTCTTTTTTTTCTGTCACTCCAAGCCATCTACTGTCTTGTGTTTGGACCGATTTCTGTTTCACTTCCTTGATTCTTCTCTCACTTCAAAGGAGCATGCAGCATGAGTGAGGCATGTCAAGAAGAGAAGGATGAAGAGGATTTTGACTGGCAGGTAGAACAGCAGCCGTACTTTGAGTCAACAGACGAAGAGATGAACAAGCTGCAGAAATACGGCTTCGGAAACCTCAGGACTGGGGTTTTCTCTCGACTTCAGGTATAAAGAACAAGCACAAATGAAAAACAAACTGCAGTGTCCAAGTACACAAAAACAAAGAAAACACTTCAGAAAGTCTTGGGTGGCATAGTGGTTGGCCTGTCCGCCTCAAAACAAGAAGAGTTCGATTCCCAGGCTTGGGGGAGTCTCTATGTGGCATTTGCATTGTCTCCCCACGTATGCATGGGCTCCGCCCCACACTCCAAAGACATTAACATTAAACTAATTGGCTGCTGTACCAAATTGTCCCTAGGTTGTGTAGTTGGCCCTCTGATGGTCTACCAAGCTGTGCACGGTGTACCTCGCCTTCACCTAGAGTGAGCTGAGATAGGCTCTAGCCTTATTTTGACCCCATTGGTCAGCAAATGAGTAATGAGTGAGTTTTCAGAAAGTTCTGAAACCCATTGTTCTCAACCCAAAGTTTCTCTTATTATCATGATACGCATGTCTTTATTACTCAAAAAAATTACCACTTCTCTACTTTAAATCACATTTTATTCTACTTTTTTTTTTTTTGTTAATAGGCAATATGGAGATTAAATCTATAACATGTCACTTTAATATGGTTCACTGTTAAGGAATGTTAATAAAATATGAACTGAATACATTACGAATCTTAATAATATTCGAAGGTGAATGTGTTTCAAGTTCATGAGTTTTGTACTATGATCAAAAAAACAAAAGGTTCGAATTCAAAGATATATCACAGGTTCCACGTCTCCGAGCCTGCGTTTAGATTGAATGTTAAGTTGTCATGTTTAAGTTAAATGCAGCGAGAAATCCTTTTTTTTTTTGTTTTGTTTTTTTTTTTTTTTGTTTTTTTTTTGTTTTTAATATTATGTGACATTTGCATTTATGTGCCAAAAAGGAGGAGTTGTCAGAAGTGATTGATGTGGACGACCCAGAAAACTCCACCCCTGCCAAGAGGAGATCTGATCGCCTGAAAGCAGAGAACACCATATTCTCCAGCGACCATTATCTGTGAGTGTAACGGTCCTTCAGCTACATATTGCGTATGCACTCATTACACATACTCTTTACACACTGATATACTGGGAAATAGGAAAGTCCCCATAATGGTGGTCTAGTGGTATAGGGCGCTGGATCGCTGATCCAAAAGGTTGGGGGTTCGAGTCCCACTATCCACAAGGTTGTCACTGTCCCCCCCAGTGCGGCTAACTGGGTTATCAAAGGCGGGCCATGTCTGTCACTGTCTATGGTGAGAGGCATGTAAAAGAACCATTGCTGACATTCGTAAAGAGTAGGCTGCAAAGTCGTCAGCGTGTTTCTGTCCCTTGCTAAAAGGGTTGTGACAGGAAGGGCATCCGACGTAAAAATCTCTGCCAAATCAAACGTGTGAATCAAGATGATTCGCTGTGGCGACTCCTGAGTAAAAGGGAAAAAGCCGAAAGGAAGACAGACAGACAGGAAAGTCCCCATAATGTCACTCTACGAACCTTTAAGGATCCGCGTAGTTGGAGTAATAACGGCTGAATGTGTTGTGCAGATGTGGGGGATGTGGAAGGTGTAGTCGGCGTTATTTTGGAGATTTTAAAACTAATTTTTCAGTTGAAGTAGTGGAAAAGCCAGTTTACTCAAAGTGAAATATGAATGTCTGATATAAATGACGCACTTGCTTTGCTTCTGGTACTGGCTACTTTCGATTTATGTCAGAGTTTTCTCAGTTTTTTAAGGCACAAGGAAACACGAGGCAGATTTTATTTAGGCTGGTGAAAATGGAGGAGCCACACATCAGACTTTGCCTATAAATGCCTTTTAAAAATTGCTTGTAAAAAATCAACTTCAGGTTGATGCCATGGCGGGTATCCCTGCGAGATGATTGGTCGCGCTCTCATGGGAGCAAAGAGTGGACCCCAACCCCATCCCCCCGATTGAGATCATCTAGTGCACCGGTTTCCTCCAGTAGTTCAAAGACAAGCACATTCGACTAATTGTCTTTTCCAAATTGCCCCTAAGCATGGATGTAAATGTGACTGGTTCTCTCTCTCTCTCTCTCTCTCTCTCTCTCTCTCTCTCTCTCTCTCTCTCTCTCTCTCTCTCACACTCACTCTCACTCTCGCTGTGTGTGTGTTGGCCTTGCAATGGTCTGGTCAGCTGTTGGGCTCCATCATCCCCAGAAAAGTAGAGGGACAGTGATTAACTGATGACAGATTAAGGAGATATTAAAGGTCTGCCGTTGAGTTGGCAGCTAATGGGAGCTTTCACTATACTTTTCAAATATTTACCAATGCAAGTGGCAAAGTTAACAATTTGTTACATAATTTTAAAAACACAAAACTACTTCAGAACACAAAAATCTGGAAAATCGCAAAAAGAAAAATCACATCACAAGATCCAGAAGATCGCTCAAGACGCAAAGCACTGGTAAGACTCAGGGACAGAAAAGTTAGGTCAGACTTTTTGAAAGCCTGTCCAGTTCTGGAAGACAATGCAGCCGTGAGGGGGGGCACAACCCTCACACCGGTCCCAAGCCCAGATAAATGGAGAGGGTTGCGACAGGAAGGGCAGCCGGCGTTAAACTTGTGTCAAAATTCTCATGCAAATGATCAAAACGAAATTCATACCGGATTGGTCGAGGCCCAGTTTAACGAGTGCCATCAGTGTGGTTAACCAACAGGGTGCTGGTGGAAATTGGACTACTGTTGGTCGAAGAAGGAGAGGCGGGAGGCGTGTCCGTAGGCGGAGAGAGAAGAGGAAAGGCATGAGTCTAGGACTGAGAGTAGGGACTTTGAATGTTGGAACTATGACAGGAAAAGGTAGAGAGCTGGCTGACATGATGCAGAGGAGGAAGGTGGACATACTGTGTGTTCAGGAGACCAGGTGGAAAGGTAGCAAGGCTAGAAGCTTAGGAGCAGGGTTTAAGCTGTTTCTCATGGTGTGGATGGGAAGAGAAATGGAGTAGGAGTCATCTTGAAGGAGGAGTTTGTCAGGAATGTTCTAGAAGTGAAAACAGTGTCAGACAGAGTGATGAGTCTCAAGTTAGAAATTGAAGGCGTGATGGTCAATGTTGTTAGTGCTTATGCCCCACAGGCAGGATGTGAGCTAAAAGAGAAGGAGAGATGGTGGAGTGAGTTAGATGAAGTGATGCAGAGTACCCCCAGAGGTGAAAAAGTGGTCATTGGTGCAGACTACAATGGACATGTTGGTGCAGGCAACAGAGGGGACGAGGAAGTTCTGGGCAGGTTTGGTATACAGGACAGGAACGCAGAAGGACAGATGTTGATCGATTTTATAAAAAGGATGGAAATGGCTGTGGTGAATACTTTCTTCCAGAAGAGACAGGAGCATAGGGTGACTTATGAAAGCGGAGGTAAGAGCACACAGGTAGACTACATGTTGTAAGTGACTGCAAAGTAGTAGTGGTTGAGAGTGTTGCCAAACAGCATAGGATGTTGGTGTGCAGGATGATGCTGATGGTGAAGAAGGTGAAGAAGGGAAAGGCAGAGCAGAAGACAAAGTGGTGGAAGCTGAAAAAGGAAGAGTGTCATGTTGTCTTCAAGGAGGAGTTGAAACAGGCTTTGGGTAGTCAGGAAGTGCTTCCAGATGACTGGACAACCACAGCCAATGTGATCAGGGAGACAGGTAGGAGAGCACTACGTGTGTCCTCTGGAAGGAAAGTAGATAAGGAGACTTGGTGGTGGAATGAGGAAGTGGAGGAGTGTGTACAAAAGAAGAGGTTAGCTAAGAAGAAGTGGGGCATTGAGAGGACTGAAGAGAGTAAACAGGAGTACAGGGAGACGAACATACCTTACCAAACAGAAGGCGTATGATGACTTGTATGATAGGTTGGACAGTAAGGAGGGAGAAAATTATTTATACAGGTTGGCACAGCAGAGAAATAGAGATGGGAAGGACTTGCAGCAAGTTAGAGTGATAAAGGACAGCGAGGGAAATGTATTGACTGATGACAGAAGTGTGCTGGGAAGATGGAAAGAGTACTTTGAAGAGCTGATGAATGAGGAAAATGAGAGAAAAAAATAGTAGAAGGGGTGACCATTGATGACCAGGAAGTAGCAAAGATTAGTAAGGGTGAAGTGAGGAGGGCATTGAAGAGGATGAAGAGTGGAAAGGCAGTTGGTCCTGATGACATACCGGTGGAGGTATGGAAGTGTCTAGGAGAGGTAGCAGTAGATTTTTTGACACCGTTTCTTAGAAAGGGTGATAGGAAGGTATCGGCAAGAATGAAAGGAAAAGTGTACAAGATGGTGTTGAGGCCAGCGATGTTGTATGGTTTAGAAACAGTGGCCCTGGGGAAAAGACAGGAGGCAGAGCGGGAGGTAGCAGAGATGAAAATGTTGAGGTTCTCTTTGGGAGTAACAAGGATGGATAGGATCAGGAATGAGCACATCAGAGGGACCGCACATGTAAAAGGTTTTGGAGACAAAGTCAGAGAGGCTAGATTGAGATGGTTTGGACATGAACAGAGGAGGGATAGTGAATATATTGGTAGTAGGATGCTGAGTTTGGAACTACCAGGCAGAAGGCCTAGAGGAAGACCAGAGAGACGGTTTATGGATGTGGTGAAGGAGGACATGAAGGCAGTTGGAGTAAGAGTAGACGATGCGGAGGATATGGTGAGATTGAAGCAGATCATTTGCTGTGGCGACCCCTGAAGGGAACAGCCGAAAGGAAAAGAAGAAGAAGTACAGTTCTGGAAGACGTGCCGGTGAGATAAAACTTAGATGATGTAAAGGGAGAGTATGCAATAGGAAAGGAAAGTGATTCAGAGCAGAACACATTACAGTATCCGTCAAGGACTGAATACTTGTAAATAGAAATGAAGGGAAAGCCTTTCTGTTTCTCCTGTTACACTGACAATATATTTATTTTCATTATTGGGTGGCTTTTATTTACATCGACGAATCTGCTAAAAGGTGTTTGATAGTTTGCATTAGGCTGTTTGCAAATGATGCAGTGTGTAGTTTGTTTCACTCTGGAAAGAGTGTGAAATGATGAGCAGGATGGTTCCAAGAAGGCAAACTGACAGTAATCAGATTAAAACCTTGTGAACTTCTGAATAAAGTAAAACTAGCCACATCTGAACATAATACAGTCGGCCCCCTTCTTATGAAAACCCCTGAATACGAAAAATCCAGTCTACGAAAAAAACATTTTCCTCCATTTTTGTCCTCTGTATATGAAACAAGTTCTTCTTACAAAAAGCGCCAAGTGCGCCATTCAAACATTGAAACATGGCCCGAGTTGCTCTCTCATTGGCTGTCACCTAACATCCCACCCCGCTGGCCTCCCACTGGCCTCCCATTGTCCAGGAGCTGAATCTCCATTGTACTGTACCCATAAAGCTTGTTTGTCACACGCGTAAAGGAGAGCTGTACTGTTGGTTTGTGAGTTCCGTGAGTTTTTTGAGAGTGGTCATTGAAGCTTATTTTTCGTTTTTTAAAGTTGTTTAATTCAGTAAATGTTTAATAAATGTGGCGCGCTCCGCCGAATGTGGGCAAAACGCGGCTCATCCGGACCTCTGATCCCTCAAGCAAACAGATGAATGTTGAGTACTAAACAAGTATTCAAAGCGCACTTACCTGTTTGACAGATTGGAGGTCCGGACTTAATATTCACGTGTTTGCTTGAGGGATCGGAGGTCCGGATGACTCGCACCCCGTCTCAAAAGCTCCGGTGTCGGCTGTGATGCCGCCCACATTCGGCGGAGTGCATCACGGAGCGCGCCATGTGGCACACTCCACCGAGTGTGGGCAGCGTCACAACCGACACCGGAGCCCCAAGACTGGGCGCGGCTCATCCGGACCACTGATCCCTCAAGCAAACAAGTTTGAGGACTAAACAAGTTCAAAGCGCGCTTACCTACTTGACAGATCGGAAGTCCGGACAAGCTGCGTTCCGCCCCAAAAGCTCTGGTGTCTGCCGCGACACCGCCCACACTCGGCGGAGCATGTCACAAATGTTTAATATTGTTTGGTTTGGTTAATAAAAAATGTTTAATAATGTTTGGTTTGGTTAATTAAAAAATTGGTTAATAAAATGTTTAAATGGTTTCATAAATAAATTTCTTTTACTTTTAACACACATTTCATACAAAATTGGTGTACTTTTATAATTTTTAAAGGGTTTATGGGGTAGTCTTGGGAGCCTTGGAATGAATCACGCGTTTTACATGTACCTCTACTTACGAAAACTCCAGGTTATAAAAAATGCTCCGGAACGGATTCATTTCGTACGAATTATATATATGTGTGTGTGTGTGTGTGTGTGTGTGTGTGTGTGTGTGTGTGTGTGTGTGTGTGTGTGAAAGGGGAGGGGGGTAAATATGATCTAAAACGTCATCAGATTTTCTCACTCGTCCTAAGTGGATAAAGTGGAGGATCCTTTGTCATTTATTTACTGAGGAAAACAGACCAAGATTACATATTTGTGAGTGGCAAAGGTTTGTGAACCTCTAGAATTAGCAGGTAATTTGAAGGTGAAAGACAGGTGCTTTCAGTCAATGTCATAACAATCAGGTGTGAGTGGCCTCACTGTTTGATTTCAAGGACACAAAGGACCCCAGGGTCCCCATGATGACATGGGCATACCGGAAGGCAATTTGAAAAATGTCTTGTGGACAGATTAGACCAAAATAGAACTTTTTGGTTTTTGAATGAGAAACATTATGTTTGAAAGTGGAAACAGTGGTGTGTGTGTGTGTGTGTGTGTGTGTGTGTGTGTGTGTGTGTGTGTGTGTTATTAAAAAAATATTGAATAATGGTTTAATTAATAAATATGTTAATAAAATGTTTAAATGGTTTAATAAATAATTTTCTTTTACTTTTAACACATATTTGACACAAAATTGGTGTACTTTTATCATTTTTAAAGGGTTTATGGGGTTTATCCAGTCCAAGGACTGGAGCCTTGGAACGAATTAGGCGTTTAACATGTAAGAGGCGACACCTACTTACGAAATCCCCGCGTTACGAAAATGGTTCTGGAACGGATTAATTTCGTACGTTAGGGGCCGACTGTATATATATATATATATATATATATTTGTATAGCATGCCCTTGACTATTCGCGGTTTTGCATCCACGGTTTGAGTATTCGCTGACTGCCGAGCAACCGGACCGTGATTCAAATTCAGCCAATGGCTGTCCTCCTTTCTCCTGATTGGTTGAGCTGATGTCCCACCCTTTTTTCATCCTTTTCTCAACTTTTTTCACAAGTTGTCAATAAGCTTCTTTTTTTTGTGTGTGTTTTAATTGCCAGTTAAGCTTTATGATACCACTCAGACGCTATGCGTCTTCTCTGGCTAAGCGATAGAAAACGCTGGATGTCTCTTCTGAAGAAATAAGACTTTCACCTGAGAAACGACGGTTTTCTCTGAACTGTTGTATTAAAATCTTTTTCAATTATTATTCCAGTGCAATACCTAAGTTCATGTTTGTGCGTGATATTTTATGTTCTGTAGCATGTTTAACAAATGATACCAAAAGGATAAACTTTATTACAGTACTCTTCATGTCCTTTTACATTGAAGTTGGATTGACGTCTCCGAGATGGCGCTGCCCAGAGGGCGACGTCGCGGCGTTCTCAGAGTCAAATTGTTTCTTTGTTCGTTTTAATTTGTTGTATTTGTTGTTTTGTTTGTTCATTTTTTGCACTATGCTCGTCTACGACCGGTCGACTCTACTACATCTATAAGATTGGAGTATCTTCGGGCGTGTATAACTAAGCAGAGCTAACATGCTATGGTAGGCAGCTCAATGCGAGCCGCATCCCAGCTAACAAAGAAGCCCAGGCGGGAAGGGGCCGAACGACGACTCCGGCGCTTGGGATTGCAGGAGATGAAGGCCGTGTAGCCGGCTGGTATAGTCGCCTTATCGGGTGTACTCTCCTCGAGCTGTTTCACAGAAACACAGTCCTGTAGATCCCGCTGCGCTGCAATCTGAGCATGAAGCTCGTCCATCTTGTTTCGCAGGGACTGAACATTTTCAAGCAGTATGCCCGGAAGTGCTAACCAAGCGCTGGAGAATCTGAGAACTCCACCTGGGCTTATTGTTAGCATTGAGCTCCCAGAGCATAGCATAGCAGCTCACGATAGAAGTTGTTGCGTGCTTAGTTGCCTGAAGCTGAAAGCTGAAGCTGCTCATAGCTGTAGTTGGGTCAACCGATCATAGACGAGCATAGTGCAAAACATGAACAAACAAATAAAACAAATTAAAACGAACAAAGAAACAATTTGACTCCGAGAACTCCGTGACGTTGCCCTCTCGGCAGCGCCATCTTGGAGACGTCACTCCAAGACACCACTCCCAAGTTCAATGTAAAAGGACATGAAGCGTAATACAGTGTATCCTTTTGGTATCATTTGTTAAACATGCTACAGAACATAAAATCTCACGCACAAACATTCTCAGAATAGGTTCTTAGGTAGTGTACTGGAGTAATAATTGAAAAAGACTTTAAAATGAGTGCTAAATGAGTACATCAGAGGGACAGCACATGTTTGATGTTTTGGAGACAAAGTCAGGGAGGCTAGATTGAGATGGTTTGGACATGTACAGAGGAGGGATAGTGAGTATATTGGTCGTAGGATGCTGAGGTTGGAACTACCAGGCAAAAGGCCCAGAGAAAGACCAAAGAGAAGATTTATGGATGCGGTGAAGGCGGACATGAAGGTCGTTGGAGTAAAAGTAGAAGATGCAGAGGATAGGGAGAGATGGAGGCAGATCATTTGCTGTGGCGACCCCTGAAGGGAACAGCCGAAAGGAAAAGAAGAAGAAGAAGAAGAAGAAGAAGACTTTAAAACGCGTGCTTTACAACAGTATATGCTGCATAATGTTTATATATTATCATCAATAAAAGTAAGAGTACAAATTGAAAAGTTTTTCTTAATCATTACTATATTTTACTACATTAATACTGTATTAATGAGTAAGACTGTCTATAGAATGTGTTTAAGAAGCATATTTTAGTGCATGTAATAGATACATAGTATTTTACTTCCGGCTGCTCATTCGCGCATGTGACGTGATTCATGGGGTTTTACTTCCGGGTACAGAACTCGCGGATTATCTCGATTCGCGAGAGGGCTCGGAACCCATATCTTTGGATTGTTTTTGATGAGAGATTTTGGGTTGGGTTTTTTTTTTGTTGCATAATTGGCCTTGTTTTTGTGGCATTTTCCTTAACTTTTTCGACTATTCTTCCTTAATTTCCTCATTTTTGTTAAATTTGATGAATATTTATTTATTTATTTTAAAAAACGCGATGCGCTGATGCCGCATTAATTGAAGCGCGAAGTAGCAAGGAATCCCTGTACTCTCTCTCGTTTTTTTTTTTTTTTGGGGTGTCAAGTTTTTTCATTATGAAGGTTGTAATAACCATAGTGTGTTTTGATGTCCATGGATATATATATATATATATATATATATACTTCTTCTTTTCCTTTCGGCTGTTCTCTTCAGGGGTCACCACAGCGAACCATCTGCATCTTCTACTCTTACTCCAACTACCTTCATGTCCTCCTTCACCACATCTATGAACCTACCAATCTCAGCATCCTACTACCAATATACTCACTATCCCTCCTCTGTACATGTCCAAACCATCTCAATCTAGCCTCTTTGACTTTATCTTCAAAACCTCTAACATGTGCTGTTCCTCTGATGTACTCATTCCGGGTCCTAGCCATCCTCGTTTCTCCCATAGAGAACCTCAACATTTTCATCTCTGCTACCTCCAGCTATGCCTCCTGTCTTTTCCCCAGTGCCACTGTTTATAAACCATACAACTGGTTGTATGGATATATATATGTTAAACATGGCTATATATATATATATATATATATATATATATATATATATATATATATATATACTATGTTTGCAAAATTTTATCAATTTTTGCAGACATAGTATATATGTAGCCATGCTTTATATATACAGTAAAACCTCCGCTGACGAACGCTTAAGCTCACGAACTTTTCGCCTCAAGAACATTAAATTTACGAGCATATAGTCTCTGCTGACGAACTAGTTTTTGGCGGACGAATCAAACCACGTGGTCGAACAGCGCCACGGTGGCGGCCACGAGAAGCTGACGCACGCTCACGGCGTCACAGTTCGTCACCCCCTTTCTTTGAGTGCGGAAGTGGTTTGTGTTTGATAGACATTTTGGACCATATTGAGTGTACTTTTGCTATTATGGGACCGAAAAAGACCCCACCACAGGCGGAGATCATTGAAAAACATGAACGAGATGTGCGTTTGTGTGACTCAGCGTCCCAGTACCAGTACGCTAAGTCTACCATTGCTCCCATCCTTAAGAACAAGGAAGCTATTAAGGGTGCGTGTGTGGCTATGCGTGTTTCCAACAGTAGGCGTTTCCAAACTCTCCTTCCAAACAGTAAGTCCCTCCCTCCCTCCTCCTCCCACTCCATTCCATCAAGCCATCAACTACCATCACAAAGATAAATAAAATGACTTTATTATACAGTACAGTTTATTTCTTTAATTACAATACAATAGCACATTTATTATACATAAAATAAGGTATATTTTTGTGTAGTTTTAAGGCTTATTTAGTAGAAAATTATGTTTTATGGGGACCTGGGAACGGATTATTCTCATTTCAATGGTTTCTTATGGGAAATAAATGTTCGGAAGACGAACTTTTCGCCTTACACACACTTTCTGAGAACCAATTATGTTCGTGAGCAGAGGTATCACTATTTTTTTTTGTACTTGAGATGGTTAAAGAGTGCAGAATATTAAAGATTATGGTTGCGTTTAAGTTTGTCAATTTGTTTTCATCCTGTGAAGATGGAGGGATAATGTGAAAAATACTGGTAAAATGGTTAAAGCAGTATTTTTCTTGACCCCCTTGAATAAACACTAGGATCTGAGACTTTATGTAGACGTCTGTCTAGTCTTTGTGGCTTCATTTAAAATATAGAGATGAGCTTGTTTCAGTTTCCAGTTTACTGTACAATGTTGTTAATAATTCTACAGTCAATCTCTTGTAGCTGTGGCATTTATTTTTTTACTTCCAGCTATATGCTATTTGTTTTGTCACAATTTAATGACTAGTTTTATTTGTTTTACTTTAGCGGCTTGTTCTTGTTATGGCTCATACACTTTCATTAACCCAATAATAAAAGTACATGTTTTCACAGTCCTCAGAATAAGGAAGATGTTTTAGGCAATATGGGGATCCCTCACTTTCCGCAGTTAATTGGGACTGAGATCCCCGCCGCGACTGTCAAATTCCGTGAAATAGGATCGACCCCCCCGACTAAAGATATGTTTATGTGTATATAATATCAATAAATACATATTCAATGCTATAAAAGCTTAGGGCAATGATGGTCTAGTGGATAGGGCGCAGGATCGCTGACCATAAGGTTGGGGGTTCGGGCCCCCACAGGGTTGTCACTGTCCCCCCTGTGCAGCTAACTGGGTTATCAAAGGCGGGCCATGTCTCCACTGTCTATAGTGAGAGGCATGTAAAAGAACCATTGCTGACTTTTGTAAAAAAGTAGGCTGCAAAGCTGTCAGCGTGTTTCTGTCCCTTGCTAAAAAGGGTTGTGACAGGAAGGGCATCCGACGTAAAAACCTCTGCCAAATCAAATGTGCGAATCAGATGATTCGCTGTGGCGACTCTCGAGAACGGGAAAAAGCCGAAAGAAAAGAAGAAGAATGCTATAAATGCTTATAATAACAATTAAACATTCAAAAGTAATGCATAAGATGTACATTCAGTTCAGTTCATTTTCTGTACCCGCTTAATCCTAACTTGGGTCGCGGGGAGGCTGGCGCCCATCCCAGCCAACTTCGGGCGAGGGCAGAGTACACCCTGGACAGCTCGCCAGGCCATCGCAGGGCGGAAACACGCTGACGGCTTTGCAGCCTACTCTTGTCGAAAGTCAGCAATGGTTCTTTTACATGCCTCACACCATAGACAGTGAGAGACATGGCCGGCCTTTGGTAACCCAGTTCGCTCCACTCGGGGGGACAGTGACAACCTTGTGCAGAGTGGGACTTGAACCCTCAACCTTTGGATCAGCGATCCGGCGCCTTATACCACTAGACCACCACTGGCCCCGTGAGATGTACATAAAATATAAATACACACTCAGATGCGCACCTCACATTAAAGTGTAAGTAGTTTTGTTGGGAGGTTTTGGGTTGTTTTTTGTTTTATGTTGGTTTAGGTTTTTTTTTTTTCATAATTGGCCTTGTTTTTGTGGCATTTTCCTTAACATTTTCCCTTATTCTTCCTTAATTTCCTTATTTTTTAATTTGATGAATATAAAAAAAAAAAAAAAAAAACTGAAGCTGCATGAATTGAAGCGTGAAGTAGCGAGGGATCGCTGTACGTTATAAGGGTACAGTGTGATCTGATTGGTTCGCTATCTCAGGATCATATACTGATTGGATAATACTTCAATTATCACGACAGACACGCACAGTGCACAATGGGCGGGCAGCGTCATCGTTATCAAGAATCAAAATGGAAAAATAAACAATAAAATCTCATTTTACTTTGTTTTTTTTTTTCCATGTTTTTCATACTGTACACCAAAACAACTTAGGGGAAACACAAGGGTAAACAGAACACGTATCATTCAGCTGGCTGAAAGCACAAGGCTGACTGGCTCATACTAAAACAACCAAACAGACATCGTTAGCGACAGGGAGTCTCAAAGCTATTCGCTACTTCAAAGCGCGGATTACCTGAGCTGCCTCAGTGTCGTCGTTGAAATATGTACATATCAACTATAAAGATCTTGTTTTAAAAAGCTTTTATAATTATGTTTCTGTACAGTAACAAAGGATATTTTATATATTTATATATTTTATATATATATTATAATAAAGGATGTTATCATAAAATCAAAAATTTGAATGACAAACAGCTGTAAAACCACTGTAGAATTACAGGTGTATATACACTAATATCTACTCGGTATTATTGATCTCCAATTAAAAAGAAACAATCTTGTCTGAGACTTGTTTATGTTTATTCCTGACAGGTCTGATTTATACGAGGGAGATGAGATGAGACACGTTCATCTTAGTTTTAAACCATGGTGGATGGAGATGAAGCCAGACTCGGACGCTGTAACCCGTGAGTAAACATCTTAAAGTATGCGTTCGCTTAAAGTCCATAACTTGAACTGACTTCCACGGCTGACTGGTTCGTTAATGCAGATTTGTCAATAAGGGTGATTAAGATCCTCCTCCCGAGAGAAAATCTTAAAGGAACATGATGGCAGGTCACAGCTGTCGCTTTACGTTCTCAAATTTATCTCAAAACATTCACAGCGTTGCGTTTTGGTTGCTTGGTTCATGGCCTCATTGCAAAAAACATGTTTGAAATTTCCACGAATGTCACAAAACAGGACTCTGACGTGGAGAATCGAATGGTTTGAGAACAAAACGCAACTGATTTTTTCAAAATTTTTATTATTATTATTATTGCCCTGTGCCTGAAGGGCCACCCCTGCTTCCAGGAGGCACAAGGCCCCAACCCGCCAGTCAACTTTCGTCAAGAGTCTGCCCAGGGTGTACTCTGCCCTCGCCCAGAGTTGGCTGAGATGGGCGCCAGCCTCCCTGTGACCCTAACTCGGATTAAGCAGTTGAGAAAAGGGATTATTATTGTTATTATTATTATTATTATAATGATGGATTGACCTCTCGTCACCTCACGCTAGAGAAATGGGGGATCAGCATCGATCTGATGAGTCACTAGGCTCAAGTGTAAAAGCAAAAAAGAGTTAGCTGTTGTTATTATTATTATTATTATTATTATTATTATTGTTATTATTATTATTTAGGTAATATGGGTACTGCAGGCATCTCCTGTCGTTCTGTGAGATCTTGCTCCTCGTTCTGGTTTGATATTGTGTGATATCTTGTTTATCGCTTTTCGGTGGTAATGAAATGTGATTTGTTCGATTCCACACTACTTTCAAATGATCCATTTTGTATATAACTAATAAGTTGTTGGCATATCGCTTCATTCAGAATTGATCTTTTTCCGTCAAGGCTCAAGTTTAACCTTCCGGAACTGTAATAGTATGATACAGATGATAAGATGGATAAAAATCAATACTGCTTTAATGTCTTCAAGTGAAGAGTACAAAAGTCAATGCTAAACACAGCCGGCCGGGTCAGTCTGCACCGTAGCTGTCAGCATTATGAGCTTCTTGTTTCATTCATTCATTTTCTGAACCACTTAATCCTAATTAGGGTCGCGGGGAGGCTGGCGCCCATCTCAGCCGACTCTGTGCGAGGGCAGGGTACATCGCAGCTCACCAGGCCATCGCAGGGACACCACTCATACTCACATGGATGATTTGGAACAGCCGGTTAACGTACTGTGCATGGTTTTGGACTGTGGGAGGTAACCGGAGTACCCGGATAAACCCACACAAACACACGGAGACCGTGCAAACTCCATGCAGAAACGCCCAAGCTGGGAATCGAACCCAGGACCTTCTTGCCGTGAGGCTAACGTGCTAACCACTATGCCAGCCACTGTGCTGCCAGCTTTCTACCTTTAAAGACAACACAGCACCGCAGTTTGTCAGCAGTTGACAGAAATCCGAACTTGTCGAGCTCTTTGTGCCGTTTTTCCAGCGACCTGTTGCCAGAATGAACCAGCAGGTGGCATCACGTTGCTAAAAACCCCTGTCAGAGTGTGGGAGATGGGGGACTTGTAGCAGACTCACAAATGGCAGCATATTTTACTGGCTCGAGTTCGAGGATTGTAGCTGTTTGGATCTTGTGGTCAGTTTGAATTACTTAAACCCGATGGTGACTCAGAACAGTGTTTCTGTGGCGTTAAATTGCAGACTCATTCTGCAACTGACGTGCACCATGATTCATTTGAGTATTTTCGTCTGTCAGGCAAACACACCACCCAAAACTGCCTACTCTCACAATGTCAGCTCCATCTCTCTCTCTCTCTCTCTCTCTCTCTCCCTCCCTCCCTCGCTTGCTCACTCCCCACCCTCTCTCTCGCCCCCTCTTGATTGCTCACTGGCTCCATCTCTCTCTTCCTCTCTCTCCATCTCCATCTCTCTCCCTCTCTCTATCTCTCTCTGCCTATTTCTCCCTTCCTCCCTCCCCTATATATATATATATATATATATATATATATATATATATATATATATATATCTTTCTATCTCTATCTATGTATCTTTGTATCTGTCGTTCAATTTTCCTATATCTCTCTCCCTGCCATTCTATTTCTATCTCTCTTTCATGCTCCCTCTTTCTCTCTGTTTTTCTCTATCCCTCAGTGTCTCCCTGTCTTTCTCTCTCCCCTCTCTTTCTGATTCAACTGTTTCTCTCCCCCTTGGTTCCTGTCACTGCCATTTAAAATCAATGGGCTTATCTGACACATTTAAAGCTGTAATGCATGGGTCATTGACTCCTGTGTGTGTGTGTGTGTGTGTGTGTGTGTGTGGAGAGTTGAGAGCGATTAAGCACTGCAGAGACGTACCGACAATTCAATCACACACTCGCACACTTTGTCTGCCTTGAGCAGCCTGTTAATTTTGCAAAAGCCCCGCGGCCCTGACGAACAAATGACACTGAGCCACCAGCGTATGGTGGCTCAGAGGAAGCCCAGGAGGGAAGAGGATTAAGATGGAATAGATAGTGCTATTGGGGGGAGAGAGAGAGAAAGAGAGAGAGAGAGAGAGAGAGCTAAAACAAGAGGAGGAGAGGCACATGTCAGATCCACAGGAGCATGACTGTACCACTGGAGCAGCTGTCAGTCTTCTGTAAGCAGATATCAATCATCAGCGTGCAACTTTGATACGCTTACCGCGAGACATGCCCTGTAAAGAACAGCTACTTAACACATTCCACGCCTGTCTGCCTCACACAGTCATCGTCTGTACACACATACATGCCTCTATCTCTGAGCATCGGCTGCTCGGAGTCCAGAATCCATTTGAAGGAATCCCAGAGCATTTCAGCTCATGGCTTGTCTGTGTTGCTGTGTGTTTATTAAAGTGGTGCTTTAGGCTTCCTGCAGCCAGCACACTCATGAAATGACAGGTCGTCATGAATTTATTCTTCCAGCATGTCTCACACTTCAGAGGAACGCCTTAGTCATCTTGTCTTAAAGAAAAGCTCTGAGTTCATTTTATTATTTCTATCTTGTGCATGTGCATGAAGTGTCTTGGGGGTGATGGACTGATGCAGTGGTTAGCAAGTCCACCTCACAGCAAGAAGGTCCTGGGTTTGAGTCCCGATTAAGGCCAGGTGATATGGCCAAAATTTCATTTCATGATACAGTAGGCCCCCGTTATTCGTGGGGGTTCGGTTCCAGCCCCTCACGCGAATCAAGATAATCCGCGAGTTCCGTATCCGGAAGTAAAATACTATGTATCATATTACATGCGCTAAAATATGCTTCTCAAACACATTCTATAGAGTCTTACTCATTAATACAGTATTAATGTAGTAAAATGCAGTAATTACGTAAAAGCTTTTTCATTTTGTACTGTGATATTTATTGATAAAATTATATATATACTATATATAAAACCAATAAATATCAAAATACAAAAATTAAAGTTTTTACTTAATCATTACTACATTTTATCTATATATACAGGGATCCCTCACTTTCCGTTGTTAATTGGGACCGAGATCCCCACACGATCACCGAAATCCGCAAAGTAGGATCCCTCCACACCCGCCACCCCCACTCCCGACTGACGTAAGCGTACATGTATATGTGTATATAATATCAGTAAATACATATCCAATTCCATAAATGCTTATAATAACAATCAATCATTCAAAAAATAACATAATATGTAAATAAAATATAAATACTCTCCAACTTACCAACATTCGTTTTGCAAACATCCGGACATACCAAGCTGTCCAAGGTCGAAAGTGAAATGAAGTTGAAGAACAAATAAAAATAGAAATGGAATAAAATCTACAGAAAGATAGATCATAAATTTAAGTATGAAATATGATTAAACATTATCCTGAGGTACACTTAATACTAGGCTTCGGCAGAGGGGGGGCGTGGCTGCGCAGACGCGCACACACGGATGCAACAATGTATCCAGCTTTGATGGGAGATTTGGGGTTATTTTTTGTGACATTTTCCTTAACTTTTCCACCTATTCTTCCTTAATTTCCTTATTTTTTATGTAAAAGAACATAAAAGTGTGACGTAATGACGTAATGACGTAATGACGTTTCAGCCGGACCCAGAATGCAGGAGGCAGTGTGAGATGGCACAGAGTGGATTTATTATTCAAAGGGGAAGCACTTAAACAGAGCGCACACACTTTATCTGCAGTACTGGTGACGAAGAGAAACACAAAAGATTAAGCACTAGAACCAGAGCCAGAGAGAACACAATGAAACAGGGACGTGATGTGAGTTAATACTCTGAAGCAGAGGTGAGCGTGCTTGTGTTTATTGGGAGTAGATAAGAGGAGTGAATTCAGGTGTGTGCTGCTTGAATCAGCCCAAGCAGCTCAGCCACGCCCCTCAGCCGGAGCGGAGAGAAAACGGAGTTAGAGGCATCACCGCCAAAATCAACGTCCCCCAAAAACACAGACCATAACAAAAAGAACATAAAAGAACATGAAGTGTAATAAATTGGATAAACTAAACAAAAGGATAAATATGCTACAGCACAGCACATAAAATCATACAAACATTCTAAACATTAACTTAGGTACTGTACTGGAATAAGAATTGAAAAAGACTTTAATACTACAGTGCTTTACAACAGGTCAGATGATTATTCCTCTTCAGGCACTTTCGAGGAAATTGTCGTTTCTTCAGGAGAAAGTCTTATTTCTTCAGAAGAGACATCCAACGTCATTACCTTTTTCTGGCGCTTAGCCGTCGTTTGAGTGGCATCATAGAGCTTAACTGGTAATTAAAACGCACACAAAAAAATGCACATTGACAACTTGTGCGCGAATGAGAAAAAGGGGCATATACATCATCTCAACCAATCAGCAGGAGGGAGAACAGCCATTGGCTGAATTTGAATCACGTGACAGTTACTCGGCAGTCTGCGAACATGCAGGAGCGTGAGTGCAAAACCGCGAATAGTCACTTGCCTACTGTATAGTTAATTTCCAAATACCAACACACACACACACACACACACACACACACACACACACACACATATATATTATGAGGTGGTGGATTGGTGGCTAATGCGATGATCTATTACTGTATTGTTCGTCCGTCTGTCCATCCGCAGCTGCATTCCCTGCAGAACTTAAACACCATCACTGTTCATCACTGTTTTTGGTGTTGATGTTAGGACCTTGTAACTCATTTTATAATGTGGCGTATAATTGGCTGAGGGTTGTTTTCCACTTTGCAGGGCAGTTTTTACATGAGCCGTTACGGTGGTGCAAATTGTTCCATGCATGCGACCCATGTAACATCACTTTGCACAATTTGTTTTTATGCATACGTGCACGCACAGCTGACGGTTTCTTCAACGGTAAATTATGTTTATAGTAAATTTCTTTTCTCTTCCCCCACAAGACGTTCTACAAACACTCGTGATAGGAGCACTTTAATCTGCAGGAGATTGTGTGTGAAAATTTGGCTTACATATCTAACATCACAGATCTGCCAGGGAGGAGAAGCGTCTCTAATGACACATTTACGGCAGAAATTTACCGGTACTGATCTGTAGCTGATTAATTCTCTCTCTCTCTCTCTCTCTCTCTCTCGCTCTCTCTCTCTCTCTCTCTCTCTCATTCTCTCTCTCTCTCTCTCTCTCTCTCTCTCTCACATTCTCTCTCTCTCTCTCTCTCATTCTCTCTCTCTCTCTTGCCCTCTCTCTGTTTCTTTCTCTCTCTCGCTCTCTCTCTCTCTCTCTTTCTCTCTCTCTCTCTCTCTCTCTCTCTCTCTCTCTCTCTCTCTCTCGCTGACACACACACCGCATTAAGCTTGTCCTCATGTAAAGCCACCTTTTATTGCTCTTTAATTGCCTGGATTGACAGTTCCAAGTAAGCTGGCTGTGATTCAGGCATAGTAAATGCCAGCGCCGGAATACTTCTCCTGCCTCCACACTCCATCAACACTGTTTGCTTTTCGCAGATTGCTCGAACTACATCATCCTTTATAATTCATTAAAATAATGCTTATTAACTCTGATGCATTTCTTTTTTTTTTTTTTAATGATTATTATTTTTGACTATATTTTGGAATTACACAATTACTGTAACTGCTTTTGGAGTCATATTCTCTTTATATGGAAGAGATGTTGCTTTATATAAGGAAGTTACCCAGGCTCAGTGAACCACCACACACTCTTGACCTCTTTATTTGCATGTGGCTTTATCTGACTTGATAAAAGAGAGCACATGCTATCAGTGCACCTTTCAGTGTTTTGTGATGTCATTTGTTAACTTGTCTAATAAGTAGCCATTCTATGCTCATTAGATTCGTGATCGGTCCAAGTGTAGTCCAATAGCACTGGGTATGATATGAGAATACAACCTAAATCACGGGCGTGAAACTCAAGGTCCACGGGCCAAATCCGGCCCGCCAACTGGCCTCAAAGAGCGTTCAGGGAATACGATTGTCATACATTGTTTGCCTCGACCATTACCATGTTAATAAGGTACCATCCTAATGAGGTATGACTCTTCCATCGACCTAATTCATCATCTCTCCACGAGGTGGATCAGCCTATTTCAAGGACAGCTAGTCATACATGACTCGAGTAGGCGTACATGCTCCCCATTCTTATAGCTCCTGAGGGGTGGTACCTAATAACGACAAACAGGAAAAATACCTAAACAAAGCATTTTACCATGAAGTTTTAATGGTTGCCATTTCAGAATAAATTATCAGTGATTATTCGGCCCTCGATAACATTTAAATTTGGTGACGGTGGCCCTCAATAAAAATGAGTTTGACACTACCGACCTAAATGGTACACCAGCCCATCCTAGTGCATCACATTCGCTCTGAGAGATGGTTTAATGGTACGAGGTGCAGGAACTCCACACATGTAGTATCATGAGCATGGGATTGGACCCTTCCATGTGTGAGGTGACACTGCTGCCTGTTTGCCATTGCTCATAATCTCTTGGGGGGGGACCCCATTATGTTGCATGGTTAGACCACATTAGGCTGATTCCATATTGCTCCTAGGTGTGAGTGTGAATGATTTTGCATCCATCGCCCTGCGATGGACTGGTGAGTTGTTCACTTTGTACCCCACATTCACAAAGAGATGTTCAAGACAAGCGCCGGCCTCCCCTTGACCCGAAGTGAATTAGGCAGTTTGATAATTGAATTATGTTGCATATAAAATACAAATGTTTAGTTCTGTTTTACATTATGGTTAACCTGACCAGGTAAATTCTGTTATGGTTTTGGGAACCTTTAGGATTACTTTGCTGGATCCACAGTTCGCCAATAATTCCATAAATGTGTGTTATCACTGAATTCCCACTGATGGCGAGTCTGTTTCCTTGGTAATTAATGATGGCTGCATCACAGAGCTTGAAACACAACCAGTTGCTTTGTACATTTGCTTAAACTGCTGGTGTAATGGTTCTGGAATGATATGAAGATGACCATATAATAATTTACATCAGGATGTAAATGACTTCTTTGTTGGAAGAATGAAGGTTATGATGTGCACTGACTGACTCCATCGTTTACAGCATTTGCATGTGTCTGCTTGCAAATTTTGTTGACGCACCACTTCTCTCTTCTCCACTGGACATTTGTGTGGATTTAGTTCTGAAGAAGTTAAGTCTCTTTTCAGAGCCCTTATCGGACCAGCTAATCGCAATGTGTCAGTCACACTCATTTGCATAAGGATTAGCTTCACTGAACTTTAACATCAGCACAACGAAGATCTGCACTCTATTAAATGGAGAATAAGTACAGAGCAGTGAAATTCTAAGTGGACATGCAGCATAACAAGTGTCTGAGTGAACATTAAACCGAGCGTTTTATACTGGAGAATTCTTTCCAGGATATTTTCTCTGATTTACTATTTTTTTTAATACACTACAAAAAAAGGTTCTTTAAAATGGGATAGGTGGACAGGGCTGCACTTATCACCATTTGTAGACCTTTGTAGCTAAGTTGAGGTTGTCAGGTTGTCCATCTGACCATCATGAGAACAAGATCTCAAGAACAAGCATGAATGTTTGTCGGGTTTATGTGGCTTTATTACTGTAACAAGCAGATGTGCTCAGAAGTATTTCAGATTTAGGTAATACATAACACAAAGCTCCCAATTGCTATCTTTGCTGATAGGTGTATTTGTGTATATATATATATATATATATATATATATATATATATATATATATATATATATATATATATATATATATATATATAGAGAGAGAGAGAGAGAGAGAGAGAGAGAGAGAGAGAATGGGGCAGTGGTGGTCTAGTGGTATAGGGCGCTGGATCGCTGATCCAAAGGTTGGGGGTTCGAGTCCCACTCTCCACAAGGTTGTCACTGTCCCCCCCAGTGCGGCTAACTGGGTTATCAAAGGCGGGCCATGTTTCTCACTGTCTATGGTGAGAGGCATGTAAAAGAACCATTGCTGACATTCATAAAGAGTAGGCTGCAAAGTCGTCAGCGTGTTTCTGTCCCTTGCTAAAAAGGGTTGTGACAGGAAGGGCATCCGACGTAAAAACCTCTGCCAAATCAAAAAAACGTGCGAATCAAGATGATTTGCTGTGGCGACTCCGAGTGAAAAAGGGAAAAAGCCGAAAGGAAGACAGAATATATATATATATATATATATATATATATATATATATATATATATATAGAGAGAGAGAGAGAGAGAGAGAGAGAGATACACACACACACAGTGGTACCTCTCCTTATGATAGTCCCAGAAAACGAAAAATCCAGGTTACGAAAAACATTTTCCTAAATTTACCGTCTCTGTATACGGATAGGATGGATAGGATCAGAAATGAGTATATCAGAGGGACAGCCCACGTAAGATGTTTTGGAGACAAAGTCAGAGAGGCTAGATTGAGATGGTTTGGACATGTACAGAGGAAGGATAGTGAGTATATTGGCAGTAGGATGCTGAGGTTGGAACTACCAGGCAGAAGGCCTCGAGGAAGACCAAAGAAGAGATTTATGGATGTGGTGAAGGAAGACATGAAGGTCGTTGGAGTCAGAAAAGAAGATGCGGAGGACAGGGTGAGGTGGAGGCGGATGATTTGCTGTGGCGACCCCTGAAGGGAGCAGCCGAAAGTAAAAGAAGAAGAAGAAGAAGAAGAAGAAGTATACGAAACAAGTTCTCCTTACGAAACGCACCAAATGCGCCATTCAAACATTAAAACTTGCCATGGAAACATTCAAACAATGTGCGAGTTGCTCTCCTATTGGCTGTCTCCCAACATCCCGCTTCATTGGCCTCCCATTGGCTAGGAGGGATGATGCAGCTCCCTCCCATTGGCTGTCTCCCAACGTCTCGCCCCGCTGGCCTCCCATTGGCTAGGAGAGATGACGCAGTTCCCTTGTGCAGCAGCTTGTTCCATCAGTTTTTCGAGTGTGCTCATTGCAACTGTATTTTTTGGCGCAGGCTTTTAACCTTTCATAAAGATTATAACTCCGCTAAGAAGACATGGTCAACACGAAGTAAGTACCTTAAAGGGTATATGCTTTTATAATTTTTAAAGGGTAGTATTGGGGGCCTTGGAACGAATCATGAGTTTTACATGTAAAATGTGGTTCTACTTTTGAAAAACCCAGGTTACGAAAAAGGCTCTGGGACGGATTAATTTCATAAGGTGAGGTACCACTGTATACATGTTGTTATAAGGGTAGCATGGCGAAGGAGTAAACAACTAAATAAATCTCCTCATGCGTTTCCTAGATTCATTATGAAGTGAAAGCAGGAAACTGTTCATCACATTTCAATAAAATTTTACTCCGTTTCACAAGTTCATGTTCCGTGTTAAAGCAAAGATTGTGTCTGAGTTTTGGAACTGGCACCTGATCACATCTCATAGAACGTAGTAGAGGTGGTGCAGACATACTAAACCAGCATTGTTTTTATCACCCGAACAGAGTAGTTGTCAATTATTTTCTGTGCCCCCCCCAGGAAGAAAAAACAATTCACTCCCCCACCGCCCATGAGTGACTATAAATAGTATTATTTGTCTATAAAATTGACAATAGTACACCGCTACATAACATTATATCTTTATTAACATTAAAAACAAAAAAAGCAAGAAATATAGTTCGACTTACAACAAAGAAAAACTTCATTAACATTGTTTTTTAATCTGCAATTGAAAAGATTTAAAGTGCACCAATGTGCCTGAAGTTAAAAAAATACATTCTTATTTAAACTCATTCAACTTGTTTATGTCTTAATATCTCTCCACCTCTCCACCTTTCTCTTCGTTCCTGTTAGAAATTTTTCCGTGTTGTTTCTTGAGGGGTTGTGTACTGCACTTTATATCATTTGCTCATATGAAAAACTGCTACACCATAGCGTGACATGAGAGTGCCACTGACAACTAGTGGAGTGGAGGTGCAATTACACTTAATCCTCGTACACAATCCCAGAAAAGCATGTTCCCCAGCGCTCCCCCCGGTATCACACCGTGCCCCCCCTGGCATCATACTATGCCCCTCAAGGGTGGTGCACCCCATTATTTGAGAAGCACTGCCCGAACACCATCATTTGTCTGCTTGTGTGTGTGTGTGTGTGTGTGTGTGTGTGTGTGTGTGTGTGTGTGTGTGTGTGTTGGAGGTAGTTGTGATGACAAGCATAAAAGACTGCGTTAATCACCACGTAAGAACCAATTAGAACCTCAAATCTCAAATGCCCATACTCCCAGCATGCACCTCTATAGTTCAAGACCCTAAATAAAATCCTTTAATTTGTTTCATGTTGAAAAATGCGAATCTTCTATTCTACATAAAGAAGCTAACAGGGTAAAGGCGTGCGTCTATGTCTATAAACTCAGGAAAATGTTTTTCGTAACCTGGAGTTTTCGTACCCAGGGGGTTTCGTAAGTAGGGGGCCGACTGTATTTATTCATTGCTTTTTCAAAATAAAAAAAACGCCCTTGCGTTCATCATAGCATTGTCTCCACAAACGTGTGCACTGTCACAACTTCTATACAATGCTCAGCTGAAAATATTTTTTTTACCGAGATCCTGTGCTGAGGACAGTGGAGTTAAATTACAAAATAAAGTTTTCTCCAGCACATCCTGGGAACTTTCAGTAGGTTAAGCTCAGGACTCCGGATTCCTCATGCTCCCTGAACCACTCTTTCATTATTTGAGTCCTCAATTTATATCTGCCATCATCATCATCATCATCATTATCATCATGTTTCCCCTGTGGCGTCGTGGACAACCTTGGGGCGCTTTTGCTGGAATCGAGTACCCAGCATTCGCAAGAAATTGGTCTTCGCCATCTATGAAGACTCGATTTCATTACTTTTTCAAGCACTGTTATAAAATCGCTTAAATTAACTAGGAGAAAGAGGTTACTTCACTTCCTAGTCGCCAGTGACTCCACTGGCTCACTCTGCCGCAAGGCCGAGCTACCCAGGGTGCACCTGTGCTAATGACGGAGGTGGAGTCTGGCTTGAGTGTGATAGGCGTTTAGATTTAGCAGGGCTTACAATACGACTGCCTTCTAAGTCGAGCGGATAAATCCGAAAGTTGCGCTTCAACACTCCATGCAGGGAAGAAAAATCGAGTAATGTGATAACCTGCCCATTCAGTACATTCAGGTCATCATTTGCTTCCTTTTATCGCCACATTAGTGTTGCTGAGCCACGACCGGACCAACTCGAGCAGCCATTAAGATTATACGCTGAAATCAAAGATAAATGCCCTCCATCAAAATATTGTGCGGCTTTTGTTGGCTGAGCAGTGTACATACACATACAAGCCAGTGAACGCAATATGCATGTCTTTGGACTGTAGCAGGAAACCGGAGTACTCAGAGGAAACCCACGCAAGTATAGGAAGAACATGCAAACTGCACACAAACACCCTCGCTGAGAGCTTGTTGCTGAATGGTGGATGTGCGAACCCCTGTCACAAACTGAAGCATTTTATTTGGATTATTTTTACTAGCAAGTGGTTTTTAGCGCATCTGGCCACAGGCTTATGCCATGGTGATGCAGCATCTGTCTCTCTGTCCTTCCATTTTGTTTGTTGTATCTGATAGAGCTCGGTGGGCCATTTTATTGCTCAGCTCAATGCATCCTTCTGTTCACTTCTATTCCCTCAGGTCTAAACACACATTTTCCTGTTTCTTTCTTTTAACTACAGAAATAAATATGTTTATAGAATTTCACCGAACATGGTTGATCTTATAAATACATCCATTTGCTGCAGTACAACACAAATGAATATATTTTGCGTGATGCTTATATTAAATATTTAGTCAAATACTTGGACTCGCTGAAATTTATGTTTTTGCACGGGCGCCGGATGAGTACAACATCATTGACATTCTGGTCTTTTGGCTGCCCTTGTTGTCTATTCCCAATCCTCTCTCTCTCTCTCTCTCTGTGTGTGTGTGTGTGTGTGTGTGTGTGTGTGTGTGTGTGTGTGTGTGTGTGCGCTTTTACTTTCACTATAAAATATAGTTGTGAGTTCTACACTTTTTTTTTTTACACATCAGCTTCACAGATTATTTACCTGATCTCCTCAAGGACTTTAGTGGCTACAGGATTTTGTTCATGGCCACATCAGACCTCTTCTTGTCCTGAACTCTAGCAATGCTGCCTCTGAACTGATATTACTAAGTGTGTGATATTTTAATGATGATGGTTTTTCAGATACCAGATTTATCGGCATCCTGACAGAGTGATTGACGAGATACGAGCGTTGCATGAAACACATGTGAACCGTGCTGCAGAAGTTCTGCACTCTGATCTGTTCAGTCAGTAACTGAAGATCAGGGTGTACTATTAAAATATTGTTTAATCTTAGACATTTCACCGTCCTACAATTAAAAAATGTGTGGAAATGAAGACACAGACACTTTTATTGCTTGTCAGATGGAGTAGATTTCCAGTGTAACCTTTAGCTTGGGATGCTACAGACCAGGCCCTCCTCAATGCCCCCCAAGTGATCGGACTCCATTTGGCAAAAGCATTCTCAGGCTAAGCGTGTTAAAGGTAAATGATTGGTTTACATTTCTCAAACCTCAGGTTGTAGCTGTCATGCTGTTTTCTTAAAAGATATTTTCAAAAAGCAGTAATTAAAAAGGGATTACAGTGATTTATCCACTCTCTTTAGCAAGTGTCTGGAGTTTCATATGTATATTTACACCAGCCTGTCTCTTCGGCTCCTGAAACCTAGTCAAACATTTATCATTGCCTCAGAAAGAGAGAGAGGGAGGGGGTGAGCGAGAGAGAGAGAGAGAGAGAGAGAGAGAGAGAGAGCGAGAGCGAGCAAGGAAGAGAGAAAGTGAGAGCGAGTCCCTGTCATCATGTTACAGGAATCCAGCACCATTTTGGCTGAGCCAAGACCCAGCTGCAGCCAACAACCTTGTTTGAAGAGTGTGTGTGTGTGTGTGTGTGTGTGTGTGTGTGTGTGTGTGTGTGTGTGTGTGCGTGTGTGCTTGTGTGCGTGCGTGCGTGTGCGTGCGTGCATGTGTGTGTGTGTGTGTGTGTGTGTGTGTGTCTCTGTAATGGCCTCCAGATCGCAGATCAGTTGCTTGTGTATATCAAGTGCTCTGTATTGAGGCAGCCTGTTCTCCTATACTGCTGCCAGAGAGATGATCACTTTCAGCCGCTCTTTACACCACCCCCACCCCCACCCCCATAGCACTCTTACCCCGCACCCCTGGAGTACTATCAGGGCATCAGTCAGGCTTATTTATCCTCTCTTTGTGCACTTAGTTCAGCTGCACACATTAAACATTTGCAGTGATCAATCTCTGAGTAATAAACTTGCCTCCCAGAGTCCAACTTTTCTTTTGTATGTCTGTGTTTTGTTTTTGTGTTCACACCAGAACAGTCATTCATCTTTCCTCACATAGTCTGTGTGTTGATGTGGGTTTTGAGAAAGATGTGCTGCAGGGAGAAAATTCCGCCTGCCACAGCACAGTGGTAACCAAATTCTTATTTTATTGAGGGACAGATGAAGGGAACGTATGAGGTACTGCCCACAGGCTATCTGTGATAAGAAGAATAAATCATGAAACAGGCGTGCTCAATTTCAGATAGTACGTGGCTTTTAATCAATGTAACTAGTGTAATGGTTGTTCTGTACACAAAAGAATTCTGTAAATCGTTCTATCACTTCTTATATGCTTTATTAGGACATACTACAAGGAATCGGTGCGATCCGATTGATCTGCTCCCTCGGGATTAGAAATCATTATTCTGAGTGTATAAGTCACCAGTCAATACAATGGACAGTTTGTCACAGTCACTTGGGGTCATTATCATCACACTACAAATTTGAACAAATAAACTGGTTTATTAAATAAAATTGTTTGTTTTGGTTGCTATGTGTTTGTTATTATTTTCTTGTGTTTCCGTTGACTAATCGCTGAGGTAGGAAGGGAGTCTCGAGCCCCAACCACGTAGTATGGCTGCTTCCCGAGGGCCTGTTCCTCAGTGAAGACCGTTAAAGCCTTGCCAGATCAAAACCCCCAACATAATTCTTAAAACGTATATAAGTTTTTATCATGGGCAGAAGTTAAGACTCTGGATTACTTCTCCAAACATCTGGGGTTCAATCTCAATCACTGTTGGGCCCTTGAGGAAAGCCCTTACTCCTCAATTGGTATAAAAAATAATGACTATGTTGTTCTGGACAGGAGCATCTGCAAAATGTCCTAAATGTAAATATTCTGAATCTGCCCGCTGTTGCTTTTCAGCCATTTTATATTTAATGAGACGGCCAGCCTGATAGGGTTAGCGTTTAGCATCGCATAGAGTGCTCTGAGAACCTCACCTAAACGATTCTCTCACAGTTGCATTATGTAAAATAATAGCTATAAACATCTCACTTTTTTATTTTATATTACACTAAACCCATTATTCTCCTCAGGCTTAGTGGATGTTGCTTCATTGAGTTATCCTGTTCAATTCTACATTATGTCTGAATTTCAACGATTCAGCAACACCCCCCACATTATTTAAATTATTTTCAAATTAAAAAAAAAAAAAAAATTATAACTGAATTATAACTGTTTCCAATGTGGACCAAGGTCTGGCTATGGTGATACAGTGATCGCATGGCCTGTAGCCATGGGTCCAAAACACTATACTATTGGAGCACGCTCCGCAAGATAACCCAAGGGACTCGGTCAAAAGCTTTTTCCAAATCCACAAAACATATGTGGACAGATTGGGCAAACTCCAGTGCCCCCTGCAGGATCCTGTGGAGCGTATAGAGTTGGTTGAGGGTACCGGAGGCAAGAACATGGCCCATTCAGATTCCATGTCACCCGCCTATTTTGGGACATGGTAGGAGTTAAAGGCCCCTCTGACAGGAGACTTCACCAAATGTTCCCAGGAGACCCTAACTACACGCTTGGGTCTGCCAGATCTGGAGGGCAGACTCCCCCGCATTGGAGACAGCTCACCACCAGGTGGTGATCGGTTGACAGCTCAGCTCCCCTCTGGACAGTCCGTTGAAGACTACAAAGTCGACGACAAAGACTTGTACAAGCCGTGACATGACTAGAAAGTTGATCATCGAACTGTGACCTAAGGTGTTCTGGTGCCAAGTGCACTTATGGACACCCTTATGTTTGATCATGGTATTTGTGATGGACAAACTGTGACGAGCACAGAAGTCCAACAACAAAACACCATTCAGGTTCAGACTGGAGAGGCCGTACCTACCGATCACACTATTCCAGCTCACATTGTGTTGTATGAGTGAGTCTCTCGGGGAGCATTCTCCAACATATCCCCTCAAGAGTCCAAAAAGGGTGGGTCTCTGAACTGTCATTTAGTGCATAAGCACAAACAACAGTCAGGAATCCCCCCCACCCCACCCCACCCGGAGATGGAAGGAAGCTACTCTCTCCCGATGAGCAACTCCAGAATGGAATAAGATCTAGCCCCACTCGAGATGGGTGGTTACAGACCCCAAGCTATATCTAGTCAGTATCTCTCCACCTCTTGCACCAGCTAAGGTTCCTTCCCCAGCAGAGAGGTGACATTTCTTGTCCCAAAAGTCAGACTCAGTAGCTGAGGATCAGCCCGACAGAACCCATACCTTCAGTGGCGCTGAATTCAGTGCTCTGTGTAAGAGACTCGGGGTCTCCTCCTCC
>CM045741.1:41552515-41555015 GCA_024760905.1 Plotosus lineatus
CCCGAGGCGAATAATTATTTTCATATAAACCACACAGGAACATAAACAAACAAATTAAATCTGGATTTCTGTAGTTTATTTTTACATATTTTAACTATTACAGAGGCGGTAAGGGGAGCGGCCAACATTTCTCAGTGTTCCCTCTCAGGGACTATTGAACAACATCCTCCCAATAATTCTTAATGAACCCAGAGATAGCAGACCAATCAGATTGCACGGTTTCTGTGTAGTATGTACTAATATATATAAATATACAGGCAGTGTCTAAAAGCGGAGCTCCCGTAAAATACTTGATAAGGTTTTGGTGGAAACTCTCCAACCACATACACGTATCATACGTATATCAAGATTAATTCATTTTAATAACATGTTTATCGAAGGGAATAAACATGAGGGAACCAGACACGCCTCTTTCTCTCAATATATAACGTACAGCATTTAGAAACTGTAGCTTTAGAGAACATTTCAATAACATGACACGATCAATACTTCTTTATTTACTTGACCTCATTAACCATGATGACACATCACATCATGTGACCCGTCAATTGTTATACGCCTCTCGTACTCGATACAGATGCTCCCCGACTGACATTTTTGTTTGGTTCCAGACGGTTGAACGTAAGTTGAAAATGAACGTAAGTTGTTACTGTATGTTCCAGTGACGTACGACGTTCATACTGTACTATACAGCCATAAATACCATTACCGTATCTTATAAAACACCCCTAAATCAATTATTATAAACATAACATTGTAAAATAATATCAACATTAATTTCAAATAAATTAAATTCAAGCAAAATAATTTCAAATAGATAAATTTTAATCAAATTCACTCATCAAATATCAAATACAGTATCAAATATAACCTTTAACATTCTTTATGATGCGATCTTTCTGCTTGTAAATGGTTCCGATGGTCGACGGATGGTCACTTTACATGAACCTGATCTGAGTCACTTTACATGAAACTTAAAACAGCCAATCAACGCTTACAATATGTGAGGCGCTCAACACCGAAAGTAGCCTGCACTGACGTGAATTACCAGCAGAGCGGAGAGTTCTCTTTCTTTGCTGGATTCGGGTTTTCATTCATTTTGCAACTCTCTTTGCTTAACTGAATATGCATGGTAGATTGTGCCGATCCGAGCAGATAGTTAATTCATCTCTGTGTATGAGACTTGCACTTGCACCCATGCTAGTAGGCTTACACTTCTGACCAACCATATTTGCTTAGGGTTACAAAACGCCGCAAAACAGTGTAAACACAAATATCACAGAGACAACGTCTTAACACAAGGGTAACACGCTATATACATATAAACAATATATAACTGAACTGGAAAGGAGGGGCACGTTCAGTCTGTGGTTTGTAAACAATGGACGCAGCATCATTACGTCATTGCGTCATTACGTCAGCGTACTACGTAGGTATGTCTAAACTCAAAATTTGACAATTTTTTTTTTTTGGAAAAAAACAACCGTAAAATCGAGAAAACGTAAAACGAGTGAACGTAAGTTGGGGAGCGTCTGTACATTCGGCCCTCCTCCAATGAAATTAATCCGTTCCAGCACCTTCTTCAGAATCTGGATTTTTCGTAAATCGAGGCGCATTTTACATGTAAAATGCGCGATTCATTCCAAGGCTCCCAAGACTACACTTAAAAATTATAAAAGCATACCTTTTAAGGTACGTACTTCATGTTGATCATGTCTCCTTAGCAGAGTTATAATCTTACAATGACCATGGCACCGGGAATTACTTTCACTGGGAATCACACGTGTGTGTATGTGTGTGCGCGCGTGTGTGTGTTGACCATGTCTTCTTAGCAGTTATAAGCTTATAATCTAAAAAAAAAAAAAGGTTTACGGAAGGTTAAAAGCCTGAGCCATAAAATACAGTTGGAATGACACACAAGCATGAACAAAGTTGGAATGACAGTGTCATCCCTGCTAGCCAATGGGAGGCCAGCGGGGCGGGCGTTGGGAGATAACCAATGGGATTGAGCTGCATCATCTCTCCAAGCCAATGGGAGGCCAGTGGGGCGGGCTGTTGAGGTACAGACATCGCTTTACTCTCTCTCACACACACAGTATGGATCAAAGTGCATCTAACATTAGAACTCACGTTTTTTTTCCACCTATTGTTTGAATGTTTGAATGGCGCGTTTGGCAATTTTCTTACGAAGAATTTGTTTCGTATACAGAGGAAAAAAAATTAGGAAAATGTTTTTCATGTACTGGATTTTTCGTATTCTGGTTATTTTTACACATACACACACACACACACACACACACAAATACACACACACACACACACACACACATATACATACAAACATGCACGCACACACACACACACACACACACACACACACACACAAATACACACACACACACACATATACATACAAACATGCACACACACACACACACACACACACACACACACACACACACACACACATGCATACACAACACCACACATACACACACAC
>CM045741.1:41560015-41572515 GCA_024760905.1 Plotosus lineatus
TTGCAGGGACCCAAGGTAGGGCTCCTGTAAACGGAGCTGTTGGATTGCATCTCAAATGTATGACATTAAGTACCGTGAACGTTCTTTACCGTCTGTGTTTCAGGTTCCTCTCGGAAAAGCTGGAAAACAATTCAGATTTCCTTTAAAATGTTTCCTTTGTTGAAAGATGTGCATGTGTTGGTGTCATTATGAAAAGAGCAAAAGCTATCAGACATAACTGGAACTTCAATCAGACATGTTTGAGTGTGTGTGTGTGTGTGTGTGTGTGTGTGTGTGTGTGTGTGTGTGTTATGGATGTCATGCCTCATGTGTAATAATGTATGGTGGTTGTGTATTGCAGGTGGAGTCGGCATGGACCATCAGAAAAATCAGCGGGACGTTAAGCTGGCTGGAGGTACAGTGTGCTCCGGGGTTGATCCTTACCTTTTACACACATCAGGACAGAGAATTTGTCTATACTGCAGATGTACATTCTCCACCATTCTGGAACTGTTATATATTTTAATCCCAGGAGATCTATAGTTTCTGAAATCCTCAGATGAGCCCATGTAGCAGTAACAATCAGACTACAGTTGAAATCACTGAACGTGCACCTTGAAATCCACCTGGTCATTCAGCTAGAACATTACTGATGTCTGGTACTGATAAGGTGTCCTATGTGGTTCAGGTCAGGACTATGACCAGGCCATTTGATTTTTTTTTTTTTTTTTTTTTTTTTTTTTTTTTTTTTCCCCACGTCAACATTGGCACCAGAATTTTGTTTCGTGTACATGGGCATTATTATGCTGGAACATGTTTGGGTATCTTATACCCCCATTTCACTGGAGCGCGGCAGACTGACAGAAGCAAAAATGTCATCTGCAAACGTTCCACAATCGTTCCCTCATCTTCCGTATGATTCCGTAGTTATTCCTCAAGTCTTCCTCTAGTTCCGTATGCTTCCGGCAGGCCAAAATATTCCAAGAACGTGCTTTTGAACAATGAAAAAAATCCCGTTAGTGTTCCATGGGGTCACTTTGGCGTACTTTGCCGTACCTGTTCCGCACATGCTGTGAACGTTCCAAGAGTGTAAGAATTTCCACTTTTCTGTCAGATTTTCACCTATTTTCCGTGTAAAAATGCTGAAGCTCTTAGGTAGAGAATTTCCACTTTTCAGTAGAATTTGCACTCGTTTGCTGTGTAAAAATGCCGAAGCTCTAACGTAGACTGCATTTCGCGCCTTTTCACTACGATTGTTGCATGCCGTGCTCCAGTAAAATGGGGATATTACTTCCATTTATTTATTTATTCACTGAACCAGTGCTGCAGGGAGGGTGGAGCCTATCTCCTCTGACTCTGGGCAAGGGCAGGGTACACCCTGAACAACTTGCCAGTTTATTGTAGAACCAGCATATGCACACAAACATCCATACTCACATTAGTCAAAAGAATGGTGTCTGGAGGAGATGCTCGCAGGAACACACCCCTCATAAGGATGGGAATAGGAGTACTTAAGGAGATCTTAAACTGAAGGTCAACCCAGCTGGGCTTTTCTATATCAAAACGACAGTGGTGTGAAATTACTCGAACACCTGTCATCTACAGGTCCTTAAATACTTGGCGCATGTTTGCCATACACAGTATGATGCACTGCAAAAGCAAGTTCTGTTTAGCAATTGAGACTTTATAGCAAAGTGCAGGATGTCCTGGGAGTAGAACAGCTATAAGCAAGGAAAGCAATGATGGACAAAGGTCACTTTACTGGTCTTTTGGAACAATGCATTCACTGATACGTTCCATGTCCAATCCTATTATGGTTGTGGGGAGGCAAAACTAGGCCAATTATACAAAAAAACAACAACAACAACAAACAAACAAAAAAACAATCCAAACCCCACAACAAAATTGTTACTTACATTTTTATGTGAGGTGCACGTCTGTATGTGTGTGTATTTATATTTTATTTACATCTTATGCATTATTTTTAAATTTTTAATTGTTATTTATAGCATTGAATATGTATTTAAGGCTTCCGTTATTCGTGGGGGTTCGAATCAAGATTATCCGCAAGTTCTGTACCCGGAAGTAAAACCCTTTGTATAATATAACATGCGCGAAAATATGCTTCTCAAACACATTCTATGTAGAGTCTTACTCATTAATACAGTATTAATGTAGTAAAATGTAGTAATTAAGTAAAAACTTTTAAATTTTGTCCTGTGATATTTATTGATAAAATTTTTTATATATATATATATATATATATATATATATATATATATATATATATATACATACATATATACATACACAGACATTCCCCAACTTACAAACATTCATTTTACAAACATCTGGAGATACGAACAGGGCTGTCCGAGGTCGAAAGTGAAACGAAATTGAAGAACAAGTAGTAATAGAAATGGAATAAAATCTATAGAAAGATATATCATAAATATAAGTATGAAATATGATTAAACATTATCCTGAGGTACATTTAACACTAGGCTCCGGCAGAGGGGCGTGGCTGGAACGTGCTTTACACCAGCGGTCTGGGAGCAGAACGCTACATTTCTGAACTCGTGCCAAAACTTTCAAAGAACAAACAAATTGACTCCAGAATTATAATGAATTGGATACGAGTGAAACTCTCTGTAAATCTGATCAGATTGTGCTGTGCTTGAACCAGGAGTTTAAACACGAGACATAATGATATTGATAATGTACAGGTGATTATGGAGAGAGAGAGAGAGAGAGAGAGAGAGAGAGAGAGATTGTATACAGTACAAACTTGTATAGGTTACTTATACAAGGTTTAAACATATGTTCCCCTCTAAAGAACGCCCTGTAACGACTTACAGACAAATTCATCTAACGAACGGCCGTCTGGAACCTAACTCGTTCGTAAGCTGGGGAGCGTCTGTATATATAAAATCAATAAATATCGCAGTACAAAATGAAAGTTTTTACTTAATTATTACTACATTTTATATATATATAAATAAAACAACAAAAGTGTGATGTAATGACATAATGAACTTTAGGACCCAGAATGCAGGAGGCAGTGTAAGATGGCACGGAGTGGATTTATTATTCAAAGGGGAAGCCCTTAAGCAGAGTAAGTCTGTTGGGTTTTTACACCCATGCCTAGTGGCTTAGCCTCGTGGCTCATCAGGCCGGTGCTTATCCCTGGTTTCCGTAGCATGAAGCGACCAGGAGTTCAACTCCCCCTGGATGGGACGCTAGTCCATCGCAGGTTACCTTCCCAGTATATTTTACTGGTACCCATTTATACTGCTGGGTGAACAGAGGCACACTTGTGGTTGAGACCTTGCCCAGGGGTCTTAGCACAGTGAGGGTCTCAGTGGGATTCGAACTCACAACCTCCTGATCATGAGCGCAGCTCTCTAACCACTACGCCACCGGCCCCCCTTGAGCAGAGTGCATACACTTTAAATACTGTACTGATGACAAAGAAAAACACAAACGACATTTAACACTGGAATCAGGAGCCAGAGAGAACACAAGGAAGCAGGGACGTGAAGTGAGACAATCTTCTGACTTAGAGGTGAGCCTGCGGTTTGTGTTTATAAGGAGTAGATGAAAGGAGTGAATTTCATTGGCTGAATTTGAATCACGTGACAGTTACTCTTCAATCCGCGAATATGTGGGGGCGCGAGTGTAAAACCACGAATAGTCAAGGGCCTACTGTATACATGTACATACATATACATCAGTTAGGGGGGTCGATCCTACGAAGTGGAAGTCGGCGGTCGCAGGTAGATTTTGGTTCCCATTAACTGCGGAAAGTGAGGAATCCCTGTATTATATTATATTTTGTTTTTTCTTGGAGACATTGAGATGAGTTGCTGTACTGTAGGTAGAGGATTCCGATTTATTTATTCTTGACTGTAGAGTTCTCCTCCCACTGAGGCCTCTGCTATGTTGAAAATCCTAATCCTGGCCTTTGTTTTGATTGAAGTCCTGCTCTGAGTTGGCTGTTTTATTCTCAACAAGCCCACAAGTGTAATGACGACAGCCGAGCTGCTGAGGGGGGATTGAGTCACACTTGGTAAAACAGTGGTGGGTGAACAGGCTGTATGGTGGTGGGATGACAACACAGCCAGATTTGTGACTTTCTGGGGTGTTGTTTGTTCTGAAAGCTGTGGTTTAACTCACTGTCTTCAAAGGCATTAAAAGGTCAAGCGGTTTATGCAGATTTATTCTAATACAGACAGCACCATTGGTTAAAGGATTTGTGGATAATTAACACCGTGTAGTATGTAGTTCTTGTATAAATAATGGCTGACATGAGGAAAGTCTGTGACACGTGTAACACTTTTAGTAATGTGATAATTGAAGCGTGTATATTAACTGTCGCGTTCCTGTGTCTTTATGCCTTAAGGGTAGTGGTGTTGGTTCATAATTCATGTTTAATCGAATACCTTTAAGCGATGCACAGTATATTTCAACATCAATGACCATCAAATGCACAATACTGGAAATTTTACTTAGTGGATTACTAACAGGGGGCTGAACCGGTCCAGCGCAACCATTTTTTTTTTTTTCCTGGAAGTGATGTGAACTCATTGGGATGAGCTGTCCAGGCCAAGTGAACAAGCAGTGAGCAACATTTTAGGAGATAAACCTCTCCAGATACTAAAGGTTTTTTACTAGTTTCGTTTGTTAAAGCGCTGCTCCTCTCCATTGTCATCCTTTCAGTTTTTATGAAGGAATTCCGGAGGAACAGATTTTAGATATAAAACCTGGGCTTTTGTGCTAAGTGGTTCTTCCTGGAGGTGGCGCCGACAGCGGGTTGGGTTGAAATGGTCTTCACAGGCTGCTGAATTGCATCTGAAAAGAAAAGTTTTCAGAGTACGGCCTGTGTCGCTGCTGTTATATTTTCCGTGATTTCTGTCCTTGTTGTTTGTGCGGCCATATGCTTTACACTGCCATTTCCGTGGCGAAACAGCACAGCACTGGCCGATGTTGTGTTATCTTAGACTGGCAAAAACAATCAAATCCCGTCACTACCAGGGCTGGAACAGCCAATGAAGGAGGAAACATGTCGCTATGCATGTGTAATAGTAATAGCACTGAGGCAGCACTCGCATGTACTTGATGAGAGGCACAGCCTGGGGGAACCGCTGATGTCATGTGTGATCGTTTTAAAGAGCTAGTAATATGTATTCACCATAGGTACACTTTAATGCAGGGGCGTTCAACTCATGTCACAAAGGCCATGTGGCTGCAGATTTTTGATTCAACCAAGCAGCAGCAGCAGCACGCCTGACTGGACTCAGCTGATTTTTGAGCCTTCAGGCTGTTGATTGGGCAATCTGTGTGCTCTGTACAGTGGCATGTCACAGAAGGGTGTGGGCATGCTTACACCCCTCCTTGGTTGGTGGTAGTCATGTGATAAGGTGCACAACACTCTATGGGTGGGAATTGGGTACGACTAAAGCAGGGAAAAAAATCCAAGAAAAAAAAACAAATAAAAGTAACGTACTGTAAGCTTCACACACTCACCGCGTAATTTCAGCTTGTGGTTATTTATAGTTCGGTGTTTTTCATGATACTTTCTGCAAGAAATGTTGCATTATTGTGAGTTGTGAGCCCAGGTTTCTCTGATTGGATTTCTTTTGAATTTTAATGTATTAATTTTAAGACATGCTGTAGGTAGTAACACATCAGTCGCAGCTTATTATGGGATTTCTTCACTCTCTCACTCACTCATTGGAGGAGCATGCTTAATCCTATTAGCAACGCCAGGAGGCTGGAGCCTATCTCAGCTGACACTGTGCGAGGGCAGGGTACACCCTGACCAACTCGCAAGATTATTGCAGGGCGACACACACACACACAAAACCAGTCACATTCACGCTTACACAAAGAGTAGTTTGGAACAGCCAGTTAGTGTAATATGCATGTATTTGGACTGTGGGAGGAAACTGGTGTGCCTGCAGGAAACCCATGTAAGCAGGGGGAGAACATATAAACTCCACACAGAAACCGCTTTGCTAAGCCTGGGACTCGAACCCAGGACCTTATTGCTATGAGGTGGATGTACTGACCACTATGCCTCGGTGCTGCTTGGAATTTCTTTGTTTACGTAAATGTTGTGACCAAAAAGCACCAGTCGATCTGCACACACACACACACACACACACACACACACACACACACACACACAAAGTGATTCTATTCCTGGAGTGTTTAAAGATGTTATTGAGTAGAAATTAAATTTTTGACTGTGTGGGTGGCTGAGTGGTTATGTGGCTGTGTTTGTGTTTGTGTAAGAGTATTGAAGGCCTCTTGAGACTGAAAGGTGAGAATTGGCTGCTTTGCAGTGGGTTGTGTGTGTGTGTGTGTGTGTGTGTGTGTGTGTGTGTGTGTGCGTGCGTGCATGTGTGTGTTAGGAATTGGTATAGCAGGTGTGTGGTTGCTCCTGACAGGCAAACAGATGGAGTGAGTGAGGCTGTTCCCTTCATAATTGCACCAGGAGAGGAAGTGTAGATAAGGAAGTAGCAGAGACGCTCCTGAGATATCCAGGTTTTATATCAGGATTCACATGCTTCAGTTTTAAATAGTGTGTCCTACTCGCGACATTATGTGCATACTGGTACAACTATAAAAATTAAATGTTTGTTTCAGCATCATCATCTGCTTAAGCCGTGGTTGGGTCGCGAAAACAGCAGCAGCTTAAGCAGTGATGTCCAGACGTCCCTTTTCGCTGTCTGAGAGACATAGTCATTCCAGCGTGTTCTTGTTTGATGCTGTGGTCTCTTTGTGGTTGGACATGCCTGAAACCCCACACAAGTGAAGTATTCGGGAGGCATCCTAACCAGATGCCTGAGCACCTCAACTGGCTATTCTCAATGGAGAGGAGCAGCGGTTCTACCCCGAACTCCTCCTGGATGACTGCGCTTCCCCTCCTAGAATCACTACCATAATCATCCTAATGATCCTAGGAGCTATGCTGTCGAGGGAATTATGTTTCTGGTAGGGTCATCCAAGGCAAACAGGTCCTAGGTGAAGGTCTAGAATAAACGCAGTTCACATGACCTCTATGAATATAAAAATGGAAAGGGAACGGTTTCCCTTGCCTGAACATGCCCCCTGACACACACACACACACACACACACACACACACACACTCCCAAGCCATGCCTGGGGGAAGTACTCTGAGGCGAGCGAGTGGTGGCCAGTCTTCTGCGCAAGGAGCCCGGCTGGGCCCAGCCCGAAAAGGACATATAGGTCGCACTCTCATGGACCCACCTCCTGTGGGAGGTAGGGGCTATAGTGGTCTGGTGAGCTGGGTGGCAGCCAAAGGCATGATTCTTGGCTACTGATTCTAACTCTTGGAAATATTTCTTTATATATATAAAGTTATTATGATTTAAAGGGATTGATCTCCCAGCCCGTGTCCTCATAAAACTCTGGAGGGATTTTGATGAAATGTTACACAGATGTATTGTACATGTGCATGAAATAAACTAATCTGGGGTAGAACGAGCAGTGCACTCCTCCCGGTGCTAGAAGATTGTCCCTCTTTGCGACCCCGTTTCCCCCTTATCTCTCTGGCTCCTGGTTCTCAGCTTCATGCTTGACTAGTTCCCTTCGCTTATGATTTCTGTGTTTCTCCGCATCTCTAACCGTGACTACGGTTTCCCCGTGCTCTAGTGCCTTCCCTGTGAACAATAAAGCTCAACCCGTTTTCATCACACACTGTCCTCCTGCATTTTTGGGTCCAGCTGAATGTTCCTGGCGTCAGAGAATCTTCTAGCCCTTATGTGACGCCAGGAACATTCAGCTGGACCCAAAAATGCAGGAGACAGAGTGTGATGAAAATAGATGAGTTTTATTGTTCACAGGGCAGGCACTAGAGCACGGAGAAACCGTAGTCACTGTTAGAGATGTGGAGAAAATGAAATTCATAAACGAAGGGAACTTGTGGCAGAGAGATCACGGGAAAACGTGGTCGCAAAGAGGGACAGTCTTCTAGCACCGGGAGGAGCGCGCTGCTCGTCTTTAGAGCCCCGTGATTGCTGAGTGGAATCAGGTTAGCGCTCCACCAACGTGTGACAGCCATGCCCCTCTCCAGCGCCTGCATGCATGAGAGAGAGAGAGTTAGAGCCACCAAAACCAGAGTTTCTCACAACACTGACCATAACACACTAAAATAAAAACCACTGTGCAGTTAAAGCACAAGAACAATAAAGATAAGAATTTTTACGTTTGTGGTGATGAGCAGCTGGCATACATAAATGTTGAAGAGAGAGCGAGGAGGAGGAGGAGGAGGATCCCCTTCCATAACAGAGAGGGATAGAGGATGAGGATCCCCTTCCATAACAGCTTCAGGTGAATCAGCCAAAGGTGTTTTTTCTCTTAACCTCATCGTTAAAGGTGCTTTAGCTTTATCAGGGTGATAGACAGTATCAACAACTTCTGGACTTCCAGCATGCGTTTCCCCTCCCTCTCGGTCTCGTTTTTTCTCGCGCTTTTTTAGCGTTCGACTTCAGGATTCACGGATTTTTTTGGTTGAGTTCCAATTTGTTCGACCTCTAAAGCGTTCGGGTACTGAGGCATCACTGTATTTGTATTCCTGATCTTGTTCTTTCAGTCACTAGCCAAAGCTCATGACCACAGGTGAGGGTTGGAATGTAGATTGACTGGTAAATTGAGAGCTTTCCTTGTGACTCAACTCCTTCTTCACCACGAGGGACCAGTACCAACTCCGCTTTACAGCAGAAGCTGCAGCAATCCGCCTGTTGATCTCCCACTCCATCCTTCCCTAGCTTGTGAACAAGACCCCGAGATACTTGGAGTCTTCCACTTGGAGCAATACATCATTCCATACCCGGAGGGTGCATGCCGCCTTTTACCTACCTCGGACTTGGAGGCACTAATTCTCATCCTGGCTGCTTTGCTTTGCTGCGAATCACTTCAATGAAAGCTGGAGATCCTGGGTTGAGGACGCCAAAGGGACATCATCATTTGCATAAAGCAGAGACGAGATCCGATGGCCACCATACCAGAACCCCTAAACTCCTCGGCTCGTGACTAGAAATTCTGTCCATAAAATTTAGGAATAGATTTGGTGACAAAGGACAGCCTTGGTGGACCTCCGCCCTCACTGGAAATGAATTTGACCTGTTGCTCCCAATGCAGACCAAACTCTGGCTCCGGTGATTCAAGATAAGAGTTTTAATGATTAAAGCATCTCTACTCAATTTAGGGCAGTGGTGGTCTAGTGGTTAGGGCACAGGATCGCTGATCCTAAGGTTGGGGGTTCGAGTCCCCACAAGGTTGTCACTGTCCCCCCAGTGCAGCTAACTGGGCTATCAAAGGCAGGCCATGTCTCTCACTGTCTATGGTGAGAGGCATGTAAAAGAACCATTTCTGACTTTCGTAAAGAGTAGGCTGCAAAGTCGTCAGCGTGTTTCCGCCAGGCCAAATCAGCCCAAGTCTCGCCATGAAGGCGCCCCAACGACATCCTCGGATGTTAAGGGATAAGTGAAGAAGACTCAATACAGGTTACATCTCCAACAAGGAAAATGTAAGAAACTGTTTGACGGGGAAATAGAGAGAACGAGAGTCGGTGACATCATGGTTAATGATGTGAAGTAAATAAAGAAGTATTGATCGTGTCATGTTATTGAAATGTTCTCTAAAGCTACAGTTTCTAAATGCTGTACTTCATATATCGAGAGAAAGAGGCGTATTTGGTTCCCTCATTTTTATTCCCTTTGATAAACATATTATTAAAATGAATTAATCTTGATATACGTAGGATACTTGTATGGGGTTGCAGACCAAAGAGACGATTCATGGATGTGGTGAAGGAGGACATGAAGGTCGTTGGTGTAAGAGAAGAAGATGCAATGGATAGGGTGAGATGGAGGCAGATGATTCGCTGTGGCGACCCCTGAAGGGAAAAGCCGAAAAGAAAAGAAGAAAAGAATAAGACTTGTATGGGGTTGGAGAGTTTCCACCAAAACCTTACCAAGTAAGACAATCATACGGGAGCTCCGCTTTTAGACACTGCCTGAATATTTATATACAGTGGGCCCTTGACCATTTGCGGTTCAGCGTTTGTGCCCCCGCATACTCACAGATTGGCTACAAACCTGGGAGTAACTCTCACGTGATTCAAATTTAGCCAATGGCTGAGAGCTTTTGTTTCTCCCTCCTGCTGATTGGTTGCAGATGATGTGTACACCTCGTTTTTTCTCCTTCGTGCACAAGTTTTCAACGGATTGCCTGAATTGCAAAGTACATTTTTTTTTGTGTTTTTAATTATTATTGAAGCCCTGTGATGTCACTCAAATGCCCTGCATCTTCTCTAGCTTCTGGTAAGCAGCCTCAGCACTTTATTTATTCATAAATATTATCACAGTACAAAATTAAAATGTTTTTACTTAATCATTACTACATTTTACTGCATTGATACTGTATTAATGAGTAAGACTGTCTATAGAATGTGTTTAACAAGCATATTTTAGCGCATGTAATATCATACATTGGGGTTTTAAAAGCGCGTCAAAAACTTGTGGATTTTCATGATCTGTGGGAAGGGCTGGAAGTGAACCATCGTGTGAAAAACGGGGGCCTACTGTATATATTATATGAACCTTATTACTTTTGGGAACATGACTAGCACAGAAGGCCCCTGTCATCTGGAAATCTATTAACATTGTTACTTCCCAGTGCAAGTTGATTGGCTGTCTGGCTGCCTTGGAAATGAATAGCTTGTTGGAGGAAGCTGACTTACGGCACAATGTAAATGTTTACCTGCTGCTCTGAAAATGAAGTATTTCCATTTCATAGGGTGCAAGTCCAAAGTAATGATGTGAAAGTCAAATCCCTTCTTGTTTCTGTTAAATTATTTTTTTAGGTCGCTCGATTTGTGATTGAGCAAGAGTCATGTGACTCACGTCCATGCCATGACTGGTTCTTAAATTGTTAGCACCTTTGAACTTGATATTTTCCTGACAAATGCACTGGAGAGCATGAATGCCCCGAGGACAGAAACACAATTGGTTCTTAAGCTTCTTCACATCCTTAAGTGTGTGCGTCTAGGATTCCTTCTTCCTTCTTTAATCCCAACACCAGGTATTCAGCAGACTGGAGTGAACATTCAAAAAAAATTCCACTCTGTATTTCCTGAAACATCTGTTTTCATTTGCAACAAGATCAGCTCATCTTGTTGAAGTTTTTTTTTTTTTATCCTCCCCTCGGTTCTTTGGGGGGGGGGGATGTGCTCACCAGTGATTGTTTGTCTGTTTACATGTTTGTTTGCCTGTTAGTAGGACTACACAAAAAACTTCAGATTTTCACTAATTTGATTTATTTATTTATCGACCAGGCTTGATGGATGGATGGGGTCTATTTGGCAGTGATCTTTTCATGGGATCATGTCGGATAAAAATCCCTTTCTTTAATTTACATGGGGCAAAATGTTCATCCTATGCCCTCAAGGGGGAAACATTTCATTATAACTACGGAGATCTATAATACAATGGTACGTTACCTTACGGAATTAATCCGTTCCAGAGCTTTTTTCGTAACCTGCATTTTCGTAAGTTATACCACATTTTGCATGTAAAACATGTGATTCGTTCCAAGGCTCTCAATACTACCCCAGAAACCCTTTAAAAATTATAAAAGCATACCTTTTAAGACCTCCTTCTGCTTCAATATCGTACCGATGGTAGACGGGTTTGGCCATATTCCTTTGTGATATCACTCGAGCCCGTTTCTTCTCCTCACACACTGGAAATCACACACGTGTGTGTTTGTGTGTGTTTGTTTGTGTGCATGCACGTGGGCGTGTGTGTGTGTGCGCGTACATGTTGACCATGTCTTCTTAGCAGAGTTATAATCTTACAAATGTTCATGGAAGGTTAAAATCGTGAGTCTGAGTCAAATAAAGCATAAAACAACAGTAACTTCGTCCTTTACACGAAAAGCGTCATGGTGGATTCAGCTCCATAATAGGCAATGGGAGGTAGATGCGTCATTCCTCCTAGGCAATGGGATCCCTGTCCAAGATGGTGTCAGTTGGACCTGTCCAAGATGGCGCTCGAGTGAAGGCGACATGAACGACAGCTCAGTTGTTAGCCAATGGGAGGCCAGCGTGGCGGGATGTTTGAACGTCATTGATGGGAGAGCAGCTCGTGCATTGTTTGAATGTTTGAATGGCGCGTTTGAATTTTTAAGATGCCGCTTTCGTAACGTGAACTTGTTTCGTATCCTGAGACAAAAAATTTTTGGAAAATGCTTTCGTAACCTGAATTTTTCGTTTGTTGAGATTTTCGTAAGGTGAGGTACCACTGTAATTCATTTGTGCTGGTGGATGTACCTTACACTTTGTGAATGTTCCTCTAGGTCCAAGACCATATTTGAATCTAATGGTAGAGGTGACCAGCTATACACAATATGGTCAAAATGATGTAGCCACTGAACCATTACATCCACATGTCCCACACCCATTCCAGATGTAGTTCCCCTTTGCAGCGGC
>CM045741.1:41575015-41625015 GCA_024760905.1 Plotosus lineatus
AGAATTTATTTTAGAAATAGACCCCAGGGGTCCAAAGCTCCTGCCGGCCAGGAATTTAATATGACATTTTAGCTCATTGAATAATCGTGATATGATGTATAAAAATAATAAGCATTTGTGTCCATAATAATCATCCATACACACGTTTACCTTTATACTGGAAGTAACAGCACACACACACACACACACACACATACACACACACACACACAACACACTGGTGGATGCTGACCTTTCATATTCAGTCACTGATTAATATGGTGTGTGTGTGTGTATACATACATACATACACACACGCACACACACACACACACACACACACTATCAGTGGTTCTCAAATAGTGGGGCACACCGCCCTGGGGGGGGGGGGGGGTGTGTGACCCGAGGGAATATGCTTTTTTATTTATTTATTTCTTTTTGCCGTATTAGGATAAAGTGTAATTTTACATCCACTACAGCAGGTGGCAGTGGCATCAGATAAGGTGGAGAACCAAACTGCTCAGTGTAGAAAACCCCACAGCAGAGCAGAGGAACTGATCCTACCTGCAGCACACCAGGGCTCTGTCATGCTGGATGATGTCACTGAGTTCAGCTTCATGCTTTAAACCCGGCTTCGAAAAGCTGTGCACTGCGAAACGTGCTCATTATAGCCATTGATCTGGACAAAAAATTAATAATAATAATAAAAATACAAACTGTTTTATTCATTTTTGTTTTGTAGGTTAAAGTGTTTTATATATTGTGCTCCTGAGTTCATATTGCTGATCAATTTGAATTTATTGCAGCTAACTGGGTTATCAAAGGCGGGCCATGTCTCTCACTGTCTATGGTGAGAGGTTCATGTAAAAGAACCATTGCTGACTTTCGTAAAGAGTAGCTGCAAAGCCGTCAGCGTGTTTCTGTCCCCTGTTAAAGGGTTGTGACAGGAAGGGCATCCGACGTAAAAACCTCTGCCAAATCAAACGTGCGAATCAGATGATTCGCTGTGGCGACTCCCGAGAAAGGGGAAAAAAAGCCGAAAAAAGAAGAAGAAGAAGAAGAAGAAGAGTATCAAATGGTTCATATTGTTGGTCAAAAAGTTTTGACAGTTTAAATGATACTTTTTTCTTTCAGGCAAATTGATGGACTTTAAATCTTTTTGTTGAAAGACTAAAAAATTGTTAATAAAGTTATTCTTTCTTGGAAGTTGATCTATATTTCTTCATTTTATTTTTGTATTCTATAATGATAATAAGGATTTATGTTAATAAGGATATAGTGTTATGCAGAAGATTACTTATAACAATTTTTAGAGAAATAACACTATTTATATTGGGGGGGCAAAATATTTTCCTCTTCTGGGGCTGGGCGTGACAGAAAATAATTGAGAAGCACTGATATATATATATATATATATATATATATATATATATATATATATATATATATATATATATATATCACCACCCACCCTGCACAAGGTTGTCACTGTCCCCCCCAGTGCAGCTAACTGGGCCATGTCTCTAAAAGGCCGGCCATGTCTCCCACTGTCTATGGTGTGAGGCATGTAAAAGAACCATTGCTGACTTAGAATAGGCTGCAAAGCCGTCAGCGTGTTTCCGCCCTGCGATGGCCTGGCGAGCTGTCCAGGGTGTACTCTGCCCTCGCCAGAAGTTGGCTGGCATGGGAGCCAGCCTCCCCGTGACCCAAGTTAAGATTAAGCGGGTACAGAAAATGAACTGATGAATGAACTGATATATATATATATATATACACAGACATTCCCCGACTTACGTTCATCCGTTTTACGTTGTTTTTTTTGTTTTGTTTTTTTAAAAGTCAAATTTTGAGTTTAGACATACCTACATAGTACGCTGACGTAATGACGCAATGACGCTGCATCCACAAACTACAGATTGAACGTGTCCCTCCTTCCCAGTTCAGTCATATGTATATCAGTTTATATATATATATATATATATATATAAATATATATATATATATATATATATATATATATGTGTGTGTGTGTGTGTGTGTGTATGTGTGTATATATATATATATATATATATATATATATATATATATATATATATATATATATATATATATATACATACACATGCATATATATATATCTCAGTTATATAGCGTGTTACCCTTGTGTTAAGACGTCGTCTCTGTGATCTTTGTGTTTACACTGTTTTGTGGACTTTTGTAACCCTAAGCAAATCTGGTTGGTCAGAAGTGTAAGCCTACTAGCATGGGTGCAAGTCTCATACACAGAGATGAATTAACTATCTGCTCAGATCGGCACAATCTACCATGCATACTCAGTTAAGCAAAGAGAGTTGTAATATGAATGAACACACAAATTACACAACAATTACAGATATTTATTATCTTTTAGCAGAATCCTAAGAGTGTATACTTATTTTTATATTAATATTCATTAGGATTTGTACTTGTTCTTTGTATGCATTTCTTGAATAAAGTTTACTTACTTACTTACACAAAAGAAAGAACTCTCCGCTTTGCTGGGATTCACATCAGTGCAGGCTGTGTTCTAAACGAGTTCAACGGCACCCTTGTGCACTTGAAAGACTGGCAGTCTGTATAACCCACAGCAAGTACACTACTTTTGCAAGTACACTACTTTTGCAAGTACACTACTTTCGGTATTGAGTGCTTCACATATTGTAAGCGTTGATTGGCTGTTTTAAGCTTCATGTAAAAGTAACTCGGTATAAATAAGTGACTTATTTGAAATTAATGTTGATATCAGTATGAGCGTCATACGTCACTGTAACAACTTACGTTCACTTTCAACTTGCGTTCGGCCGTCCGGAGCCAATTAAAAACGCAAGTCAGGGAGCATCTGTGTGTGTGTGTGTGTGTGTGTGTGTGTGTGTGTGTGTGTGTGTGTATATATATATACATACACACACACACACACACACACCGTAATTTCTGCACTTTAAGCCACTACTTTTTTCACATGCTTTGAACCGGTGCGGCTAATCTATAGATTTTTTTATGGCTAATGGCCTCCAGGGGGCGCTCTAGCAGGAAGCACAAGAGCAAGAGAGACATGTGCGGCTAATAAAGAGGTGCAGCCTATATATGTACAAATTCTTTTTTTCTTTTTGAATTTAGTTGCTGCGGCTTATATTCAAGTGTATTATATTTCATAGTCTGGAAATTGCGATAGTCATTCTCTGAAACTGGTACTTTCACAATCCGCCAATTTCAGTGTAGTCCAGTTTATTTCCCTCGACATCACCTGTCAATTCAGGAGCCAACAGAGACGGTGAGAAAACTACTTCATGTACATAACTGCAGTTTTTTAGGAACAAACAGGATTAAATCCGTTAAAGAGAAGATTTATGGATGTGGTGAAGGAGGACATGAAGGTAGTTGGACATTTATTTATTTACAGTTTTTTTTCTGGCTGTATCTGAATTATTTTGTCTGACCTGTTGCGTGTGTCCTTGTAGTATATTTTGGGCCATTATTGCTCTTTTAATTCTTTTAACAGGCATGAGATTTTTACATCTTTTGGTAAAATTGTATCTTTTTTGCTTCAAAAAATGTAATTTTTTAATATCATTGCAAATCCGTTGAGAAAATTTCGGGGGGAAGGCCCTTCTCTTCTCTTCTCTTCTCTTCTCTTCTCCGAGACGTGCTGTTACCGTAGATGGTACATCTATTTTTAGTCAAGACCTTGCTCGGTAAAAAATGCTGAAATTCATTACAGCTTCTTTTTATTTGTTTTACGACATGCTGTTGAATGGGTTTGGAACATATGCACTGTCTTTTCAGTGTTAAACTACAATAAAAGGCCTTCCTGCTGTTTCTGTAATTTTTCATTTTATTCCATGCTCACATTGTGACATCAGCAAAATGAAAATACTCGAGGTGAACAGTGAAAAGAGTTCAAACTCAATAAAGGGAGGAAGAATAAATTCAGGTCGGTTTGTTTTGGCTGTTGTACCGTATATGTGTGCCTTGCTGTGAAGATAAATTATGTGGAATTTTACATGTAGTTTAATGTACGTTTGCCTGTTTCCAATCATTTGAACCTGACAATAATGAAGTTGTGTATACGATAAAAATAAAAACTGGCAGGAAAAAGAACAGACGCGCAGGACAACAACTACCTCATTGAAATACTTTATATATTTACAGTGGTACCTTGATTTACGAATTTAATCCGTTGCTGAAAAGCTGAAAAGTTGGTTAGATGAAACAATTCTTCCCATAAGAAATCACAGAAAATCAATTTATCCGTTCCAACCCCCTCCCAAACTCATATAACCTGCCACAAACATGTATATCTGACCTAATATATTGAAGATAAACATGTAAAAACGATACATATTTAATAATAATACATGTACATTAATAATAATTAATAATAGATAATAATAAAACGAGAATAAACAATAAGTCACCTAACCCTTCCGATCATCGATTGCGGCTAAGATGTCACGTGGGCAGGCGGGAGGTGGTGCATGATGGAGGAAGAGGAGAATTTCGTGCGTGTGCACACTACAAATGCCAGCAAGGAAAGGCTCGTATTGAGCGGGATTCTAGATCTCCGCTATTTAGCGGAATTCCGCTATTTTTATCAATTTATGCAATAAGTAGAGTGTAAGATTGTTTACTAGTGCAGAGTAAATGTTGTGACATTTGAATTATAGTGTTATACTATTAACATACTAACTTGTAGCAGGTATGCTCACGAGTTGAACACAAATGTTTGTTGTGATAATGTATGTGAGGCGCTCCACCGAAAGTAGGTGCGTGTCGCAAGTGACGTATGGTACTTGTGAGACAAAGTGCGGCACGATCTTTCAGGTGAGCAAGTGAAGGTTGAGCACTAAACAACGCGCACTTGCTCATTTGAAAGATTGGAAGTCCGGATAAGCCGCGCTTTGTCTCTCAAGCACCATATGTCACTTGCGACAAGCGCCTACATTCAGTGGAGCGCCTCACATATGTCTTATGTGTCCATTCTACAAATTAGTTGATAATTATTTCATAATGATGTTACACATGAATAACGAGCCATAGGGCTCTGCTACTTTTGTTTGCTTTTTAATTGTGTGTTTATGCATGTTACAAAACAATTATTAACTTGTTTGCATGATTTTTTTACATGACATGCTCTGTCCCTGTACCCCACAAGGGGCCCTGCAGGCCCCTTGACCCCAGCTAAAATATGTCATTTTCTCTATTTCTAAACTCGTTTCCTCTAAATCTCACTGTTCTCCCTGAATAATGTGGTGTGATGCCGGGGGGGGGTAACCATACTGTACTAGAATTAAGTGTAATTGTGCCTCCACTATGGCAGTTGGCAGTAGTGCTCTCATTGTCGCACTATGATGTAGGGAAAAAGCACAGTAAATACTATTTATAGTAGTGTGCGGGTGCTGAGGGGGTGTGAAATGTTTTTGTTTTGTTTTTTCCAAGAGGGGGGTGTCACAGAAAATAATTGAGAAGCACTGCACAAGGCATTTTCAGAGTGTGGAGGAAAACACACAGAAGAATACAGACTATGAGGCTAATAAGCCCGGAAACATTATAAAGGACACTCGTTAGACGAGGTACTCCTGTGTGTGTGTGTGTGTGTGTGTGTGTGTGTGTGTGTGTGTGTGTGTGTGTGTGTATATATATATATATTAGAATTTCAATTGCATCTTGATGTTATTTCATACAAATCATTAAAAATATATGAATATTTTCAACTGATTGGGGGAAAATTAAACAGTTTTGAATAAGGCTTATTCAGTATAAATACAGTGGTACCTCACCTTACAAAAGATTCAACAAACGAAAAATCCAAGTTACGAAACGCATTTACCTAAAATTTCCGTCTCTGGATATGAACAAAAATTCACGTTACGAAACGCACCATCTCAAAAATTCAAACAATGCGCGAGTTGCTCTCCCACTGGCTATCTCCCAACACTCCGCCCCACTGGGCTCCCATTGGCTATTATGGAGCTGTATCTCCAGAATACCCATGATGCTTTTCATGTGCCTTCGACCCATTGTTCGTCACAGAGATGCAGCTCCCTCCCATTGGCTATTATGGAGCTGTATCTCAATAATACCTATGATGCTTTTCGTGTGCCTTCGACCCATTGTTCGTCATGGAGTTCTAACACGCGTAAAGGACAGAGTTACTGTTGTTTTGTGAGTTTTTCGAGTGTGCTCATTGTAACTTTATTTTTTGGCTCAAGGTTTTAACCTTGCATAAACATTTGTAAGATTATTACTCTGCCAAGAAGACATGGTCAACACACACGCGCACACACACTCGCGTGTGATTCCCAGTGAAAGTTATTCCCGGTGCAAGTGAAAAGAAGAAGCGGGCTCGTGGCATGTGGTTGAGTGATATCAGAAAGGAATATGGCCAAAACCCATCTACCATTGGTACAATATTGAAGCAGAAGGAGGCCTTAAAAAGTATACTTTTCTAATTTTTAAAGGGTTTAGGGGGTAGTATTGTGGGCCTTGGAACGAATCAGGCCTTTTACATGTAAAATGCTACTTAGCTAACGAGCTAACGAAAAAATCAGGTGACGAAACCACTTCTGGAATGGATTAATTTCGGAAGATGAGGTACCACTGTATTCAGCAATTTGTCTCCATTTATTTATATTGAGTTGGTGGGGCCAGTGCCGTAGTGGTTAGAGTGCTAGACTCATGATCAGGAGGTTGTGTGTTCGAATCCCAGTTAGACCCCACTGTGCTAAGACCCCTGGGCAAGGTCTTAATCACAAGTGTGCCTCTGTTCACTCAGCAGTATAAATGGGTACCAGTAAAATATACTGTGAAGGTAACCTGCAATGGATTAGCATCTCATCCAGGAGGAGTTGAACTCCTGGTCGCTTCATGCTACAGAAACTGGGGATAAGCACCGGCCTGATGAGCCACTGAGCTCGGGTGTAAAAAGTCCAACTGACTACCTTACTATTTATATTGAGTTTTCCGTAGGTAAGATATCTCGGTATAAATATGGTTTGCCTTTTGATTATCATTTTATATACTAAAGCCATGCCTGGTGGTAAAGGTGCTCGATCACTGATCCTAAGGTTGGGCGTTCAAGCCTCACTCTCAACAGGTTGTCACTGTTGTCGCCCCAGTGCACTAACTGGGTTATCAAAGGCCAGCCGTGTCTCACATTGTCTATGGTGTCAGGTTCATGTAAAAGAACCATTGCTGACTTTCATCAAGAGTAGCTGCAAAGCCGTCAGTGTGTTTCCACCCTGCGATGGCCTGGCGAGCTGTCCAGGGTGTACTCTGCCCTCGCCCGGAGTCGAATGGGATGGGCGCCAGCCTCCCCGTGACCCGAAATAGGATTAAGCGGTTACAGAAAATGAACGATGATACTGAAGCCATGAAGAGTTTTTCCTTGAAAATTTTGTCTAGACGGCAGTAATTTACTTAATCAACCCAATAGGAACGTGCTCCTGTGCTAGCGTTAGCTTCCTGCTCCCATACTAACATTAGCTTCTTCCTGTGTAACATTCATGATTGTCCGTACTCCCAACTTACATGATGTTTCAACATTTCTTCCAGAATTTGTCGACACAAGGCCTTGCACTGGTTCTCTTTTCTGCTCTTTCATCTTCGTTTATGGCGGTTGGTATCCAGATTAATGGTGCTTTACTGCTCCCATGGCTTGGGTTGCGTTACTGCGGTCTCATTAATAGACGCATTCATTGTACTTATCTGTATATAATGACATAGACCTGCTTGCTTGATTAGTCATTGCAGCCCTGGTATGAATAATTGTTTCAGTGTATAGTTCAGGGTTCACCAACATGGTGCCCGCGGGCACCAGGTCGCCTGCAAGGACAACATAAGTCGCCTCCGGGCCTGTTCAGTGCTATTTTTTAGAACAGGCCCACAGCTCCGTAGTGCCACTTTCCATTACGCTGCATCTAATTTCTTTGCTTTTTTTTTTTTTTTTTTTTTTTTTAAATCAAATCAATATCTTCACATGGATGAATATCTTTAATGATTAATAATAAAATATAATTAAAGGTACATTGAGGACACTTGCTATTTCAGAAGTGTGTATTAGCCCGTCGCATTAATTGGTACCCAAGAAGTAGCTCTCGGTTTCACAAAGGTTGCTGCCCCCTGGTATAGTCCTTACAAGGCTCTTAATGCAGCTGTGTGTGCTGTGTTTGTTTCAGACGTATCACTCCGTACCCGAGGTGCTCGTGTCGTTTGGCCGCAGGGTCCTGTGTTTCCCGCTGTACCGACACTTCTCACTGATCCTGAAGGCAATGGAGGACGTCGCTCTCATTTTCCGGGGTGGTGAGTTTTCACATTCTGCTTCTTTCTCTCCTTCAGTCTCTCTCTCTCTCTCTCTCTCTCTCTCTCTCTCTCTCTCCTGGCAGGAGGACCTTGTCACAATGAGGCCCTTGAGTGGTTTTCAAACAGCGCCAGAGGTTAAGTCGAGGGTCATGACCTTAACGTGACCCGGCTTTCTTGCTCCTTTCATTCTCTTGTGTGGCCTTAATAACAGCTAAACTGCTTTGCTTTTCTATTGAAGGAGATTTGTCCGGCCGGCTTTTGTTCACTTAATGGCAGAAGGAAGGGTGCCGTTGTCCTCCTCCTCCTCCTCCTCCGCCGCCTCCTCCTCCTCTTTTTTTCCCCTCTAAACAGGATCGATGAAACAGTATCTCACTGAACGAGTGCTTGTGTTCACTGAACTCGCAGATGGAAAGGAAGCATGGCAGGTAACATGAGAAACAAGCAGAAGTGAGCACACAGAAATCCGTCCTTGTCCTGTGGTTTGTGATGGCGAAAGGAGGCTGTTCTTTTAGTAAAGTCAACAGATTTGCTTCAGCTCACACGTGGATATCTTAACCGCTTCTGTCAGCGAGAGCATGAGGCAGAGAGAGACTTCAGAGCGGGCACCGGCTTTGCAGCGTACATGCTTCTGACTTTGATATCTCTGTGGGAAGAGTAATCTTTAAATCAAAGTGTCTGGCTGAGAGAGAGAGCGAGAGCGAGAGAGGAAGGGAGGGAGTGAAGCAGAGGGATGAGTCTCTCTCTCTCTCTCTCTCTCTCTCTCTCTGTGTAAATACATTTAGGATGTGTGTGCAGTGAGCTTATCTGGAGCATGTTGGTTTAATGCTTGTAAATTATGGCAATTAAAGGGCTTTTTAGCTGCTGGATTAGCGCGGCTGTGGCTCATTAGAAAATGAACACCTCGCTGCGCTGGATTCGAGTGAGCTCATTAGCTCCTGTTAACGCGTCGCTAACTCGCCGCCGCACGCTGTCTTTCTGAGGGCAAATCCGTTCGCTATCACAGGAGAGGAACGGTCGATTTTCCTCCAGCATCGGGACGCACTTTGATTGGTAAGCATGATTAACTTTTAGCACGGCACGCGTTCTGTACATTGTGCTGTAATGCCTGATGTTACTATGAGTGGCTCGTTTGATTCACTCTTCTGGAGCAAAACTTGAACGATGGACATACTTTCTGTGAGCTGCTTGGCTTGTTGCATGTAACGAAGCGGTGTGGCGTATGATGGTCAGGATGATAGAATGATTCTTGGGAACGAGCACTGACCTCCACAGATCTTCACAGTTTGGTTCCTCCATCAGGAATCAGGACATATTGCATGTTTTTAGTGTAACACACAGCACACAGAGCTGGACACGAGCCCATGATTTCCTTCCAGCATCTTGGACCTCATTGGATGTTGATTCATTGAAATAATGTTTGCGTGGGGAATGCTCGAGAAGAACACGTGCTTGTTTCTGTGCAGAGAAGGCGAGCAGGAGAACACATGGTAAATAAAATAGGAACGCTTGTGAGGGGAAAAAGGAGTTAAATTTAAATGAGCTGAAATAATAGCGCAGTGAAAGTGGAGGTGTGGAGGTAACGTGGACGGTGTGCTGTTGTACATTGACGCTCGTTTGGGCTTCAAGTTCTTTCGCTTCATTCACAGTATACGTATGATGTCATCTGTTTTGAGATATGTCGGAGTTATTTAAAAAACATGTTGTTGTTCTGCCTTTAGCGTTGTTTAAACACGTCATTGTTTCAATAAACTTCAACAACACAACATTTATTTCCATTCCGTGTCAGGCTCATTTCTCACCGAGGTCTTGAATCGATGAGGGACAAACTGAACCCCTCTATAAAGTCTTCTCCAGCACATCCTGAAGCTTTTCAAAAAAAAGGGTTAAAAACAGGACTCTGGGGTGCCAAAACATATGTGAAAATAATTGCTCATGCTCCCTGAACCAATCTTTCATTACTCGAGTCCCCATGTCATAGCCGTCGAGCTGTCAGGGGAGACAAAGTGCATTGATGTGATCACGTGCTCATTCAGTACATTCAGATCATCAGCTGCTTCATTTTATTACCACATTAGTGTTGCTGAGCCTCGACCTCAACAATGCCATGGAGATTACATGTTGTGATCAGGGATAAATACCTTCCAGAAGAATATTAGTGTGTGCGAATTTTTTTTTTTTTTTTTTTTTTGGCTGGAAAGTGTATATGAGGTCAGTGGTGGTCTAGTGGTATAAGGCGCCGGATCGCTGATCCAAAGGTTGGGGGTTCGAGTCCCACTCTCCACAAGGTTGTCACTGTCCTCCCAATGCGGCTAACTGGGTTATCAAAGGCCGGCCATGTCTCTCACTGTCTATGGTGTGAGGCATGTAAAAGAACCATTGCTGACGAGTTGGCTGGGATGGGCACCAGCCTCCCCGCGACCCTAATTAGGATGAAGCGGTTACAGAAAATGATGATGATGATGTATAGTATATGTATAGTCACGGTTTATACACACATACACACACACAAATATATATGTCTGTCTGTCTGTCTTCCTTTCGGCTTTTTCCCCTTTTACTCAGGAGTCGCCACAGCGAATCATCTGATTCGCACGTTTGATTTGGCAGAGGTTTTTACGTCGGATGCCCTTCCTGTCACAACCGTTTTAGCAAGGGACAGAAACATGCTGACAACTTTGCAGCTACTCTTTACGAAAGTCAGCAATGGTTCTTTTACATGAACCTCTCACCATAGACAGTGACAGACATGGCCCGCCTTTGATAACCCAGTTAGCTGCACTGGGGGGGGGGGGGGACACGGGACAGTGACAACCTTGTGGAGAGTGGGACTCGAACCCCCAACCTTTGGATCAGCGATCCAGTGCCCTATACCACTAGACCACCACTGCCCCCCCACACACACACACACACACGTGTGTGTGTATATACATATATATATATATATATATATATATATATACACACACACACACACACACAGTATGTATATAGAGAATTATCTGAGTAGATCCCTCCATAAGAGAGTGCTCAATACTTTTTCGTAGAGCAAATATAAGTAAAAATAAAAGGACAGAACAAAGACTTTCTATTGAAACTTCATTTTCATTACAGATCTGTTTCGAGGGAGGGTGAGAGAGGATGGTTTCACCACCCCTCGAAACAGATCTGTAGTGAAAATGAAGTTTCAATAGAAAGTCTTTGTTCTGTCCTTTTATTTTTACTTACAGTATGTATGTATATATATATATATATATATATATATATATATATATATATATATATATATATATAAATAATGTGTGTGTGTGTGTGTGTGTGTCAAAGGTGCAAAAACTAAAAAAAAAATCAGTAAATCAAAAACTTTTGTGCAGCACTCCACACACACACACACACACACACACACACGCACACACACACACACACACACAGATACAGTGCTGTGCAAAGTTTTTACCCCTGACCAATTTCTGATGTTTTTCTTGCACATTTGTAACTGTCATCCATTTCAGATTAAGCAAACCTAAATATGATTCAAAGATAAAACACGAGTCAACACAAAATGCAGTTTTCAGTGCCAATTGTATTTATTAAGGGGGAAAAAGCATCTGAACCTACAAGGGCCCGTGTGAATAAGTAATTTCCCCCCTAAACCTAATAGCTGGTTGAACCACCTTTTGCAGCAGTAACTGCAGTCAAGCGTGTGCGATACGAGGCGATGAGGCTTTCACATCACTATGATGGGATTCTGGCTTACTCTTCTCTGTAGAATTGTTTCAGATCAACCAGAGTTGATGCCATGCCACAGCATCTCAATAGGGTTCAGGTCAGGACTTTGACGAATCCACTCCAAACCCCTCATTTTGTTCTTTGTTAGTCATTGAGAAGTGGACCTGCTGATGTGCTTCGAATCATTGTCTTGCTGCAGAACCCAGATGCGCTTTAGCTTGAGGTCTCGAACTGATGGACGAACATCGCCCTGGTCCTGAAGCAGCAAAGCAGGCCCAGATCATCACACTTCCACACCATGTTTCACTGTTGGCACAATGTTCTTTTTATCAAATGCAGTGTTGCTTTTGCGCCAGATATAACGAGATGCATCTCTCCAAAAGTTCAACTCTAGTTTCTTCAATCAGAATGATCAAGATGATCAAGATGATTCTTGACAAAAGTGAGCCGTGCCTTAATATAATGGCTTTTGCCTCGGAACTCCTCCATGGATGCTATTTTTGCCTCGTGTCTTTATGATGGTGGAATCATGAACATTGACATTAACTGAGGTAAGTGAGACTTGTATTGATTAGAAGTGATTTTTGGATCCTTTGTGACTTCTCCGGTTAGTCTGTGCTGTGCTATTGGAGTAATTTTGGTAGGTCGGCCACTCCTGGGAAGGGTCACCACTGTGCCATGCCTCCTCCATTTGTGCATAATGGCTCTGACAGTGGTCCGCTGGATTCCCAAAGATTTACCAATGACTTTGTGTCCTTTCCCAGACTGAGACATCTCAATAATCTTCCTTACTGTTTGCTCTTGAAGCTCACTGGATTGCGGCATGATGATGTGTGTTCAGTATGGCCTACCTCAACTTGTCAGACAGGTTTTATGTTAGGGATCTCCTGACTGGAAATGTCTGGCAGCAATCAGGCCTGGGTGTGTCCATGGAATTGAACTCAGTTTTTCCCAATAATAGGATTCATCACAATTACTGTACCTCCCCTTTTAACAAGGGGCCAGTTACTTTTTCACAGAGGTTCATGTGGGTTTGGATAGGATTTTTTTCTTAACAAATAAAATCACAACAGGAAAACTGCATTTTTTGAATACAGTCAGCCCTCTTCTTATGAAATCCCCAGAATACGAAAAATCCAGTATCCGAAAAACATTTTCCTAAATTTTTTCCTCTGTATACAAAACAAGTTCTTCTTACGGAAAGCGCCAAGCACGCCATTCAAACATTAAAACGCGCCATTCAAACAATGCGTGAGTTGCTCTCTCATTGGCTGTCTCCCAAAATCCCGCCCCGCTGGCCTCCCATTGGCCAGGAGGAAGATGAATCTCCATAGTCCTGTACCTATAATGCTTGTTTGTCACTCACGTAAAGGAGAGTTGTACTGTTGTTTCGTGAGTTTTTTTAGAAGTGCTCATTGCAGCTTATTTTTGGTTTTTTTAAGTTGTTTAATTCAGTAAATGTTTAATAAATGTGGTGCGCTCCGCCGAATGTGGGCAAAACGCAGCTCATCCGGACCTCCGATCCCTGAAGCAAACAGGTGAATGTTGAGTACTAAACAAGTATTCAAAGCACACTTACCTGCTTGACAGATCAGAGGTCCGGATGAGCCACGCCCCGTCTCAAAAACTTATTGTTAGTTGGGGTGTGGCTAGCATTGAGCTACCATAGCATATTAGCTCAAGATAGGAGTGCAGCGTGCTTAGTTATACACACCCAAAGACTCTGATCTCATAGCTGTAGTCGGGTCGACTGGTCATAGACAAGCATAGAGCAAAACATGAACAAACAGAACAACAAATAAAACAAATTAAAACGAACAAAGAAACAATTTGACTCTGAGAACTCAGCGACGTCACCCTCTAGGCAGCGCCATCTTGGAGACGTCACATTCAATGCAAAAGGACATGACGTGTAATAAAGTTTATACTTTTGGTATCGTTTGTTAAACATGCTGCAGAACATAAAATCTCACGCACAAACATTCTAAACATTAACTTAGGTACTGTACTGGAATAATAATTGAAAAAGACTTTAATCTAACAGTTCAGAGGAAACTGTCGTTTCTTCAGGAGAAAGTCTTATTTCTTCAGAAGAGACATCCAGCGTTTTCTATCGATTGGCCAGAGAAGATGCAGAGCGTTTGAGTGGCATCATAGAGCTTAATTGGTACTTAAAACACACTAAAAGAAGAGGCTCATTGGCAACTTGTGCATGAATGAGGAAAAAGGGGCGTTACATCATCTCAACCAATCAGCAGGAAGGAGGACAGACATTGGCTGAATTTGAGTGACGTGTCAGTTGCTTGGCAGTCCGTGATTACTCAATCTGTGAATGCAAAACCACGAATAGTCAAGGGCCTACTGTACTCCGTTTTTTCCCCCATAGTTCAAAGATATGTACATTCAGCTAATTAGCTGTTCCAAAATGCCCCTGGTTGTGTGAGACCTGTGGTGGACTGGCGAGCTATTCAGGGTGTACCTTACCTCTACATAGTGTTTGCTGAGCTAGGCTCCAGCCTGAGCATGACCCTAGAGGGTGATAGATTGGTGTATATATCGACACAAATCTGTTTGAGAACGGCTGTGACATACATGTCCCAGCAGCATTTGTCCTTCTGAACCGTGAGTATTACTGCGAACACTTCATAATTCCATTCATTCTGAGGACGTTATACCGTACATCGACCAGCAGCACCATCAGCAGCATCATTACCGAACCGCACTGACCACACCAGTGACCTCCATCGCTATTTCACGTTCAGACATGAGCCGCTTCATTACACTGCAACATCCTGCTAATCGAATTCCGGAGGAAAATCCGATTAGATGCGTGCTCTTGTAGGGTGTGCTGATGTGATCTGACGCACCTCAGGGAAACAGCTGGAGAGCAAGCAGTCATAGATATCAGCGGAACAAATGCATTAAAGGTGTCGTCGCGGGGAGGGGGAGCGTGCAGGAAATGAAATCTGGGATAAATATTTAAACCGACCTCCAGCAGCATGTTTGGTGTACCGCAGAATGTGTAGCTTTGAGATGCTGGTGGAATTGATGGTGTTAAATATTTTCATGGAAGAAGTCTGTAATTCGCGGGCACGGAGAAAACAAACACTTTCCACGCAAGGACAATTTAAGCAGGAAGAAAATCAACACATGACATAACAGCAAAATAATGGAGAAACACTTTGTATTTCTTCCTTTATATATTTATACTGCATGTCATGAATATTAATACTGTATAAGTATTTCATGTATACATAGTTCTGAGCTAGTGTTTCATTTGCACTCATATCACATAATAATATTACAATCATCATAATTTTTTTCAGAAAGGAACTCTACATACATAACGCGCTTTACATGAAAAAACCAGCACCACTGCAGCAGCATCTCACCGAGAAGGTCCTGGGTTCAAGTCCCAGGCTTGGTGACGCTGTTTCTGCGTGTTTCCGTGTTCTCCCTTGTGCTTGCCCGAGTTTTCTTCGGGTACTCCAGTTACCTCCCAAAATCCAAAGACGTGCACATTATGCTAGCCGGCTGTTCCGAATTTAACCTAGTTGTGAGTGGGCGTGTGAATGGTTGTGTGGGTGAACTGTATGATGGACTGGCGAGCTGTTCAGGATGTACCCTACCGTCACCCAGAATTGGCTGATCGGCTTCCGCCTTCCCGCGACCCGAGTAAGATTAAGTGTTTCAGCAAGTGAGTGAAAACCATTACTGCGGTGGCATTCTGATGTAGTTTTAGCACGTCTGCAAGAAGTGTCTGGGGTTGGAACGCCGGGCTTGGTGAGGGTGTGTCTGTGTAGAGTTTGTGTGAGTTTTTAGTGTTTTCGTGGGATTCCTCTGGGTTTTCCTGTTTCCTCCCACAGTCCAGAGACATGCACATTATCCTATATGGTGGTTTCGCATCGCCCCGAGGTCTGAATGTGAATGGTTGTGTGTGTGTTGACTCTAAAGTGGACTGAACAGCTGTTCAGGGTATACCCCACCATCACCCACAGTCGGCTGAGATAGGAGCGAGCTTTAGTTTAAAAGAATTATATTTGTAGTTCATCTCTCATTTCCTGAAATCTTTATCAAGGTGAACAAAAGTAGCGGAACAGACGGAGTATAGATTCTCAGTCAGTCGTAGTTGAAAGAAAGGGAACCTTTTATTTTGTTCATTGAAAAGCAGCCCAAGTCCAGTTACTCATGTTTCAACCTCGGATTGACTTAAAGTAAACACTTATAAAATGGTTTTGTATCCCTCGTTGCACTAACCGTATCAACCTGGCGTCGCACTGCCATCAACCAGACGTTTTTGCTTTGTGCTCTTCCACGTTTGTACCACCGTTTATTTCAGTTCCTGTTTGTTTTTGGCGGGTTCTCCATTCAGTCTTCTCTTCAGAAGGTGAGCTGCATGCTCAGTGTTGTTAAGGTCTGCTGATTTACTTTCAGAGATCTAATACCTTCTCTTTTTTCCCCCGGTGAAGTACTTTGTTGTGTTGGAGCTGTGTTTTTAGTTATGCTCTGGCTGTGTGATGAAGTTCCTCCCTGTAAGACAAATGGACTCCTCTGTATATTTTCAGACAAGATGTTTCCCCAGCTCGCTGATTCCAGTCTGCTGCCACTACCATGAGTCACTTTGTCAATAGGGGCAAAGGCAAGGGCAAGTGGCTACATCTATAGGTTACTGATCCGAGGGTCAGCTGTTTAATCCCCACTACCTTCACTGTTGAGTTCATGAGCAAGGGCCTTAAACCTCACTTCCTCAGTTGTGAAGAGAGAGAGAGAGAGAGAGAGAGAGCGATCTCCACGCGACCATCAAAATCTGCGAAGTAGGATCACCCCCCTGACTGACGTATACGTACATGTCTGTCTGTCTGTCTTCCTTTCGGCTTTTTCCCTTTTTACTCGGGAGTCGCCATAGCTTCGCACGTTTGATTTGGCAGAGGTTTTTACGTCGGATGCCCTTCCTGTCTCAACCCTTTTTAGCAGGGGACAGAAACACGCTGACGACTTTGCAGCTACTCTTTACGAAAGTCAGCAATGGTTCTTTTACATGAACCTCTCACCATAGACAGTGACAGACATGGCCCGCCTTTGATAACCCAGTTAGCTGCACTGGGGGGGGACAGTGACAACCTTGTGGAGAGTGGGACTTGAACCCCCAACCTTTGGATCAGCGATCCAGCGCCCTATACCACTAGACCACCACTGCCCAATTATCCTACAGTGCATGGTTTTTTTTTGGACTTTGGGAGGAAACCAGAGTAACCTGGAGGAAACACATGGAAGAATGGGGAGAACATGAAAACTCCACACAGAAACACCCGAGTTGGGAATCAAACCCAGGACCTTCTTGCTATGAGTCGGGTGTGCTAACCGCTACGCCACTGTGCCGTCCATCTCTGACTTTTATTCTTGACAGCTCCTTATATTGTTCCTCTAGCTTGCTTTTCTTCCATAGACACCTCACTGGGCTTTGTGTTGGTTTTATCCTTTTTTCACAATAATTATGGTCTTCACACTTGGAAATCGGGTCTCAGGAAAAAAAAAAACTAGATAGCCAGGACTCTCTACATCCGCCTGTCAATCTTCCGATCCATCCTTCCTTCACTCGTGAACAAGAACTTGAACTCTTCCACTTGAAGCAGGACCTCATTCCAGACCTGGAGGGTGCATTCCACCCTTTTTTCCAGCTCCAATGAGAGCTGGAGGTCCTCGACTGATGAGGCCAAAAGGACGACATCATCCACAAACCAAAAAAGAGACGAGATCACATGGCCACCAAACCAGAACCCCTCAACACCTCGGCTGCACCTAGACATTCTGTCTAAAATAAAAATGATTATGAACAGAATCGGTGACAAAGGACAGCCTTTCAAATCCAACCTGTTGGACCAAGCTCTGGTTCCTCGTGGTCTATTTTTTAAATTGTAATTTAAGCACGACTGTCTGCTATCATTAGCGCTGCGTGTTCGCGCTCTTCTGTTTAATTGATGCGGTAACGATGCAGGAACATCACAGCCTGACAGCCGGTATCTGATTACAAACCAAACTGATTAAGCATATGTCCGCACAGTTCTCTTGTCATGACTCTGAAGCCTATCTTGAACCTGGTGAATAGCATGGTTGATATGCTAATCCACTTCAGTATTGTTCCACTGAATGGTGCATGATGACGCTCTGAATAAAACCGTACCGCCACTTCTTTATACGCCTCTTGTGATTTTTCTCACCCACTCCCCGCTAGTTTATGTCATCCCAAACTATCGACTTGGTCTTCAAAGTCTAAGTCGAAGCATAAATTTCTGGGGCGAGCCACCCACTCGGTGACTTCAGCGCTTCTAATGAAACAATAGCTTAAAAAATAAAGAAAGAAAATCCTGAGCGGGGAGGAAACGAGCAAAAGGTTCCGCCAGGATGGATGAGGTCATCTAGTCGTTGAGCGAGAGAAGTGAAGAGAGGTTCAGATCCCTGGAGGTTTTATTTTTCTGCTGCGAGCCGCAGCGCTCGGTCTTTTTCATTCCTGCCAGGGTAAGAGCCTCCGCTTAAACGGGAACCAAATGTTTCTGCGAGGCTTTCCTCAGCGCAAGAGCACTGTTTGTTTTTACAGGAGGCTGGAATGTTTCCACCAGCTGCCAGTCGATTCTACACGAGGCCCAGGACTACCTCTCGTGCACCTCATGCACTTTTCTTTCTGCACCCCTTTTGTACCTCTTCAATTTTCTTATTATTTCATTCTAAACGTGGATGTTTTTACACTTTCTTTGAAGGAATGGTGTTATTTCAGAGATCATCTCTTTGAAGTATACCTTTTTTTTTCTTTTTTTTTTTTCTCCCCCAGGACGTGCTGTTCTCAGTTGCTTTTCTTTCTTTTAAAACCTGTCTATTTACAAACAGTGGAACCATTTGGGAGATTCGTGGCTGGTAATAACTTTTATTCATTCATTTATTTGCCAAACTGCTTAATTCTCTGTCAGGGTTGTGAGGAGGAGGCTGGAGCTTATCTCAGCCAGCTCTGGGCGATATCAGGATGCACCCTGAACAGCGTGCCGGACCATTACTGGGTAACACACACACAAACATTCACACTCACACCTAGGGGCAACTGGAAGACCCCCATACAAGACCACCATGCAAACCCCATACAGGAACACCCTGACTGAGCCCAGAACTTTGTTGTTGTGAGTTGGGAAGGCTAACCACTGCACCACCATTTTTTTTTTTTTTTTGTCCCACAATTCCAACGTTTAGGTTTTCCCCATTAAAAATGTTTTTCCTTTTTTTTTTTTTGTCTGCTGCTTGGCTAACCTGTTGAATCCTTTTCCTGGTTCCAGGTAAAGCCTTTGTACTGAAGTGCCTGCTGGCCATCCATAAGATCTTCAGATATAATGAACCAGCCTACATCCTGAACGACCTGTACATCACAGACTACTGCATTTGGATCCAGCGGGTTAAGTAAGTTCACATAGCTTCCTTCGATGTGGCTGAAAGGGAAGTTTGGCGAACTTAAATCGATGTTGCAGTGGAAGAGGGGGCGGGCTTGTAATTACGGAACAAATAATGTGAAGTGGCCCGAAGCTAATTTCTATCGGTCAGTCTGGAAGGCAATTATTGCCCCATATGCTACTGGGGGTAAAATACGAGTTAAACATACAGTACTGTATAAATGTATCCTCTGGCTCTGAAAATAGTCCAAGCACCATCTGGTCCTCTGCTTCAAGGCGACAAGATGGAAGCAGGATAAACCGTTTAAATCTGAATTGTTTTCCTTCTGCACACAGGCAAATTTGTGGTTTTCGTCTGTTCTGGAATGTGATTGTGAGCTCAGTGCTGTGTCGGCATATGAATGAGGGATTTGATCAGAATTGAAAATCTTGTTAGAACTCATGGATTTGTGTCCCCGTGCCGGCCTCAAGATTTCTGCAGCTCATTATTGGAAGAATGATGTTGCAGCGCTTGTTTGTTATGCTGAAGTGTTCTAGTCTGTTTCAGTGCAAATACTAATGCAGTCACCCCCCACCACCACCACCACCACCACCACCACACCACCACCACCCCCCCTTTCTACCCCCAAAAAGTCCTTTGAATACAATTACTTGCATGTTTAAAATCTGAGCCAGCGAACACATAATTGAGTAATGAGCTACAAGCTCTGCTGGCGAGGATTCAGGCGAAGTTGTAGTCCTGTGTGTAAAGGCTCCAGCAGAGAGAAATGGGATTGATGTTACAGACCTGGTACCCAGATGCACAGAGAATAAAATCTGAGAAAATTTAGTGCATTTCTTCCCCCTTCCCTTTCCCATCGCATTGTCTAAACCTTTACCTCAAAATAATCATTCATTCATTCACTCATTCTCTAAGCCCCTTCATCCTAAACAGTGTCGTGGGGAGGCTGGCGCCCATCTCAGCCGAATCTGGGAGAGGGCGGGATGACTTCCCAGGCCATCACACAGCCCAAAATAATAATAAATGAATGAAAATCACTCGTGTTCATAGTAGAGTTGATACTGTTGTTACTTATACAGCAACCAGCCATAACATTAACACCATCAGCTCTTCCCTAACATCAGTCCAGATGTACCTGCCCTCACTTCCAACATGTATCAGTGATTCACTGGTTATCGCTCCAAGTTAGGTACTTACCGCTGCAAACCAAGAACCCATACCCGGCTCGTGATGAGTGAATCGAATGACGGCTGAATCTGATTGCTTCTTGATGGGAGGTTAACACGGGAATGGCATGCTCTGATTGGTCCTCTATCGCTGGATTATAAATAATTATTCCAAGTGGATAATGCTTCAATTAAAATCACCTAAACTCACAGTTTGTCGTGGCACTTGAGCAGGCAGAGTCACTCGCACTTTAAAATGGAAAAATAATCTATAATAATTTCATTTTCATTTTTTGTTTGTAGTGGACATCGCATTTTTAATTAGTGTGCGAAAACACCGGTTTTGTTCTGCGTTCATGTGGTGTGTAGGCTCTGTATCCATGTATGTGGTGTGTAGGCTCTGTATCATCCATTCATTTTCTGAAACGCTTAATCCTATTTAGGGTCACAGGGAGGCTGGCACCCATCTTAGCCAATTTCAGGTGAGGGCAGAGTACACCCTGGACAGCTCACCAGGCCATCGCAGGGCAGAAACACACTGATGGCTATGCAGCTCCTCTTGTCCAAAGTCAGCAATACAGTGGTACCTCACCTTACGATAGTCCCAACAAACGAAAAATCCAGGTTACGAAAAACATCTTCCAAAATCTTTTCTCTGTATAAGAAACAAGTTTTCCTTACGAAACGCGCCAAACGCGCCGTTCAAATATTCAAGCGCGCCATTCAAACAATGTACGAGTTGCTCTCCATTGACTATCTCCCAACATCCCGCCCCGCTGGCCTCCCATTGGCTAGGAGGGATGATGCAGCTCCCTTGAGCAGCAGCTTGTTTCATGAGTTTTTCGAGTGTGCTCGTTGCAACTTTATTTTTTGACTCAGGCTTTTAACCTTCCATAAACATTAGTAAGATTATAACTCTCATAAGAAGACATAGTCAACACGAAGTAAGTACCTTAAAAGGTGTGCTTTTATCATTTTTAAAGGGTAATATTGGGGGCCTTGGAATGAATCGTGCGTTTTACATATAAAATGCAGTTCTACTTACGAAAAATCCAGGTTACGAAAAAGGCTCTGGAACGGATTAATTCTGTGAGGTACCACTGTAGTTCTTTTCCATGAACCTCACAGAACCTCACATAGACAGTAAGAGGCATGGCCGGCCTTTGATAACCCAGTTAGTGCACTTGGGGGACAGCAGTGACAACCGTCGACAGTAGGGTTTGAACCCCTTACCTTAGGACCAGTAATCTGGCACCTTACCACCGGGCCACCACTGTCCCATTAACCTCTGTATGAGAACGCGAAGTACGTACGGAGCTCCGCACTGTTTAACTCGTCTCAACTCCATCAGTTTGGTGTGCTTTGTGCATAGTACTATCAAAAGGGTTTAAAGAGACGCTGATCCACAGCCCTGAAAGGGAATCCACATCAGAAACGATACATGACAACAGACCATGTATAGTTAATGGAATCCCCAAAATGGGTACAGGGTTCGACTGGGCTGAACCTTTATGCAAACCCCCCCCCCCACACACACACACACACACACACACACACACACACACACACGCACACACACCAGGGCCAATACACATACAACCATTCACACTCACACTGAGAGTCAATTTGAAACAGCTAATTAGCCTAATGTGCATGTTGTTGAATTTCGGGAAGAAAGCAGAGTACCTGAAGGAAACCGACACAAGCACAGGGAGAACGTGCAAACTCCACACAGAAGCACCCGGGACTGCGAATCGAACCCAGGACCTTCTTGCTGTAAGGCTGCTGTGCTCATCACTGTGTTACCGCTCCAACTTCATTACTCAAAGATATCTAAATGATTCATTCATTCATTTTATGAACAGCTTTATCCTAATTACGGTCACAGGGAGGCTGGTGCCCATCTCACCCGACTCTGGGCAAGGGCAGAGTGCACCCTGGACAGCTCGCCAGGCCATTGTAGTATCTAAAATATTCTACGATAATCATAATAAAAGCTCTTGTGTATTTACTGTCGGAAAGTAACTTGAGTCTGCTCAGTTTCACTCGGAAAAATACGTGAGAGGGTTACCTCGCCAAGAAGAGCTGAAAGCTCGCTACCAGTGAAGAGACTTTCTTGTCTAGCGAGGCAGTTCATATGTAGGTGAGCGGTAAAGCAACTCGTTTGTCACCCAGCCCTTGCGGTGTGGACGCTGTTTTAGGTGCTGCCCCCGCCTCCTCTGGGAGCTCGTCTGCATCCATCATGACTGTAATAAAATAAGAATAAGCCATAAAAAAGGCTGATTTTAGTGCCCTTTTTGTTCAGGTGGTCGTGTAGTAGGGCAGTGGTGGCCCAGTGATACGGTTGCGTAGTAAATACTATAACGTTATGCACCTCAGGCTCGGTTGAATGTGCCAGAGAAACAACATTCTCCTCAACACGTTGTCTCTGCTTTGAAGAAAACCCCTATCGCCTTCTGTACATCATCATTTCGTTATCCTCAGGGGATAATTCGTGAATCAATACCAAGGAAAAATAGTAAGGGTTTATTCTGACCACTGATTCTGAACTGTCAGAAATTCACAAAACGCCAACTTAAAAATCACAAGGAAAGTCACGCAATGTGGCCTTCGTGTGTTTCAACCTTTTGAGCTTCGGTCATCCATACAAAATCAAAATAAACCGTGAGAATCTTGTTTTAGTTTGCGTGTCTTATTTTCTTCGATAGCATACAGGGATCCCTCATTTTCCGCGGTTAATTGGTCCCGAGACTCCCCCAAGTGACGTTCACGTACATGTATATGTGTATATAATATCAATAAATACAGATTCAATGCTAGAAATGCTTAAAATAACAATTAAACATTAAAAATAATGCATAAGATGTCAATAAAATATAAACACACACACACACACACACACAGATGTGCACCTCACATAAAAACGTAAGTAGTTTTGTTGGGGGGGGTGATTTTTTTGTTTGTTTGTTTTTATTTGGGTTTTTTTTGCATAATCAGTCTTGTTTTGCGGCATTTTCCTTAACTTTTTCCCCTATTCCTCCCTTGATTTCCTTATTTTTTTTAATTTGATGAAATTTAAAAAAACAACAACCCGCAACGCACTGAAGCCGCATGAATTAAAGCACGCAGTAGCGAGGGATCCCTGTATACTAAAACAGTTACTCGCCTCAGGCTTAGTGGATGACACCAAATACTTTATGAAGTGACATCCAGCTTGACTTTGGCATATCTCGTTACATTGGCACCTGCTGCGGAAGATCGTGAACAGAAAAAGTTCACAGCTGTACTGAAAGTTGATGTGTTGGAAGTAGGAAAAATAAGCAAAGCATTAGGTACGTCTCGACTTTAACAAGGGAAAGATTGTGATGATAAACAACGGGGTCTGTTCAGCTACAAAATAGCAGGTGTTGCGAGGTGTTCCCAGTTCACAGGGGTAAGTACCTAACAAGGGTTGCTCCAAGAAAGGGCAACCAGTGACCTAGCGATGGGGTCATGGGAAGTGACGGCAGGTACGTCTGGTCTGATCCTTCAGAAGAGGTACTGCAGCGCATACTACTGAAACTAAATGCAGACTGTGAATTATGCATTGCAGCTTGCAGACCAGTCAGGGGGTGTGTGTGTGTGTGTGTGTGTGTGTGTGTGTGTGTGTGTGTGTGTGTGCATGCGCGTGTTAAAACCCATCAGTTGTGGGCTGTGGAATCTGAATTGAAGCAAATTGGTTTTGTTTAGTATTGTGTTTTAAGCATACAAAATGATTCTATTTTAAGAAAAGAATATATTTCTTCGAAACAGTCTTAACATCTTTTTACTTGCCTTCTAATCTTGCCATGGCTTCCTGAAGAGTACACATCATACCAGTTTAGCATATTCTTATGTCATTCTGATTAAAAATATCCCCGAACTGTGATTCCTGTTGTAACTAACACTGAGACTCTCCATTCAATCAGGTTGTTGTATGCTAGTTTGTCATAGTAAAAAGGATGCGAGCCTAATCTTTTTTTTTTTAAATACCGACTGTCAAACCTGGAGATCGAAGTACAAAACAGGTCAATGCTACAGCCATCACTTCATGGGCGTTAATTGGCCGAGATCTTACAGGAGGGAGAGATGTCGTATGCTCAACTGTCACTCGTTCTCACAGCGTTCACCAGTTAATCCATGGGCATCTGCAAGCTCATTCCTGCAAAAGGGGTACATAGCACTTTCCCGCTGAGTGTGTCAGGACACCTCCAAATGCGTATGTGCAGCAGTTCGTAAACAGTTGGATGTCTCAGAGGGGGTCGTATGTGATAGGGAGGCAACACTTGATGGGTGGGAGTTGGATATGGGTAAAAATATGAGGAGGAGAAGTAAAAATAATAAAACACCAAATGTTCACACTGTGTTGGCAATAATAACAGTATACAGATATTAAATTAACACATTAGACATAACCTAATGAACTTCTGAATAAAGCACAACTTGTCACATCAGTGTTGAATGCTACATTACTTTTACACACATCACACACCTGTCTGCGGGTACATTGAATGCAGAACACCTTGGTGGCCGGTGTTGCTCCAACATCAATCCCTGCCTTAATTTTCACTGTACAAAGGCGCCCCTCCTGTGCGAGGATTTATTACCTGATTTATTTTTATTCATCAAAGAGGGTTGTAATAACAACTTTTATCATGGGCTGGGTTTCATTTCACTTTAAAATAGTTTATGGTGTAAATACAAATATTTTTAAGATTGCTTTATGTAAACCTTTTTACATCAAATAAGAGATTTATTATTCAAAATGAAGTGTATGAATTTTGTCATTTATTAGGTTATTGTGGATACTGCAGTTAAAATCTTTTAAATGTCATCATCATCATCATTTTCTGGAACCGCTTCATCCTAATTAGGGTCGCGGGGAGGCTGATGCCCATCCCAGCCGACTCAGGGCGAGGGCAGAGTACACCCTGGACAGCTCGCCAGGCCATCGCAGGGCGGAAACACGCTGACGGCTTTGCAGCTACTCTTGTCGAAAGTCAGCAATGGTTCTTTTACATGAACCTCACACCAGAGACAGTGACAGACATGGCTGGCCTTTGATAGCCCAGTTAGCTGCACTGGGGGGGACAGTGACAACCTTGTGGAGAGTGGGACTCGAACCCCCAACCTTTGGATCAGTGATCCGGCGCCTTATACCACTAGACCACCACTGCCCCCTTCTTTTAAATGTAATTAAATAATTAAATTTCCAAAATGATGCGTTGTCTCTCTTTCCTTTACAGTTTTCATTACTCGTCAGAACCTCGTTTGGTTTTCTTGTTATCCTCATTCAACTGTTCTACTGTTTGGTGGCGAAAATGCTGCCCTGCAATAATGTTGACTGTAAAAATCAATTTAACAATTAATTTATGCAGTTGGACTTTACCATGCATTTAATTCATCTCTGATCACAGTCAGTCCTGAATAAAAAACATTCAGAGTTTGGAAAGGTAATTCTAATCATTTCAACAGCCTGCTTTGTTGATTTATTTTATTTTATTTTATTTTGGTTATTTTATTTCTTTGCTTGATGCAAGCCAATCGTTTGAGCGTCTGACACACCCGATCATCAACCACAGGAAACATCTCTTGATCGGAGATAGAAATGAGAGGTTACTCCCTGCATCAGTTTGAATGAAAAAAAAAATTGTGCTCAGCTGGGTTCACCCATTGGTGTAGTGGTTAACACATTCGCCTCACAGCTAGAAGGTCATTGGTTCGAGTCCCTGGCTCAGAGATGGTATATCTGTACGTGATGTGCATGTTCTCCCATGCTTACTTGGGTTTCTTTCGGATACACTCGTTTCTTCCGACAGTTAACACAAGCACATTAGTGAATGTAAAAAGCTGTGCGGATGTATGATTTAGACCTGTGATGTTCTGTCGGGCTGTTCAGGGTGTACCCTGTTGTCGACTGATATAGGCTGCAGCCTCCTTGTGAGCCTAGTAGGATCAGATAGTTTTTAATAATATATTATGTGTGTGTGTGTGTGTGTGTGTGTGGGGAGGTACTTTGTTTTGAGTGTGGGGTGCATGGAACAGCTTCACTGTCGACATTCTTGAGAACTCAATTAGTGTTGGTTGTCCAAGTGATCAAGGATGTGAAACAACAGGAAGCTCAGTTTCCTTCCCTCGCCATTAAATATCCTCTCACCGTGCTATCTTCCTCCACGCTTTTCAGCTATTGCATAATGGATCGACCTGAAATATTGACAGCATTGACCCATGATCAAATGGTGGTTCTCTTTCGTTTCCCTCTCCCAGTTTAGAAAACAAACCCATTGCTTTACTTTATAAATGTTAGCCTTAAGCTAGAACTGTAAGCCAGCCATCGCACCGGCTCTGAGGTTTACACGTTAGCCTCCAGGCATTTGATGTAGGAAGTGATTCTGTTGCTTTTTTATTTTCCTTTTGGTCTGACATCATGTTGAGAATCGATTTGCAGCTCAGCCTCCCCCCTCCCCCCTTCTTTTTTTTTTTTTTTTTTTTTTTTTTTTTTTATAAATACATTCGAGCCTACTGAGTGGAAAGAGCTCTACTTGTCATGCAAAACATCTGAAGGAGATGTTGCTGCTTTGCAGCTTTTTCATGAAAATCCCCACCGTTCGGGTTTGCAAAGGCGGCTCTTCTGGTATCTTTCTCACTTTGTTGTGGCAAGCCTTTCGACTCCTGACAGATCTGATAGCAGATTATTTAAACTCTGTGTTACTCTGCCAGTTATCTGTGAGAGATGTTTGAGCTCAAGCCGTTATCTGATCGTTTCCTCTTGTGTGAAGGCTCCCCAAATCTTTCATCGCCACTTTGACACAATCAGCTGCTTGCAATAGAAAAAAGGATTAATGAGAAATAGTTCGCCAGATGATTTACAACATCTGGCTAAAACCCAACTGCTGGTAACGCTCAGAGTATTTCTCGGTCCAGTCGTCCTCGCCTGCTGAAAAGTCCATTTGCGATTTATGACCTTGTAAAAGGTATCAGATTGATTTAAGCTGCTGTGAGGTTTCTTCCATCAGAAATGGGAGAAAGTGACTGGAGTGGAGACAAGTATTTTGCCTGGCAGGGTTCTTTGAATGCCTTGTCTCACTTACCACCCTGAACTTCTGCCAAGTTATCCCAATCCTTCGCATTTATCATGCCGGGAGTCAGTCAGTGTTATCCAGGATCCATTCACTTAAAAAAAAGCTTTGTTACATTTCTCTCTCTTTTTTTTTTTTTTTTTTAAACAGCATTTGGCAGACGCTCTTATCCAGAGCTACTTACAATTATCATTTGTTTTTATACAATTGAGTTAGGTTTAAGGGCCTTGCTCAAGGACCCAACAGTGTTGATAGTGGGAATTGAACCGCTGACAGTAACCCAGCGCCTTAACCACTAAGTCACCACTGCCCATTTTAACTTGGAGTAATTTTAATTTAAACATGTGCTGATGTTTTTCTTCTTCTGAGTCATACACATAGAGTGAAATGAAAACCTTCCACGTTCTGTTACACTGAAAATTTGTTTATTTTCATCATCAGATGTTTTTTTTTTTCTTTTTTTTTTCCCTTTGCACCTACAAGGTTGAAGTCTGCTAAAATGTGTTGAATACGTTGCATTACCCTGCTTGAAAAGGTCACTATTTTTAGTTTGTTTCACTTCCAAAAGAGTGCAAAATCATGAGAATAGGACCGAGACGCATCAGTTTTAGGAAAGCAAGATAATGATAATAATAACAGTACACGTATATTAAACTTCACATCTGCACATCATACTACATTACATTTACATACATCATACAGTCTCATATTTACATGAATCAAACCCGTGAATGAATGTTTCAGATCATCAATCAAATTTAAATATAACACAAAGACAACACAAGTAAAAATGCAGTTTTTAAATGAAGGGTTTTATGATTAAGGGAAAACAAAATCCAGACCTATATGGCTCTGTGGGAAAAAGTGTTTGCCACTAAACCTAATAACTGCAAGCAAGCTTTTGTGATAACTTGTAATTCAGGATTCAGGATTTTTAATCGCCATTTGCATTTTTTTCCACACATAGGAATTCTTGTGTGGTTGTTCAAGGAGTCAAGTTAGAAACAGAAAAGAAGGCTCAAATCAACAACACACAAACTGCTATAAAATAAACACATAAAAATTCTATATTTAAAAGGACCTCACACAGACCCAGTACATAATACAATAATAATAATAATAAAAAAAGTAATAAAAAAAAAAAATAATAATACAATAAATAAATCAGTAGATAACCGTAATAAATGAAATTGCCCCGAACTATGTTATATTATATTTATATTTATATCGCACTATGCCCATTGTTTTGTTGGGAAAAAATGAACAGTTCTCTGGTAAACAAAATGGCCGTAATTTCAAAGTTAGATGTTCTCCATTCTCAGAGCAAGGTTTAGAGATAATCTACAGTCAGTCAGTACACCAGCTTTATTTAACAAGAATCCGCCGTTCTTCCGCCGAGGGTCTTGTTGCTAGACGCTGCGCTCCGGTCCTCTCTGAAGGCCGTGTAGCTGGCTGGTGTAGTCGCCTTGTTGGATGTACTCTCCTCGAGCCATGTTTCAGAGAAACACAGCATGGAGCCGTCCTGTAGATCCATCTGCGCCGCAATCCGAGCATGAAGCTCGTCCATCTTGTTTCACAGAGACTGAACATTTTCAAGCAGTATGATCGGGAGTGCTAACCTTCCACTGCTAACCAAGCGTCGGAGTCGTCATCCAGCCTCTTCCCGCCCGCCGTATCTCCGCCTGGGTTGATTGTTATCCGGGGTGCGGCTAGCATTGAGCTGCGATAGCATATTAGCTCAGGATAGGAGACGAGAGTGCTCAATTCTAAATGTCCAAAAGGACTCTGCTCTCATAGCTGTAGGAGGGTCGCACGGTCATAGACAACCATAGTGCAAAAAAACAAACAAAAACAATATACAAAACAAATTAAAACAAACAAAGAATAATTTGACTCCGAGAACTCCGCGATGTCATCCTCTAGGGAGCGCCATCTTGGAAGTGTCTTGTAATGAGTTTCTCAGAGTGCTGGGAAGGAATTCTGCCCCCCCACACACACACACACACACACACACACCCAATTTTTGTAGAATTGTTGTAATTCAGCCACAATGGAGGGTTTTCAAGCATGAACCGCCTTTTGAAGGTCATGATACAGCATCTCAATAGGACTCAGGTCAGGACTTTGACGAGGCCAAGCCAAAGTCTTCATTTTGTTTTTCTTCAGCCATTCAGAGAAGGACAGACTTGTTGGTGTGTTTTGGATCATTGTCCTGCTGCAGAACCCAAGTTCGCTTCACCTCAACAGGTCCTTGATGAACAGGTCCTTCAGGATTTTTTGGTAGACAGCAGAATTCATGGTTCCTTTTATCATGGCAAGTCTTCCTGGTCCTGAAACAGCAAAACAGACTCAAACCATCACGCTACCACCAGCGTATTTTAGTGTTAGCATGATGTTCTTTTTCTGAAATGTGCTGTTTCGTTTATGACAGACATAATAGGACACACATTTTCCAAAAAGTTCCAACTTCTGTGTCATCAGTCCACAGAGTATTTTCCAAAAGTCTTGGGGATCATCAAGATGTTTTCTGGTCAAATTGAAACAAGACCTAATTCTCAGCAGTGGTTTTTCCCAGTCTCTTTATGTCTGTGTGTCAGGACATATCAGAACCTTTGCTTCAACTTCACTCCCGCCCCAGTTTTCACAGTACAGTAGCACCCCACGTGTCAGGATTTATTCCTCCTTTTTTTTCAAGAAAGATTTTAAGGTTCGAATAACCATAGTTTTGATGACCATGGCTGTATTCTACGCATGCAAGCTTGTAGCAAGTTTGGGTTTAGGTGTCCGTTAACGTTGCCCAGTTCTTAGAAATGTCCGTTTCAATTTTTATTCCATGAGTACTTATATCTTGAGGAAGAAGGGTGGCATGGTTTGTTTTGACTGACAGATTTTCAAGCTTTCACAACATATTTCACTTTAACCAAGATAGGCCAATCCATTCAAGCTTTGTTTTGATTTAGAAGAAAGTTTGCTATAATGGAATCTCTGCTATCCATTTCAGCCAAAGCAAAGAAAAAACACAAAACAAAACAAAAAATCAACCCAGACTGAGACTGCAGGCAGGCTTCCACCATGCTATTCATTTCAATGTGGCTTTAGTGAGTTGTCAAGATGCCAAGACTTCACAACAGTGCTGCCAGACTGTACTTTGGTGTGCCTTCTTCTCGTCGTTCTCCTCCTTATCAAAACCGTTGGAGTCACCCCAGCATGGATTCTCTTCATGCGATTTCTGCCAACAAGATAAGACGAGCTCCATTTCCTGTGAGTTCCTCTCATCTTTACTTGTATTCTCTGGTTGTTTCCAAACTTCAAAATCGGGTCAATTGAATTTCAACAGGCAACCATTGCAACGCAGGGTGCTGGACGTCAGGACTTGACTTTTCATCATTTTACACTGCGAGAAATGGCACATTGTCTGCACTTTGGTGACAAGCCAAGTATTTTTCTCCCAGGACAGAAGCTTCTCTGCGGTTGTCCTAGAGCACTGCCAAAGATGGTGGCCCGCAGGGCCATATGGGTCAGGACTTTGGATAACCATTCATTCCACCCCCCACCGGAGTGACTTGAGTTCTGTCAGCTAGTATTAAATCACTTTACTGTGGGGGAATTGTGGGAAAACGAATTTCAGCCTCTACCTGCGTTAGGGGGCAATCAAAATATAAAAGACTTGAGAAGCAGTCTGGGAAATAAAGCTGGAAACGTCTCAAGTGGAGTGTAGGCGTTTGGCTTTCAAGGAAATTGGCTTCAGATGGTTGTCTGAATTGAAAGGTCTTTTGAGGCAATGTTCTTTGTTTTACCCTTTTGTGAGACGTGTTGCTCAAAGGTCCAGTGTGTTGCTTTAAAAGCTGTAAATGGTTCAGAATGCTTTGCACGGTTATACTGTTCATGAAGTACAAACTTTAGAAAAAAAAAAATGTTTCAGGCTTATTTGACTCATTATATGAAGAACCAAGGCACTTCTACTTCTTAAAAATGCTTGCGGTATCTTTAGTGTAGCTATTTGAGAACTTTTTTGTTCAGACATCTTGTATAATAATTGCTGTTTCTTTAGGAAGCATGCTGTTGTACTCACCATCATTTTGCAAAATTTTAAATAAATAAATAAATTTGCTTTATATATATATTTATATTTATATATATTTATATATTTATATATATATATATATATATATATATATATATATATATATATATGTGTATATATATCATTTATATATATATATACTTTTTATACTATATATACTATTTATATATATATATATATATAAATATGTATGTATATATATATATATATATATATATATATATATATATTTATATATATATACTATTTATACTTATTTATATATATATATATATAAATATAAAAGTTTAAGTATCCTCTAGTGTTGAGCAGTGTTGTAACTAATGCTAGATATCTTCTGGAATGGGTCAAATACAATGGTTTTATTCTGCCTCTATTCTCTGTGTCTCTGCGTGCACCTGTCCGTTGGAGCTTCTTGTGAACTCTATCCACTAAAAACATCAACGAATTTTCCATCAGCTTTCACCTCAAAGCTTGTGTATTACAGGTTCTGAGGTCAGAGTAAGGTCACATGATGTCCTTATTCATTCATTGACTTGCCAAACTGTTTATCTTTTCTTATGGTCACGAAGAAGCTGGAGACCATTACAACCATTCACACTCACATGTCGGAGCAATTTGAAACAGCCTTTCAGCCTAATGTGCAGGTCTTTGGACTGTAGGAGAAAATTAAAGCACCAGGAGGAAATCCAGAAAGCACAGGAACAGCACAGAAATGCCCTCACCATGCTCGAGAGTCAAACCTGCAGGCCCCAGTCATATGAGGTCATCTTAAAAAACACCTTGTGCATGCTCTGCAGGATGGATGCCTTCAGATATTTGGACCAAACTTTCTGTGATTGCTTTGTACTAAATGCCCATAAACCGGTACAGGACTTGAGCATGGAGCTCAAAGATAAGTGTCGCAGCTCAAGCACACACTTAAAAGGTTCATGGTGATGCACTGCCTGGACTACATCTGCATCTCATTTTAAATGCTCTCAGATAGAACATTTCTGCATGGTTAGGTTCTCATGAGCAATATTCAACGCCCAGCCACAGTATCGCGTGTAACATTCCAGTGCAGACACTGCTCCAGGTGTCTGGATCCATAAAGTCCAGTTCACATGTGCAGTGCCTGAATGTTCCGCAGTGAGCCGGCTGGTTTGTGTACTTTTGGAAGAGCCCCTTTACTGTAGAGGGCGGAGTCTCTGCTCGAAGGATTTCACCGCATCACATTCAGTATACTCTCAGAACCAGTACACAAAATGACTGGCTGCATTTACGGAGTATTTTCCACTGTACATTTAAATACAAGTAAGTGGACGTCAATTTATCGCTCACACGCTTCACGCATTCACATTTCATACGTATAGTTTGGACTAGCCAGTTGACTTAATGTGGCCTTCTTTGGACAGTGACAAGAAACTGGAGCACCCAAAGAAAGCCCACACGAGCACAGGGAGAACATTCAGACTATAAATAGAAAGGCCCTAACTGGGTGCTGATTAATACCCCCCACCCCACCCCACCCCACCCCACCCCATTCTCCTTCTGTTTTGTCCTAAATTTAGCTGGCTGTCAAATCCCATCCTCCAGCCAGCTCTCCCTGAAACCCTCCCACAACCGAAGGTGAATCCATCCAACTGCACAGTTATGAACTGCACTACCACGCGCCAACACTCGCTATCCACCCTCTTTCACATACATGATATCACAGACATGTACTGTATTTGGTAGTGTTGGGAATCGGCTGGGTACAGCTGGCTCAGGTTATCCGTGGTCAGGTCACGTAATTCATTTATAATTTGAAATGGGGACGGGTTGAATATTTACCTCTTTACTTCCTTCAACTTGCTCCACAGTTGCTGGTGTTTTAGGAACTTTATATATACTGTATATATAAATAACTTTTTACGTGCGCTTTGACTTGATCGTCCCAACACTCGTATTTGGGGATGTTACGAAACGACATGGTTGAGCGTGTGCCATCCCTCAAACCCCAGAGCGTTTCTCTCCTGCCTCCTGTGTGTGGATGGCTTTGGCATCGGCGGATATTGCAAGCTTGGTTTTATTATGTGAGATCATTTGATAGGTCGTATTTCTTATAAGTGGCTGTTTGTTGCGTTGAAAGCTCATGTCGTAATATTTTTATATTCCCCATAATCAGCATGAATCTGAAAGAGCATGTAAACTGCATTTAGGAAGTGTTAGGTACTTGAAAAACATTTCAGCGCGCTCCGTGAGTGATTAAGTCGTTTCGTGGTGCAGGTGTATTTTATCCTCATGTGTGTTTGATTTGTTTGTGAGAAGCCGTTTTAAGAAACTCAGTACAGGGGTCAGTACAGGAGTACAGGGATCCCTCGCTACTTCGTGCTTCAGTTTCTGCGGCTTCAGTGCATCGCGGGTTTTTTACAAAATATTTATCGAAGAATAAAAAAATGAAGGAAAAATCGGGGGAAAGTTCAGGAACGTGCCACAAAACAAGGCCAGTTATGAAAAAAAAACAAAAACAAACAAACAAAACAAACCAACCCAAAACCTCCCAACAAAACTACAGTAAAACCTCTGCTGACGAACGCTTAAGCTCACGAACTTTTCGCCTCAAGAACATTAAATTTGCGCTCATATAGTCTCTGCTGACGAACTAGTTTTCGGCGGACGAATCAAACCACGCGGTCGAACAGCGCCACGGTGGCGGCCACGAGAAGCTGACGCACGCTCACGGCGTCACAGTTCGTCACACCCCTTTCTTTGAGTGCGGAAGTGGTTTGTGTTTGATAGACATTTTGGACCATATTGAGTGTACTTTTGCTATTATGGGACCGAAAAAGACCCCACCACAGGCGGAGATCATTGAAAAACACGAACGAGGTGTGCGTTTGTGTGACTCAGCGTCCCAGTACCAGTACGCTAAGTCTACCATTGCTCCCATCCTTAAGAACAAGGAAGCTATTAAGGGTGCGTGTGTGGCTAAGGGTGTTTCCAAACAGTAGGCGTTTCCAAACTCTCCTTCCAAACAGTAAGTCCCTCCCTTCCTCCTCCTCCCACTCCATTCCATCAAGCCATCAACTACCATCACAAAGGTAAATAAAACCACTTTATTATACAGTACAGTTTATTTCTTTAATTACAATACAATAGCACATTTATTATACATAAAATAAGGTATATTTTTGTGTAGTTTTAAGGCTTATTTAGTAGAAAATTATGTTTTATGGGGACCTGGGAACGGATTATTCTCATTTTAATGGTTTCTTATGGGAAATAAATGTTCGGAAGACGAACTTTTCGCCTCACACACACTTTCTGGGAACCAATTATGTTCGTGAGCAGAGGTATCACTGTACTTATATTTTTATATGAGGTGCACATTTTGTGTGTGTGTGTGTGTGTGTGTGTGTGCGCGTGTGCGTGTGCGCTTCTGTATGTGTGTATTTATATTTTATTTACATCTTCTGCATTATTTTTTAATCTTAATGTTATTATAAGCATTTATATTGTCGAATATGTATTTATTGATATTGGTTTTTACACCCGAGCCTCGTGGCTCATCAGGCCGGTGCTTATCCCCGGTTTCCGTAGCGTGAAGCGACCAGGAGTTCAACTCCCCCTGGATGGGACGCTAGTCCATCACAGGTTACCTTCCCAGTATATTTTACTGGTACCTATTTATACTGCTGGGTGAACAGAGGCACACTTGTGGTTGACACCTTGCCCAGGGGTCTTAGCACAGTGAGAGTCTCAGTGGGATTTGAACTCACAACCTCCTGATTATGAGCGCAGCTCTCTAACCACTACACCACCAGCCCCACATTTATTGATATATATGCATATATATGTACGTATACGTCAGTCAGGGAGGGTTGATCTTACGTTGGTGAAATCGGTGATCGCGTGGGGGGTGGGGCCTCAGTCCACATTAACTGCAGAAAGTGAGGGATCTCTGTATTTCAGTTTTTTTACGGAAGTAATTTACCAAAACTTCACTGTTTCCTTCTATCACATGAACTCACTTTGCACAGACACTTTTTTTTTTTTTTTTTTTTTTTTTTTTGGAAGAAAGTCATATACCCACTCATATACCCAAACTCTAAATCTCATTAGGGTTGCAGGGAGGCTGAAGCCTATTTCGGCCAACACTGGGCAAAGGCAAGGTGCACCATGAACAGTTCACCAGATCATTGCAGAGCCAACATTCACACCTCAGGGCGAATTGGAACAGCCGATTAACCCAATGTGCACGTGGTTGAACTGTGATAGGAAACACACACACACACACACACACACACACACACACACACACACACACACAAGGGAAGAACATGCAAACTCCACAGAGAAACCCCCTCATCCAGCAAGGGACTTGAACCCATGACCTCTTTGATGTGAGGCAGATATGCTAACCAGAACAGACCATTGCTGTCCATCATGACAAACGATTTTTTTTTTTCCAAAGTTTCTCCCTGTCTCCGCCCTGAAAACCACCTCTCGGCATTTAATTAGTGCAGCAAGCCACAACAGCGCCGTTCCAGTCACTGAATTGCATGCAACATTATCCCGTCCCAAAAGGAAGCTTTTGTTTGCACCGTAAGCACACATTCTCAGAGCACAGGAGGACACAGAGAGAGAGAGAGAGAGAGAGAGAGGGACAGAGAGAGACACACACACACACACACACACACACACACACATACAGAGAGCGAGAGAGCGAGCACGCCTCTGCAGCACTAACTCAATAATGACTTCCCACGGGGAGAAAGAGAATACTGCATGTGTTTGAAGTGCCGATACTTCCATGGGATTTCCTGCCGCAACATCACTCCAGGATGCACCTCACTGTTTTTTATGGACTTGGACACTCCACTGGAGGAGGTTCTGCAGTTGCGTTCAGGTGTGTTTATGGGATCATGTTGCTCTTGCCAGCTTTCAGGATCATCTGAACAGCACATGGCTTGAGGCCAGAATGAAAGAACAGCCCTGAAGAGGAAAGCTGTCGCTTCATCAGCTTTTCCCTGAAGGACATTATAAGTTCGACTGGTGTTGACCATCAGGAATGTGATCCTAGTTCAGTATTTCTATTCCATGGAATTGTTTTGCATGTCCACAGATGGGCGTCTCAGTGCCGTCTCGCAATTCTCAGGAGATGAGATTACATTCTGAAGGATGCTTTGGTCCGTGTTTGTAGGCATGTTGAGCATTATCGATTGCACGATCACTGTAAAACTATCTTGAAGGCTGTTGCGGGTTTCTCTGACAATGTGGGAGGCTTTGTGCATTCAAGTGGAGTTTGTTTACCTTGTCAGTCTCTCGCCACATGAATACATGAGCACGGACTCGGTTCCACACTCCCGAAATCGCTCCCCCTGCTTCACTCGAACCGATTGCTCTTTTCTCAGTCTTACACCATCGTCAGACCTGTGGCTCCTGAGCCGGGGCACTCGAGGCTAAAGCGCTGTATAAACAGCCTCCTCTAGAGGCATTAGCTGAACTCTCCCACTCTGAATAGCTCGCTTTGCTCCCCAAGCGGGAGATCATTAGCCCTGCTCCCTAATAAGAAGACATCTCGCTTCCCGGTGGCGGGTTAATTGAAATGGCGATGACTGGATCGCCTTTCGTCGCCCCCACCACCACCACCACCACCACCACCACCACCCACACACCCCCCCGAGGCAAATAAGTCGCGACCTCGTAAGCATGTGATAATCGCCATGCCGATGTAGACCGCTAGCGATCTGGAGTGCTGAGTAGCAGCCACTTGAGTTTTCGCAGCGAGCTGGACTTGCTGTACGTATGAATAATGCATGTTTCTGGGGCCTCCTCGCATTATAAGCTTTATGTTGAGCACAATGTCGACTCGAGGATAGGTTTTTTCCCCTCTCGAAGGCGAGCTTTGTCATGTTACTCCCTGTAGCCTTTGTCCTGCGGAGAACTTGAAAAGCAGAACAAGTTGGCGTATTTATTGAAAGCGCTGCACTTGCTTGGGAAGTATTGTGCTCTTTTACAGGTAGCATGTACGCAAATGTTTGCAGGGAAATTGGGCAGCCACAAGCGGGAGGTTCTGCTGAAATATGTGTCAAACAGTGTCTGTGCGAGGAAGTTTGTCTCTGTGCAAGTGTGAGAATCCGTCTCGCTCCTAAAATAATTATTCCTCCAGAGAACAGGGCTGATAAGCATGCACTGAAGTGCTACTACGGCGTTCTCCCGACAGTAGCCATGGTGACAGCTTTTCTGTGAGGTGAATACTAACATCGCCTCCTTTACTCACACACTAAACTCGAAGTATATCTGACAGGCCGTGCCGAGAAACAAAAGAACTTTATCCACCGTGTTAAAGGTTCACTATTCAGTTGATTCAGGGTAATAATAATAATAATAATAATAATAAAAACAATTATTATTATTATTATTATTATTATACTGCTGCTTTTATCTGCTGTGTTCGGTTCACTACGCTGGGGGTGTGGTCAGACTTCATACAATGGGGCGACCAGTTTAGACCCGGTGACTTGACTGGGGTGTTGATCTGAAGTTTATGAAACATTAGTAATTGGTAATACGCTGAAGAGATCCAGTGTTATGTTTTAAATGTACAAAATAAAAAGTTAAGAATAATTGAAGTGTTAGCGGCGGCACAGAGGTCAGCATGTCTCGTTATTCGTATTCAGTACTGAAGATGTAGATCCAAACAAGGTCATGAATGAGAAAGCAGATTAACAACGCTGAAGAAAATACCAACCCCCAAGCCACCCCCCCCCCCCCCCCCCCCAAATTTAACAAATAAATAAATAAACAAATAAAATTCCGGGATAGTGAAAACTGTGGCTGCGGGAACGATGTTATGACGTCACATTTTTGGACCAATTCTTTATTTATTTGTCGGGGGTCTATAAAAGACTCTTTTCTTCTGTCTCATCTTGTCACATTTGTTTCTCGTTTAAGGTCGAAGCACATGGTGGCCCTGGCTGAAGCATTACACAGAGCTGAGCTGCATAAGAACGACCTGGACCTGGAGCTTCAGATTCTGGAGGAAGCTGCTGAGCTGGTGATGGAAGAGGAGGAACAAAAAGCAAACAGGGAGCAAACTAAAGAATGTGAGGAAGATGAGTCCAGCAGCAGCGAGGAAGAAGGGGAATACTCCAGAAGCAGTAGTGAAGAAGAAGAAGAAGAAGAAGACGATCTTGACCACAGTGCTCCTGACAATGAAGATAAGAAACACAAAGGAGTTCCACATGGAGCGGTAAGAACTTCCTCCTGTCCTCAGGAGCCTGGACATGGAGAAATCCTGATCCAGGAGCTGGGGGAGAGGCTGGAGGAGGAGCTGAAGATCAGGGACTACGTGCCTCAAATAGCCATTCCGTTAAGCAGAGCAGCAAGTGAAGGAGACGGAAAGGTGGAGGGATTGAGAACGACAGATGACTCCCAGCTCTCTGTAGCGCCGGATGGACTTGAAATTACAGTCACAGCAGGCGAACCAGTTCGACTGGAACACCGACGGTGCAACGTACGCGTCTGGATTACTGACAAACTGGACAGTGATGACGAGGACGAGGAGACTCAGTGAGCGTTCACAGGGATCTAAGAAGATAAAATGCTTATGACACACACACACACACACACACACACACACACACATATATATATATGTATGTATTTTTGCGGAGAACTATATCCTTCAATTCAAAGAGCTTAAAGCTGGGGTTGGTAACTTTTGAGCCGTGTGCACAGACTGGTGTACTGGTTGAAACGCCATTTAAACGCACACACTAATTAATCAATTATAAAATCTGAAAACATCCATCATCTGTTTTCACTGTAATCCTGTAAATACACCGAGCAGTCACTGCATCATGGTCCGTTAAGAGCTATCCTGTCACATGTCTTCCTGCTCGGTTGTCACCTTTTCGTGCAGGAAATTCCAGTCAGCGCATGTTTGGGAGGAGGTGTGGCTTCGGAAGGGCCTCCGAGGCCGGGGGGAGGGTTTAGCTGGAGACCCAAAGAGATGCTACTTTCACATTTTGATCCAGATTCCCAACCCCAGCTTTCAAATGAAAGTATTAAAGTAATGTTGAGTTCTATAGTTGCTTTAAATACATGTTAAATATTCATAAATCTCCTACATTTGAAATTCATCGTGGCGTGTCTGAAATATTGTTTGCACTGGCTGTGCTTTAATGAAAAAATAAACTCTATTTTTTTTATTTTAACACCACCTGCAATGGTTCTGTTTTCATTTCCTAAGTGGAGCTCGGGATCTCACGGCCTTGTCGTTTTTTCGGAACGAGCAGAACCGTAGTGTGTGATCTCGAATGTGTTGAAACCAGGTTCACCCTTCTGTCAGCCCTGGATGCTGAGTAATGGAAGATTGGCTTGTTCCAGTTGTGGCGTCGTCTCTTTGGAAGAAAAACAGCAAGGGGCATTCGCAGAACGATAAACGAGTAGGGAAAGCATATCAGCAGGAAATGTCAACTGCAGCCCTGAGTAGCTCTCAGGGGAACGAGTGTAAAGCTGGGAGAGATTACAGTTCCAGCTGAGCTATTGCTAAAGATGTTACATCTTTACCATTTAAACCATTTTTTCCCAGTCTTCCGTTCTTCTGCCCGTCTCAGATTGACAGCTCACCTCCAGGTGTTTCTCCAACATTTGGAATGAATTTGGAATGGAACATAAAATCGGAGAGCCGCATACCGGCAGATTTTGCTGTTTTATGATTTGATCACCAAGTAATCAGTGGTTATGTCACTGTTTTGTTTTGTTTTTTACTGGATGACATATATATATATATATATATATATAGCGTAGGCCTCCGTCAGTCCCGAAGGACTATGGCTGCGCTCTGGCCAGTATCCCGACTGGTGATACTCCCCAGTGCACAGAGCCTGGGTAGGGAGTAATGAGGGACAGGCTGTTACCCAAGCAGCAAGTCCCCCCCTGGCTCGGCGCCACCGCAAGGATGCAATGGAAAGGCAAGTGCCGATACGACTGGGTTCCAGTGCCGCTGCAGGAGAGAAACTACGGTCAATTTAGAACGGCCAATTAACCTACAGTGCACGTCTTTGGATTGCGGGGGAAACCGGAGCACCCGGAGGAAACCTGCACAAGCACGGGGAGAACATGCAAACTCCACACAGAAACGCCCAGGCCGGGAATCGAACCCGGGCCTTCTTGCTGTGAGGCGGACGTGCTAACCACTACGCCACCGTGCCACTATATATATATATGTATATATATATATATATATATATATACAGACACTCCCCGCTTTACGTTCATTCGTTTTACATATTTTTCGATTTTACGTTGTTTTTTTTAAATTATGTCATATTTTGAGTTTAACATGCTCTCTGTAGTACGAGACGTACCTACGTAGTACACTGACGTAATACGCACTTCCGCATGACGTTGCGTCCGTTGTTCACAAACAACAGACTGAACGTGCCCCTCCTTCTTCCCAGTTCACGGACAGATATAGTATATATGTATATATATATATATATATATATCTCAGTTATATAGCGTGTTACCCTTGTGTTAAGACGTTGTCTCTGTGATCTTTGTGTTTACACTGTTTTGCGGACTTTTGTAACCCAAAGCAAATATGGCTGGTCAGAAGCGTAAGCCTACTAGTGATGATGGTAATCAGAAAAAGCGGCAAGCCATCTCGTTAGAAACGAAGATGGCTATTATCAAGAAAATTGATGCTGGTGAAAAACACGTGGATGTTGCACGTTTCTTCCAAATCGCTCCGTCGACCATCGGAACCATTTACAACAGAAAGATCGCATCACAGAGCATGTTAAAGGTTGTATTTGATACTGTATTTGATATTTGATGAGTGAATTTGATGAAAAAATTTATATATTTGAAATTATTTTGCTTGAATTTAATTTATTTGAAATTAATGTTGATATTATTTGATATATTTGATATTATTTTACAATGTTATGTTTATAATAATTGATTCAGGGGTGTTTTATGAGACACGGTAATGGTATTTATGGATGTATAGTACAGTATGAACGTTATACGTCACTGGAACATACAGTAACAACTTACTTTTTTTTCACCTTACGTTCGGCCGTCCGGAACCAAACTAAAACGTAAGTCTCAGAGCGTCTGTGTATGTTTGTGTGTGTGTATATATATATATATATATATATATATGGATCCCTCGCTTTCTGCAGTTAATTGGGCCGAAGATCTCCTCGTTACTGCCAAATTCTGTGAAGTAGGTTCAACCCCCCTGACTGACGTATACGTACATGTATATGTGTATATAATATCAATAAATGCATATTCAATGCTATAAATGCTTATAATAACAATTAAACGTTCAAAAAATAATGCATAAGATGTAGTGGTTAGCACGTCCGCCTCACAGCAAGAAGGCCCGGGTTCGATTCCCGGCCTGGGCGTTTCTGTGTGGAGTTTGCATGTTCTCCCCATGCTTGTGTGGGTTTCCCCCGGGTGCTCCGGTTTCCTCCCACAATCCAAAGACATGCACTGTAGGTTAATTGGCCGTTCTAAATTAGGGACTACAGATGGAAACTAGCTATTAAACTATAATCTGGTACAGTACATCTCTGTCTCTATGAGCTTAATGTTCCTGTACATTGTCCCTTAAATAAATAAATAAATAAAATAAATTAAATATAAATACAGTACACCACATACAGATGTGCACCTCACATAAAAATGTAAGTAGTTTTGATATGGGGTTTTTTGATTGTTTGGGTTTTTTGCATAATTGCTCTTGTTTTGCGGCATTTTCCTGAACTTTTCCCCTATTTTTCCTTAATTTCCTTATTTTTTAATTCAATGAATATTGTTTTCAAAAAAAAATTGCGATGCACTGAAGCCTCATGAACTGAAGTGCGAAGTATCAAGGGATCCCAGTGTGTGTGTGTGTGTGTGTATATATATATATATATGTAGTAATCTATTTTATTATTTGTGTCGGTTTCTTCCACATACTCTGGTTTCCTTCCACAGTTCAAAGACATCCACATTATATGGCTGTTCCAATTTGCCCCTACATGTGAGTGTGAATAGTTATGAGTGTCGGCCTTGCAATGGACTAGTGAATTTTTCAGGGCGTACCTCTCCTTAACCCAGTGTTGGATGATATTTTCTCGAGCCCCTCAGTGGCCCTCACAAAATTAAGCGGTCCGGCAAATGTTTAAGCACGTAGCAGTGTTTAAACCGCAAATTCGCGGGCAATGTAGCGGAACGTACTGTATATTGGAATCTTATTGGACGCTTGTATACGTCACCAGAGCAGAATGATTCTCCTTCATTGGATGCAGCAAGTCTTAACTTTGAGCTGCTTAATCCTACTTGGGATTTGACTAACCTACTCTGAGCGAACATTCTTTAACAGCTTGCCAGTTCACTGCTGGGCCAAAACACATCTATTAGCAGTCACACAAAGGGGCAATTTGGAACAGACAATATGCATGCCTTTGGACTGTGGGAGCAAACAAGAGCACCTGGAGGAACCCAAGTGAGCACAAGAAGAGCATGAAAACTCCACACAGAAATGCGCAGCACGTTCTTACTGTGAGGCAGATGTGTAAACTACTACGTCACTGTCCTGCCTATGACCCAAAAGTCTTTAGTCTTATCTGCAAAGGGATGGTCTGGCTGCAGGCTTTCAATCGAACCAAATAGGAAGTACACCCGAATGGTTTATCTTGGCCTCCAATCAACTGATTACAACTCCAGATTTGGTTGATATGAAACCCTGCACCCATACCAACCCTTTCTGGACGAGATGGAAACAAGTCCGGCTTTTGTCAGCTGCCATGTGAAGAGCAGACGAGGACCCTGGAGGCTTTTCCGCAGTAGATAAGACTGATAAACTAGGAATAAGTCCATACTCAGAGTCAGGTCCATGATGTTCTTATAGACACTGAATGTACAGATCTTCACTTCAAATCAAGATCTAGCACAGACCAAGGCTAACTTGATATCCCCTCATGAGCTTCTTTAAAAAAAAGTAGCTCTCCACACCACAAAGCCTGGAGCAAATGGATGTTCTGTTCCTGTGAAAGAAAATATCTGTTCATACCAAATTATATCTAGCTTGCTTTAGAAAGAAGAGCATTTGTGAAAGTGGCATTAAAAAAGCCTGGTGTGAGAAAATGCGAGCAGTGTTCTCTCGGCGGCCCTGAGGGTGAGAGACGGGATGTAAGGATGGAGACACTTGGAAAGTTCGGCAGCGGCAAGACTGCCAAGTGCTTTAAAGAGAAGTGGGTTAAAGTAGATATCGAATCTGGGAAGGAAGAGAACATAACTGATATATTACAATATGTGAATATGTGCAATGGTTGAGCCGGTGGTGTAGTTGCTAGGGTGCTAGGCTCATGATCAGGAAGGAGGTTGTGTGTTCAAATCCCAGTTAGACCCTCATTGTGTTAAGACCCCTGGCAAGGTCTCCACCACAAGTGTGCCTCTGTTCACCCAGCAGTATAAATGGGTACCAGTAAAAAATATACTGGGAAGGTAACCTGCGATGGACTAGCGTCCCATCCAGGAGAAGTTGAACTCCTAGTCGCTTCACGCTATGGAAACCGGGAATAACCACCGGCCTGATGAGCCACTAGGCTCGGGTGTAAAAAGCCTAACAGATAAGAGCAATGAACTTGATATTTGTTCAGAGATTTGACTCAAAACGATAACAAATCACAGTAATAAATAAAACCATCACCACATTCATCTCCAGGCCTCCCACACTTTGTTCAGCTGAAAACATTTTAGCATCATTTAGCATTTAGCATTGTTACCCCCGCCGTTTAGTACGTCTATTGGGATCTTTACACATGGCTCGACTGGCTCATCAGGCCGGAGCATATCCCCAGTTTCTGTAGCCTGAAGTGACTAAAAGTTCAACTCCTCCTGGATGGGACATTAGTCCATCGCAGGTTACCGTCCCAGTATTTTTACTGGTACCCATTTATTCTGGGTGGGCAGAGGCACACTCGTGGTTAAGACCATGCCCAGGGGTCTAATCATGTTGGGGATCTAACAGGAATTCAAACCCACCACTTCTCAATCATGAGTCCTTCACACATTCCACTACACCAGTGGCCCCAAGCGGCTTGGTGGGGGAGGTTATACCAGCACCCGTTTGTTTGTTTGTTTGTTTGTTGTTTATCTGTTAGCAGTATTATGCAAAAACGAATGAACTAATTTCTTTTACCAAAATTTCTGGAGGAACAGGGTATGGGTCTGTAATATTTTAATGCCGTTCCAGATTACAATCCAGATTCAGGAAATTATTAAATGCTTTTCATCTAATAAATTTAATACATTTTTTTGGCAGGATTACACAAAAATTACTGATCTGTGAGGACTTACACAACAAAATATAGAGTTCATTCATGCTTGGGATGATGTTGAAAAAAAACTTGAATCCAAAATAAAATTCCCTTTCTTTAACATCGTGCAAACTGTTCACCCACTATGGGGAGACATTTCATTATAACTACGCCAAGTTATAATAATAAATACAGTTGAGCCTCGGTACTCGAACTTAATCTGTTCCAGACGGCTGCTCGGATTCCGATTTATTCGGATTCCCAATCCGCTTTTCCCATTACAAATAATGTAAATGGTCTTAATCCGTTCCGTTGTCTTTTGAACAGAAGTTAACGGTACCGTAACTCATACATTGGTCCTCAAATTAAGTGAAAAATTTATCGAATACAATACATTATGTTATGGTTTGTGTTGTGAGAGACTTTAACTTTTCTGTGGTTTTTATTTTCGTGTTATGGTCTCTCAGAAAAGAGTTGCGTGTTGAAATGCGCATTGGAGAGGGGCGTGGCTCGAACATGCAGGGTAGAGTGCTAAATACACACACATTTAATCATTTCCATTTAATCACAAGACATAAAGACTAGCAGAGCTCTTCCCAGAAGACTGTCCCTCTTGATCTCTCAGCTCTGTGCTCAAGCAGTTCAAGCTTTAGTTTGATTTCCGTGTTTCTCCATATCTCTATTACAGTGACTACAATTTCCCCATTTCATCCGTGAAAACGGCTGTGCTTTATTGTTCACAGGGAAGGCACTAGAGCATGGGCATTAGTGCCCATGCTCTAGTGTCTTCCCTATAAAAAAATAAAGCATAACCTGTTTTCATAGATGAGTGTGTTAGTGCCACGCCCCTCTCCAACGCACATTTCAACGCGCACCTCTTTTCTGAGAGACCATAACACTAAAATAAAAACCACAGAAAAGTTAAAGCATAAGAACAATAAAGATAACAATTTTAACCTTTTGTGGTGGTGAGCAGTTGGCATACGTAAATGTTGGAGAGAGAGAGAAGGCAGAGGTTTCCCTTCCATAACAGCTTCAGATAAATCAGCCAAAGGTGTTTTTTCCTCTTGCTACCGCTTTACATGGATGACTTTCTTTTCTTGAAGAACATTTCTAACGTGGCTTGTTTCTGACTTCTTATCAAAACCTTACAGTAGTGGCTCATGACCTCATCGTTAAAGGTGTTCACAGCACTGCTAGCGCTTTAGCTGAGCTTTAGCACTTTAGCTTAGCTTACATACATACATACATACATACATACATACATACACACATACATCCTCTTCAGCTTTGTTTATGCGGTTATTACTATAAGCCGATCTGTGGGTTTTCTCTTCGGTACTCGAAATCGTATTTGTCGCTGGAGGTGGTATATGGTGTTAGTGATTAGATAGCTTTAGTGCTTTAGCACTAGCTTTAGCTTTAGTACTGTATCAACAACTTCCGGACTTCCCAGGGACAGCTTTTAGGGTGATACATAGTATCATCAACTTCCGGACTTCCCCAGGACAGCTTTATTAGGGTGATACATAAAGCACCGACCTGATGAGTAACTAGGCTTGGGTGTAAAAGCCCAAACAGACCTTACATAGTATCAACAACTTCAGGACTTCCAGGAAGTCGCGCACTTTTCCTCCCTCTCAGTCTCATTTTTCCTGTTCCTCTACTTCCGGTTTTTGTTCGGTATCCCGGACGGAAGAACTCACGGATTTTTTGTTCGGATTCCGATTTGTTCGGACTCTAGAGCGTTCAGATTCCGAGGCTCCACTGCATGTGCCTGATAGCGGTACCTTACACTCTTGCTTTGTTGGTTTATAATTGAAGCTGTTCTGTGAGTTTCTTCTGATCCTAAATACTTGTCTTATTTCTGGCTTTTAAATGACTGCCATCGGAGCAGTTATAATTTCTCAATTTAATAAAATATTTCTGTCACTGCCAGAATGTGCATGTCAAACTCATCTCACAACCAAAGAATGCTTTCACAACGTGCAGTTTTTGTCTCCGGCAGCACGGTGGCATAGTGCTTAACACATACACCTCACAATAGGAACATCTAGGGTTTGAATCCCACTCCGAGGAGAGTGTTATTATGTGCTGCTTGTGCAGGGTTACATCGGGAATGCTGGTTTCCTCCTACAGTCCATAGATGCTGTTGACGCTGATGAAGCCATCCTGTTCCAAATTGCGCCTTCGTGTGTTTGGGTGTGTTGTTCTGTGATCGACTGGCGAGCTGTTTGAGGTGGCCCACTCCTTCGCCCTGGTTTCCATAGCGTGAAGCGACCAGGAGTTCAACTCCCCCTGGATGGGACGCTAGTCCATTGCAGGTTACCTTCCCAGTATATTTTACTGGTACCCATTTATACTGCTGGGTGAACAGAGGCACACTTGTGGTTGAGACCTTGCCCAGGGGTCTTAGCACAGTGAGGGTCTCAGTGGGATTCGAACTCACAACCTCCTGATCACAAGCGCAGCACCCTAACCACTATACCACCGGCCCCATGGGGCAGTGGTGGTCTAGTGGTATAGGGCGCTGGATCACTGATCCAAAGGTTGGGGGTTCGAGTCCCACTCTGCACAAGGTTGTCACTGTCCCCCCCAGTGGCGCTAACTGGGTTATCAAAGCCCGGCCATGTCTCTCACTGTCTCTGGTGTGAGGCATGTAAAAGAACCATTGCTGACTTTCGACAAGAGTAGGCTGCAAAGCCGTCAGCGTGTTTCCGCCCTGCGATGGCCTGGCGAGCTGTCCAGGGTGTACTCTGCCCTCGCCCGAAGTTGGCTGGGATGGGCACCAGCCTCCCCGCGACCCAAATTAGGATTAAGCGGGTACAGAAAATGAACTGAACTGAACACTCCTTTGCCAAGATTTAGCTGAGATAGGCCCTAGTCTCCCTGCGAACCTTGAAGGGTAACTTTTTAAAGAATTCACCACACATGAGATAAGTATGAGATCTACGAGGACCTTCTGAAATGACCAAGAGAATGAATGTGACTGAGCAGCTGCAGGTCCATGGGGCGGGGAAACATTTACATTCTCACATTGATTATCATATCCTGATCATTTCAAGCGCACTCAGGAATTCCATGTTGTCCTTTTCTTCCTCATCCATGGACAGTTCTAAACTCCCCTCATCAATAAAGCATGCTTTTTTTTCCGGAATTGATTACCGCTGTTGGACTGAACACTTGTTTCTCTTCATTCTCTGCATAAGCGGTAGATGGCGTTGATTGATGACGGAAGCAGAACACGGTAATTTCCTTTAATCGTAGGTCTGACGCTAAAGATTCTTCATCATATAATCTGACATAGCGAGCACACGCTAGCGCACAGCCTGTTATAGATTTCAACCGCGGTTTTATTTTCATCATCTCAGACACTGCTGCAGTCGAATGGTATAATATCAGTTTTACACAGGGGCTGAGAGAGCGATGTGAGGCCTGCGAGTCAATGAAATGAAATGAGATTCATGAAGACTCGTGCAGCCTTCGGAGTGACGTGACGAAGCACAACGGAGTTATGCCTGCAGCGTGCCTCACCTCAGTCACGTAGAGAATCGGTTTCATCTCGGCTTTTCTCTGTTTCCTCGGAAGTGGTGATAATGGCTGTGAAAGCTTTCTCTTCTGTTGGTGAGATGGATGATGTCATTAAAGCAACTCCCCTAGAGAAGAGCTGACCATGCTCCCCGGCACCCGGGAGCCAAGTCACGGGGTCTGACCACTATCAAATTGTCTTCCTTCACCCCACAAACCATGGCACGCCAGACACACATCCCCACCCCTCCTCAGGGGTCTGTGGTTGATTAAGTGACAGGGTGTTGCATTGCTATTTTTCATCTTAAGGAGCTGGATATTTCCTGTTATGAAGGTCGTCTCTGAACGCACTCATGAGATGCTCACCCGAGATTTTTCAACGCTTGTATTTAATGGCTTTAACCTGTGGCTAAGAGGACATCTAAGTATACATATTCTGCTGACAAAATTAGATGAATGTCGCCGTGTGTGTCTGTGTGTGAGTGTGTGTGTGTGTGTGTGTTGGTGTGTGTTGGTGTGTGTGTGTGTGTGTGTGTGTGTGTGTGAGAGTTGGTGTGTGTGTGTGTGTGTGAGAGTTGGTGTGTGTGTGTGTGTGTGTGTGTGTGTGTGTGTGTGTGTGTGTGTGTGTGTGTGTGTGTGTGTGTGTGTGTGTGTGTGTGTGTGTGTGTGTGTGTGTGTGTGTGTGTGTGTGTGTGTGTGAAAGTGTTGGTGTGTGTGTGTGTGTGTGTGTGTGTGTGTGTGTGTGTGTGTGTGTGTGTGTGTGTGTGTGTGTGTGTGTGTGTGTGTGTGTGTGTGTGTGTGTGTGTGTGTGTGTGTGTGTGTGAGTGTTTGTGTGTGTGTGTGTGAAAGTGTTGGTGTGTGTGTGTGTGTGTGTGTGTGTGTGTGTGTGTGTGTGTGTGTGTGTGTGTGTTGGTGTGTGTGTGTGTGTGTGTGTGTGTGTGTATGTGTGTGTGTGTGTGTGGGTGTACATGTTTTCTCTCCTTCCCTCCAGCATCTGCAGTGAGGTAATTATGGCTGTCTCTGACATTGGTGTGAGGTCCTCATTAAACTCGCAGCTACCGCTCGTTTATGAACTACTTCCACTCCAGCAGCTACTCTTTTTTACAACTCTGTGTGTGTGTGTGTGTGTGTGTGTGTGTGTGTGTGTGTGTGTGTGTGTGATCTGATTCAACATCTGTTCACTGACCAGCTTTTGATCGGATCAGATCCTAAAATTCATTTATTTATTTGCCAAACCTTAAAAGCTTAATCCTACTAGAGTTGCAAGGAGACTGGAGCCCATCTCAGCCTACTTTGACCAAAAGCAGTGTTACACCCTAGACCGTTCACCAGCCTATCACAGCGCCTAACTCAC